>CM053593.1:296718399-296754592 GCA_028646575.1 Pseudocheirus occidentalis
TTCCTTCCTTCCTTCCTGCCTTTCTTCCTTTCTTCTTTCCTTCTTTCTTTCCTTCCTTCCTTCTTTCCTTCTTTCTTTCCTTCCTTCCTTCTTTCCTTCTTTCTTTCTTTCCTTCCTTCCTTCCTTCCTTCCTTCCTTCCTTCCTGTCTTCTCTCTCTTTTTTCTTTCTTTTGTTTTATAAGAATTGGGTTGTATACACAAGGAATAAAGGGGTGGAAACAATCCAACCGATTAAATAATTATAGGAAGTCATTACCCTTTTTCTCACATAAACATGGCCAAAAACTTATGTGCCAGTCTTCTGAGATCGTCTTTAGTTTGCCATCTTTCTCTCTGACATTCAAAGAGAACATATCTTTTACTCTCCTAACTCTGGTCCTATACTCATGCCTAGTAAAATCTTATCCAACTCTCAAGGCCCAACTCAAATGTCATCTTCTCCCATAAATCTTTCCTGTTTTTCCTAGGGTCAGTGATTTTTTTTCCCTCTCAGTTCTCATAATACCTTGTTAAGGGCATAATCCCCTAATTTTACAGATAAGGAAATAAAAATCCATGGAGATTAAATGAATTACTCAAGTTCATACAGGTGGTAACCCTCAAGATCTCTCATTTGAGCACCTTAGCCAGTGCTCTTTCCACTATACTGTCCTTCTTTCTCAGATTCTAATTATTGCTATAGTTGTCAGTAGTTGTAACTAGCAATTTTAGCACCTAGGGAAAGCTTCACAAAATTTTATTTTAAATAATCTTTTAAAGACAGATTCACTGGTGGAGGTTAGAAGACCAACAACCTAGGACATCATGAGGATGGTGATGGAGAGACTACTCCCTAAGGGAGGAGACTTTGGGAAAAGGACAGCACCAGACTGGGTAGCCATTCACCTAGGGTATGGCCAGGATGAAGGGAGTAGTGATGGAGAAGGAAGCATACTATAAAATAGCCTCCTACTTTATTCTATTTTAAACATTGTTTTTCATTTCATTTCTTATTTGACACAAGGCAATTTATCTTCTGTTACATTTTCTTAAATTGTGTGTTTGAATATTTGAAGTGATTTGACCAAAGAAACTGGTAAAATAATTTCACAAAGGAAGGAAGAGAATTTGGAATTAAAAAAAATCTTTTTTTAAATAAAAAAGAATTTCACAAAAATTTTCATTTCATCCTAGTTTCCGTTCTGGTTACCAGCACAACTAGACCAAGGAGGAAAGACTACCTTTCCCAATCAAGCAGAATTGAGGACAGGGAACAAATAATACTAGGAACAGTCATGAAAGCCATACCTACCCTAGAAGCACAAATAAGGCGGGAGATTCCCATGACAGCAAATAACTGATGGGACTTCAAGCAAATGAAAGCCCATCCAACTATGGCAGACCAAAGGGTAGAGGCTGTGGTCTAAGAAGGAGGGACAAAAAGACCAGAAATTTGTGGGGCTTGGTCCAAATTGTAGTGATAACAGTATAGACTGGGTATGCTTGATAATGACCTTCACCTTGATCCATAAAAGCACAATAACAAAGAGATATCTGCTGCTGGTAATTTGGTCTTTTGTTGATGTTGGGTTATTTTTCAGTTGTGTCTGACTCATCATGACCCCATTTAAGATTTTCTTGGCAGAGTTCCAGGAGTGGTTTATTATTTCCTTCTCCAGTTCATTTGACAGATGAGGAAACTGAGGCAAATGAGGTAAAGTGCTTAGCCCAGGATCACACAGCTAGTAAGTATCTGAGACCAGATTTGAACCCAGATGAGTCTTCCTAACTCCAGGACCAGCACTCCATCCACCAAACTAAGTAAGTCCTTTACCTTAGAATTTTGCTAGGGTAGAATGAATGAAAAAACGCTTATTAGATGTGTACTCCATGATCTTAGGAAAAGACCTTAAAGATCTTCTGATCTGATCAGAAGAATGGAATCAGAGAAGCTAAATGTGTTGGCTAAGATAACACACATTCTGACTAGAGTCAGAATTTGAATCCAAGTCCTTTCATTTCAGATTTATCACTTTTTATCCACTTTACCATGCTGTCTTGGTCTAAGAAAGCTGTTTTAATTTGATGACATAAATTCAAACAAGGTTGACATTTCTCCATCCCCGGAGATCTGCGCCTGATGTAGACTAGAAGTCCTAGGCATTCTTTTCCTAGTGGGACTTAGTATTCTTTTCTGGAAGTCTACTCATGTAGGTTTGACCTCATGAAGGTAATCTTGTCTGTGTGCTTGTTGGGGAGCATTGGTGAGGTGCTACATTAATCTCTACATAGCTGTGAGCCCTAGACAAGAACTCAAATTGGACTTGAGTCATGAAGGTTACTTAAGGGTCATCTGAGAATGAATTTCAGCCTAAGTCTGAGTTTGTCCCTGAAGCTCCCCCTGTCTCTTTTTCTAGGGAACTACATCTAGGAAAGACAGGTACATAGACAGGCATTAGTGAATGTCTTATTACTGATGGACAACAGTCTGTTCATACCCAAAGCTCCATTAGTATTCAGGCAATGTCAACAGATCCCCCAAACATCATGAAGGATTGGGAGGCATGGGCAAGAGTTCTATAGGACAGGAAAACGTGAATGTTCTGCACCATTGGAGGGAGTAGCCATGTTAATGAGATCATAGATACATCAAAGGGTCTTATCATCCAGAATGTTATGTAAGCTCCTTGAGGGCAAGGTCTACTAATTTGCCCTAACACGGAGTTTTGTCTATAGCAGGTGGTAAACTAATGTTACTTTGAACATACAGAGGAGAAAAAACAATGAACAGAATCTCAAACACCACTGGCATCAGAGAAATGGAAAAGTCCAGAGTTAAAGACAGTCTTAGAGAGTGACTTGTCTAACTCTCTTATTTTACAGATGAGAAGATTGAAAACCTGAGCACTTTGATACTTTGATGGACCTGTGATCCGTCAGTATGGGTCATGTCTACTCCAAATTATGCCTCCGCCTCTTATCATTGGGTACAACGTCCATATTGCCCATAAATCCTCTTTAGAGGATTAACAACATGAGTTATATGCCTATCTCGGGTTCTTGCAATAATGTGGGCACGAGGGATTTCAAAGTACCTGCAATTTGTGACCTGTCATTCTTGCAAGATGATTAGTTCACCTCCATTTCTGAAGTATAACATTGTCATTAAGACTGTCCTTCAGGCCACTTCCCATACACAAGTCACACATCTTTCCATCAAAGCTAACTGTGCATTTTCCATTATCTTTTGAGCTCTTTATAATTTTGATTTTTCTAAGGCCTTTTTTTGGTAATGGTGCCACCTTTCCCTCTGTCATTCACATGTTTGAAACCTTGGAGACATTATCAATTTCCTCTAATCCTTGTTCCACAAATTTGACCAGTCACCAAGCCTTAATTTCTTCCTATATAACCTCTACCATATCAGGTCCTTCCTTTCTGTTTCTACTACAACCACCCTAGTTTGGGCACTTATTACCTTATGATTATATTGTATATGGCAACATTTTGTTATTGTTCAGTCTAACTCTTAATATCTAACTCTTTTGTGATCCCCTCTGGAGTTTTCTTGGCAAAGATACTGGAGTGCTTTGCCATTTCCTTCTCCAGCTCATTTGACAGATGAGGAAGCTGAAGCAAACGGGGACACATAGCTAGTAAGTGTCTGAGGCTGGATTCGAACTTAGGTCTTCCTGACTCCAGGCTTGGCATTCTCTGCACTGTACCACCTAGCTGCCCCTACAGCAACATACACACACCATTGTATGTTGCCATGAACATGTTCCTGTGTATGGCAACTGTTTCATGATCAGTCTCTTCCCTCTCTAATCCATCTCAAGCCACTTGATTAATCTTCCTACCCTACTTCCATCAGGTCAGTCTCTTACTCAGAATTGTCCTGAGATTCCTCTTTCCTTAGTGAAAATTCAGCTTGGCATTTATAAGGAGCCTCCAAGGCTCTGTTATGAGGACCAAGCCAGATAATAATTTCAAATGCTTGGCAGTGCCTAGTACATAGTCCTATATACACGTTGGCTATTATTATTAGCAGAGGCAGCTAGGTGGCTCAATGGATAGAGCACTAGGCCTGGAATCAGGAAGACCTGAGTTCAAAACTGGCCTCAGACGCTTATTAGCTATATGACCCTGGGCAAGTCACTTAATCTCTGTTTGCCTTATTTCCTTCCTTATATCCATTATGTGTAATAAAATTTTCTTAAGAATAGATTAGAAAGATCACCCACTCAAAGTGGCCCCTTAAACAAGTGCTCAGGAAACAATGTTATATATAAACCTATTGCCCTATTATGCGGGCCTGCCCTGCTTTATATAACCTTTTTCTTTTTTTTTCAACACTGAAGCTTGTATAAAATGTGGTTTCCATCTGGTAAGAATATTTTCTTAAGTATAGACTCACTGTAAGAAAGGTACTTAGCCTTTGGAACCATTGTTTTTCTATGCTGTACGACAGCAGGGATACTTTACATTCCTGAAGTAATTTTCCAGTAATGACTAATGAATTTGTCCTGTTTTCTTCGCTAACAAGGAAAAATATGTGTGTGTATGTGTGTGTGTGTGTGTGTCTGTGCATCTGTGTGTCTGTGTGTATATGTACACACATAGTCAAACCGGAAGGGATTTCTTTGATTTTCTTGACCTGTTTCAAACATAATAAGGTATTCTCCATCACCCTCTTCAGACAACAAAAGATTTTGGAAAGAATACCAGTTGCCAGGGGCTTGCTTTTAACCTAATTGGCCCACCTAGTTTTCTAAGTATGACACTTAAGACCAAGTCTAAGTAGCTCAAATGAAGTTTGGGGCAAGATTTCATTCAATAAAGGAATGAGTAACTGCACTCCAGTCAGCATCATATTCTTTGTGCCTCTGGGGCTACAAAGTACCCTGTTGGACAAAAGAGGATCTTGCCTGAGATGGGTCCTGACATCCATCCTCTTTTGGGAGGGTACCCTGCATGGGACTGAAATGTTACATAGCTACAGGAAGAAGCTATCTTCCCTGAAGTCCTAAATCTACATTCCCTTTATATGGGTTAGTTTTCTGAAGTCACATAAAATTTAAGGTTGCTGTTTATAGGGAGAGAGAAGGGAGGTGAAGTGACAGCTCTATGGGTCAGAAACTAAAGTTTCTTTTCTCTGCCTTTGGCCTGAACCCCTTACGTTCTCCCCATTTTAGCAGAGAAAGACACAGTGAGTAGTACCACAGTTCCATTTAACCAATTAACGTCAGATTAGCTTTTACAAAGGGTTATTTCCTTAAAGAATATGATTTTAAAAAAAGAGAGAGAAACATTTCCCCCTATACTTTAGGGGCATAATCCTCCTACATACATCACCTTGGTCTCTGGAAAGGGGGTAGGATTTTGGCTCACAGATTAGCTTAGTTCCTACATGACACTGGTCCCACCAAATTCAAGTCCAAATAGGCTAGCAGCCCTAGACCCTTGCTTCTCAGGGCTACTGGGCTCAGGCTGCAATATGTGACCTGGACTCTTGGACTCCTGGATGCCCATGGCTTGTATTCTCTGATCAGATCAGAAACTCTACTCTCTGAACCTATAATACAACATCCACAGCCTTGGGCCTATGTCTCAGTACCACGGGGCCCAAAGGAGAAAGGGAAAAGGAAGCAATCCTCAGATCTACCTCCTAGCTTATTGCATTGTGTGAATGAAGGAGTGCTTTACCCTTAGATCAAAAGCCATAAAATGACCCCTCTACTACTGAGGCAGCTCTTTTTTTAAGATTTCAACTACACCAACAATAAAAATGTTTACTTCCAACCGTATGATAAACCAATGACAAAAAAAATAACTATGCATGCTCCTGTTCTTCAGTCTCCCAGTAGCAGACCCTTTGGCATCTTCTGCATGGATGATGCCATCTTAGGTGGTCTAAGCATATGCCAACCCCACATTACACTTACATGACAATGCTATGATAAATCAAGGAAGTTAATACTTTCTCTTCATCCTACTTGCTACACAGTGTTTCCTCTGTGAGCTAAGAATTGCCAGTTAGTATTGCAGTAGAAAAAACTCAGGGGTTAGCATCAGGAAGTTCTTGGGTCTGTGGAGAGACTTTGATGTTTCCTAATTGCATGGCCCTAGACAAGTCACTTAGCCTCTCTGAGGTTCAGTTTCTTCATCTGGAAAATAGATATAAATAACACTTATCCTATTCATTCCACAGGGTTTTGTTTTGTTTTTGAGGAAAGTACCTTGTAAATATTAATGCACAATGAAAACATTAACTATTTCATCTTGCATTAGAAAATCTACTTATTAATCATTCAGGATAAAGCCAGCTGATTCCCCAGATTCTGGTTACAGAACCATGTGATAGAGAAATTGAGATTAAAAGTGTTTTATGTTCAATGTTTGTTATTGAAGTGATTGGATATAGAGTGTGGTGACCAACAGGAAGAATAGAGAAAGAAAACGTGGCTAGGGCAAAGAAAATATAAATGAAGGGGGAAATGAAAGCTGAATTTTGTACAGTTTGCCATTCTATGAGCCAGGTCCTTTGACAAAGGAAGGAGGTATAGCACTGAGTTGAAAGGAAATTAGACTTCTCATTTTTATAAAGTGAGGGATAGCCTATTCATCGCATCTTAAATTATTATAATGTTCCTGTAACATTTCTTTTGTCTTTTTTTAAATGGGCGGTTGACATGATTCTCAGTTATAGAACGCACAAAGATTTGTGAACAATGGAATGAACAAATGTCCTAATATACATACAAGTCCTCAAGATTTCCATTCCCCTATGAAACCTATATACACACATCTCCTAGAATTTCATCACTAGAGATTGTCTTTTCATTCGACATTCAGTAAGACCTACAGGATGTTTAAAAAAAAAATTTGTTCCTTCTGGAATAGACTTATCATTTCATTGGTTTAAAAAACTCTACCAAAAATAACTGGCATTTGTTAATAATAAGTAATAATAATATCTTAGTAAAGGTATGAGTAACTAATAATAATAATATTACTGGAGATTGTCTTTTCATTCAATATTCATTCAACATTCAGTAAGACCTATGGGATTTTTTTAAAATGTCTCTTCCAGAGCAGACCTATCATTTCATTGATTTAAGAAACTCTACCTGGGGCGGCTAGGTGGTGTAGGGGTGACTAGGTGGTACAGTCAACAGAGCACCAGCCCTGGAGTCAGGAGGACCTGAGTTCAAAACCAGCCTCAGACACTTAACAAAAAAATGAGCCATGAGATCTTGGGCAAGTCACTTAACTCCAATCACCCTCCATAAAGAAAAAAAAAGAAAAGAAAAGAAAAAGAAATTCTACCCCAAATGACTGGCCTTTGTTAATAATAAGTAATAATAAGTTATTGTTATTATTGTTAATAGCTAGCATTTATGTAGCATTTTAGCATTTGCAAAGCACTTCCAAAATATCATCTCATTTTATCCTTACAACAATCTTGGGAAGTAAGTATGATTAATTATTCCCATTTTCCAGAGAAAAAATTGTTGCAGAAAGAAGTCAAATGACTTCCCCAGGGTCACAAAGATATTAAGTATCTGAGGCTGGATTTGAACAGAGGCATTCTTGGCTCTAGGCCTCGTGTTTTATCCCCTGTACAGCCTAGATTATCTACAAGTTACAAGAGTTAGACAAATGCCTGGGACATTTAACCTAAAAGGTTTATCTAGACAAACATGTATCAGAGAAAGGACTTGAAAGCAGGTCTTCCTGACTGAGAGGCCAGCCCTTTCTCTACTACACCACGTTTTCCATTTATGAGGTACAGGTCCTACAAAATGCACAATTTGGTTCAGTGGCAGAATCCACCACAGTGGATTTAAGTCTTTTACCTATATGACTGGTTAGGCATATATCAGTCCTCTACATGATATCATATTTATAAAATGTTATTTCTTTCTCTTTTTTTGGTCTAAGTATAAGTAGGCTAGATCTTTAACTGGTCTTTAGCTTATAATCTTAGAGAGTTGAATCAGGGCACTAACAAGTTAAGTGACTTGTCTATGATCCCACAGGCAGTATGTAAAGGACAGACTTTTGAATTCAATCTTTATTAATCCACTATACCATGCTGGTGCTGACTCTTACTATACTGCTGACCTAATTTATATGCTGATTTTCTTGGTATGATTTGATATTTCATGGCTAACAGTGCATATCTTGACAGTATTTTGCAAAGGTAGCTAAATTAATGGATATCTTTTGCCTTTATCTTGCCACTTGAAGATTGTGGAGACTGTGAAGGGTACCTTAATGCTATTCCAAATTAAAAAAAAAAAGATTCTTTCCATCCAAGAGGGAGAATTATTTCTTTTAAATAGAAACATTTTCCCATCCTCACTGGCATGAAAACTTGGATAGATTTCATAGATATAGAATTGGGAAGGAATTCCAGAAGCCATCCAGTTCAACCCTTTCTATCCTTTACCAATAAAGGGAAGTTGTTTGTTGTTCATCCTTCATTCTCGAGTAGGACCATTGACATCATATGGGTGATATCTTGACTTATGCATGAATTGGATTTAAGTGAGGCAGAGCTGAGCAAGTCATCAGCCTCACTCTCCTCCAGAGTCATCAGAGTCCAGTGGCAAGAAAAGAGTCAAGACAACAGGTGAATGATTTCCCAAAGTCACACAGGTGATAAGCGCCAAAAGAGGGATCTGAATCCAGGTTCTCCAATTCCTTAACTAACATTCTTTCAACCAAACCCGGAAGGAAAGGCCATCTAATCCAACCCTGTCCCTCTTTACCAGTAAAGAAACAGGGGCCTATGGAGGCTGGATGATTTGCCCAAAGTCATAGAGGTGATAAGCATCAAAAGTGGGATTTAAACTCAAATTCTCTGACTCCTGAACTAACATTCCAAGAAGTTCTTCTGCATTTAGTTATAAACTGTTGTACATCAACAAACTGTGGGAAATTGTCTTCTTCTTCTTCTTTTTTAATGCTTTGACTTCCCTAAATCCTCCAGGAATTATCAGTCTGCATCAACATCCCTGACTTGTGCAGGCCAGTGCTCAGATTGCTTCATTTTTTTTTCAACCTTTGGCTTAGTTTATACCTCCTGTTTGTCATAGTCTCATTTTCCCCTGCAGAAAAGCACACTGTGAGATTTTTTTTTTCTTCTTTTTAAATTTCTCTCAGTTTTGGTTTTTTTTTTTTTCCAGGTCATAGCACTATATCTTGGTGACTGTGGTTTGAGGTCACAGAGAGGCTTAATCTAGAAAACAAACACCAACCTCTAACAACGCTAGCAACAACAGAAACCCCCTAAGGTTTGATTGCACACCTATCTGATGATACCAGCAACCCTGAAAAAGGAGAACAGAGTCACTGAGCTTTGGGCTGGGAAGTGACAACAGTTAAGAGTGGATTGGAGTGCTATCATCTCCTTCTCCAACTTGAAGGAAGGGAAGATGGAGCTTGTGCTGCCATCTGTTGGTCAAGGTCCACCGTATCTTTGTTCCTGAGCCAACTTGATTAAGTTTCATAAAACTAGAAACAGAAGATATTAGTTCCTCCACTATCACTAACTTCAAAAAACAAAACACCTCCCCCAAAAGCCCCAAACTAGTAGAAGTTTAACTTTAAACATTTCCCAACATTTTATTTTTCAGACAGCTCCATATGGGGGAGGAAGCAGCTGGAAATAGCCCATCACTTGTTCTAACGAGGCTTGGTATGTGGAGTAGACCAAAGTGAAGGGGGAATTCCCACACCGTCTGATTACTGTCCAAGGCCGACATACTTCCCCTTTTGAATGGTTTGAGGGAAGCAGGGTCTGTCTGCTCCTATCAGATGGATTTCAAAGAACAAACTGTTCTTGTCCCCTTAGGTCTTCCTGATTGCTTCATTTGGAGCTCTGAAAATGCATTGGTCTGGGAATATGTGTGTATATGTATATATTATGTGTGTGTATATGTATTATGTATGTATATAGGCCCACATACATATATACATACAGATAGATAAAAATTGAAATTCACTTGTCTCAACTTCTTTCTTTTTCTTTCTCTTTCTTTTTCTTCCTTCCTTTCTTTTTTCTTTCTTTCTTTTTTCTCTTTCTTTCTTTCTTTCTTTCTTCCTTCCTTCCTTTCTTATTTGTTTGTTTACTTTTAGTTTACAAGATTCAGTTCCACAATCTCTTGAGTTTCAAAATTTCTCCCCTCCCTCCCCCCCACTCCCCACCATGGTGGCTTGCAATCAAGTATAGGATCTGAAAATGTTTTCACATTGGACATTAGTCTGGTTGTATAGAAAGGTTCTAACCAATGGAGTGAACAATGGGAAAAAAGAAACAAAACCAAACATGGAAAAGAACGAGAGCATGTAGTTTGCTTCAGTCTCCATTTAAACTCTCTTCTTTCTAGATCTTTCTCTGAATGTAGACATCTCCTTCCATCCTGAGACTCGTAGAGCTGTCTTATAACTGTGCATTGCTGAGAAGAGTCCAGTTTATCAAAGTTGGTCGTCACACATACGATGTGTCTGTGATTGTGTACAAATTACTCCTGGTTCTGCTCTTCTCACTTAGCATCAGTTTGTATAAGCCTTTCCAGGTACATATGAAGACCATCTTCTCCCCATTTCTTATAGCACAATTATATTCCATTACATTCATATACCGCCGCTTGTTCAGCTATTCCCCAATTGATGGGCATCCCCTTAATTTGCCACCACAAAGAAAGCTGCCACAAATATTTTTGTACATATGGGTCTTCCTCCTGCTTCTATGATCTCTTTGCGCCACCTTCTTATTTCTAATATTTTGTTTTGGTCTTTTCTGTCACACACCGCAGTGTACAGCTGTGGGGTTAATTTAGTAGTAAGGACAAGGTAAAATGGAGCAGGAGAGAGTACATGTCTAAGAAGGCCCAAACCAGTCTACAATGACTCATGGATGGAAGACAAAGGAAAAAGGGTAGATCCTAATATCCCAAGTCTAAAGAAACCTGGGAAGCATTTCTAGTACTTTCCTGGAGATTTCTAATCAAAAACAAAAAAAGAAAATACCAGATGACCTTGGGTAGTATCTGATCTTTTGGTGAGTTTTAAAGATTGAGAAGTCATTAAAATTAGTGATCTTCTATCTTCCCATTCTGAAATCTATTTCCCATCTCCATGCTTTTGTACAGGACTAGACTGTCCCAATGCCTGAAAGCATTCCCTCATTACCTCAGTCTCTTACAATTCTGTATTTTCTTTTAAAATTCAGGTCAAGCACCACCTTGGAAAACAGACCTTTCCTGATCTCCCCAACTACTAGCCATCCCCTCCCCCAAATTACCTTGTATTTATTATGTATATATTTGTATGTGAATATGATCAAATACAAACTCCTTGAAAACAGGAAGTGTTTCATTTCTGTCTACATATCTCTAGTCCTTAGCACAGGTGTTCTGCTAGTACGCATTTAATACATGTTTATTTATTGACAAATTGAGTCATCTCCTTTCTTCCTCAAGGACTATCCCGAGTCTACTTCACGCAAGATCTTGTTCTCAACTCTTCTGGAAAGTCCTTTATTAAAATAAGCTGATAGAGACTTCTGTTGTTGTGGATAGTTCTAGGGGTATATATTTTTTATTTTGAATAGGGGACTTCTGAAGAAAAAAAAAACCCAAACCAAAACAACAACAAAACCCTTCAAGAGCCCAGAGAACAAATTGTTCTTTTGCAAGGCATCACGAGCAAGGTTAATGGGGCAGATGTTTGGGGATAGGGGGTTCTTCCCAGGCTCCCACAAACCATCACAGGGAGGTGATTGCCTATTCATAACCTTTGGAAGCCCCAGAATTACTCATAGCCATTTTTTATTAGGGATGTTACAAGAGCTCAACATATATCCCCAGGACTTGGGTAGAGCTGAATTGGGTAATGGAGTAGAATTCCAAATGGACAGTCCTTCACCTTACTCCAGTCTATTCAAGGAGAAGAGGATAATGGAGTGAGAAGAGGAAAATGAGTTGATTAAAAAAAAGGAAATCCCAGATCTTAATATAAGTCATTTATTATCAGTCAGAGTATGAGTATTTATTAAATACCTTTTTGTGTCAGATACTGTGATAGGCTCTAGAGATATAAAGGGGAAACAATTATATAAGCCCTGCCTTCAAGGAGTTTGCATTCTATCAGGAAAGACAACATTCAAACATATAAGTATATTCTAATGTATATATACTTAAAATTACATAAATATGTACGCATATATATGTATGTATGTTAATACATATGCATATATACTTATCTATTAAACTAAATCTATGAAATTATCTACATGGGGACCAATTGCTTAGGAAAGTCCCTCCACTAACTTATCTTGGTGCCTGTTCTGCAAGTTATAGACTTAGAAAATCATCTGGGCATTAAGAAGTTATGACTTTCCCTGGGGTCACATGGAATTGGTCAGAGGCAAGAATTAAACACAGACCATCCTGGTTTCCAGGCCAGCTCTCCATCTACCAAAAAGATAGCTGCTTCTCATACAAAACAAATAGAGGTTAATTTTGTTTGGGGTAGGGGTGGGAAGCAATAGCACATGAAGGAGTAAAGACCGGCTTCATTTAGACTCCTTTAAGCAGAGCTTTGAAGAAATCTAGGGTGGCTAAAAGGTAGAGGTGAGGAAGGGGTGTACTCCAGGTATGGACGGCGTGCTACCTACACAAAAACATGGAGATAGGACATGGAATGTTATGTGTAAGGAACAGGAAGAAGTCCAGCCTGAGTGGATTGTAGAGAGCATGAAAGGGGAAAATGTATAATAAGGCTAAAAAACTAGACTGGCACCATGCTGTAACAGTCTTTAAGTGCCCTTCACAGTGCCCAACAGAGGAGTTTGTTTTTGAACCTACAGACAATAGAAAGTCATTGAAACTGAATTGAGCTTGAATTCAGTGGCATGGTCAATTGTGTACTTTAGAAATCTCATTTTGAGGAGCTGCTAGGTGGAGCAGGGAATAGAGCATTGGAGTCAGAAGGACCCGAGTTCAAATCCAGCCTCAGACACTTAACACAAAAACTAGCCTTGGGCAAGTCACTTAACCCCAATTACCCTACCTTCCCCCTCCAAAAAGCAAAAAAAACAAAAACAAAAAACAAAAAAACCCCAAAACAAAGAAATCTCATTTTGGTAGTTGTGAGGTGGTTAGATCACAAATGAGACACTCAGACCAGGGTGACCAGTTAGAGGGTAAATATAATACTCCAGGCAAACAGTGATGAGGCCCTGAGCTAGGTAATGGTGTTACTAGAGGCAAAAGAAGAGATGGGAGAGGTGTTGTAGATACAGAATTGACAAGAAATGACAACTGCTTGCGTGTGGAAAGTAAGGAAGAGTAAAGGTCAAAGTGAACCTCTCAGGATGGTAGGGATAGGTAGAAGGGGATTACTAGGAGTCTATCACCCTGAAGAATGATCACTTTGGGGTAGTTAGGTGGTACAATGAATAGAGCACCAACCCTGGAGTCAGAAGGATCTGAGTTCAAATCCAGCCTCAAATAGTTGACACACTTAACTGTGTGATCTTGGGCAAGTCACTTAACTCTAATTGCTTTGCCTTCTTCCCTCTAAAAAAAGAGTTATTACCCAGTCCTGGGGTGAGGGTTCCACTTTGATATTAAGGGAAGAAACAAAGTAGGGGGTGAACTAACCCACAGAGCATGAATGTTTTCTAACATTGCAAGGGGAAAGAAGATGCTGAGACAAAGTAACCACACATGTCCCTCTCTTTTTCTAAAAAAGACAAGCCTGCCAATGTTCTGGCATCAGAAGACCTTTTTTTATCCAAAACAGGGTGTTGGCGGGGAAGTATTCAGGTTCAGGAGGAAGTTGGCTCCTTTGAGTTAGAGTCCCCACAGAGCCTGCCGCTCAGCCCTAGCTGAGACATTCACAAGGGCAAGATGGGGAGAAGTTGGCACTTGTCTTAAGCCGTGTAAAATTTCCCAAGTTTCCTAGGTTCTTTTTGGTTAACCATAATGCTTTCCATTTCTATATGGCAAAAGCGCATTTACTTATAGAAATAAAGAGCACTAGATTTTTCCCAAGTAGTAGGTCTGTGTGTTTTATATGACAGTTTTGCAGAGCACTGTGGTTGAGGCATAGTTAGGAGCTTGAAGTTAGGAAGACGTGAGTCTCCTTCCTGTTTTTTACTCTTACCAGGGATGTGATCCTAGGAAAGTCACTAACCTCCCTGAGCCTCAGGTCACTTCCTAGGACTTAACTAGAAAGTCAGAGACAGAACACCCTTAGTGGAGGGAGTTTTCTACACTAATAAAAAGCTGAAAAAAATTCACTGATCCTTCGGTGACAACTTACATTTTCTTTTCCTTTCAAAGAAATCTTTATTTTGGGGGTACAGAGTATACTCAAATTGTCACCATGATACAATGTATAAAGTACATGCTAGGTGAACTCTAAGGGGATGCAAAGAACAAGGCCTTTTGGAGCTTACAATCCAATAGGGAGACAAGCTGTTATTGTTCAGTTGTTTCAATCCTGTCTGACTCTTTGCGACTCCATTTTGGTTTTTTGGGGCGCAGAGATACTAGAGTAGTTTGTCATTTCCTTTTCTAGCTCATTTTATGGATGAGTAAACTGAGGGACACAGGATTAAGTGACTTACCCAGGTGTCTCACAGTTGGTAAGTGTCTGGGACCAGATTTGAACTAAGGTCTTTCTCCCTACAGACCTAGTGCTCTGTCTATTGTACAACCTAGCTGCCCAGGGAGATAAGACAGGTACAGAAATAATTATAATACAAAATAGATGGAAATAAGTGAAAATTAGAGGTAGAAAGTTCAAACTGGAAAGAGTCCCATTCAGTTGGGTGGTTAGTTATAGCTTCACAGGAGGAAATGGGACTTTCACCTCCACCTCAGGCAGGATAGGGATAGGCTCTACAATTTCACCGGTATAGTCAGTCTATCAACAAACATTTCTTACATACCTACTATGCATCAGGCACTATGCTAAATGATAGGGATAAATAAAAGGAAAAAAAAATCCCTGGCTCAGAAGAAACTCACCGCACAATGGGGGAGACAATATGCAAACTACAATTTACTGTATGAGATGCACGCAGGATAAATGGGACATAATCAATGGAGGGAATCCAGCATCAGCATTAAGGAGAATCTGGAAGGACTGCTTATAGAAAGTGGGATTTTAGCTGGGATTTAAGGAAAGCCATCGAGGATAGGAACCAGAGGGGAATACAGAGAAGGTTCTAGACATAGGAGATAGTGAAAATGCACAGAGAGGGGAGCTGAAGAAACCACAAAAAGGTCAGTGTCATTGGATCACATGGTGTGTGGCGGAGAATAATGTGCAAGAAGATTAGAAGGTAGGAAAGGGGCAGTTTACAAAGGTCTATAAATGACAGAGGAATTTATATTGTATCCTGGAGATGGTGGGGAGCCACTGGATTTAATTGAATGGGGGTGGGAGGGAGGGGATAGGTGTTGAAATGGCCAGACATCCTTTAGATCCTAAACTTTGGAAGATCAGTTTGACATTTGAGTGAAGAACAGACTAGAGTGGGAAGAGACTTGAATGAGCTTTCACAATAGTGCAGACAAGGACAACCGGGTGGTGCAGTGAATAGAGCACCAGCCCTGGAGTCAGGAGAACCTGAGTTCAAATCTGGCTTCAGACACTTAACACAAAAATAGTCATGTGACCCTGGGCAAGTCACTTAACTCTAGTTGTCCTACCTTCCCCTCTCCAAAAAAAAAAAATGCAAAAAAAAAAATAGTGTAGGCATGAGGTACTGAGGGACTGTATGGATAGTGGCAATGTCAAAGGAGAGAAGGGGGCTGTCAGAGGATAAGAGGGGTGATGCAAAGACAGAATCAATAGGACTTCGTCATAGATTGGATATTGGGAATAAAAGACAATGAGAAGTATGGAATGATGCCTTGGTGGCAAACCCAGGTGACTAGGAGGATGCTGACATCCTTAATGGTAATGGGAAAATGAGAAAGGGGACAGTTTGGGGAGAAATGTGCTTAGTTCAGTTTTTTCATGTTGAATTTAAAATGTCCATGAGGCATAGTTTGAGATAGTCAACAGGCAGTTGGAGATTTGAGAGTAGAGGTAAGGACAGAGGTTAGGGGTGGATGGGTAAATCTAGAAATCATCAGCATAGAAATGATAAGTGACTCCGTGGGAACTGATTCGATCATCAAATGAAATACTATGGAGGGAGAAAAGAAGAATTCAAAGGAAATAGCCTTGGGGGATACTCCTTGTGAGTGAGTGCCACTGAGGATCAAGTAAAGGAGAATGAGAAGGAATGGTCAGACAGGTGGTAGAAGAACCATGATAGAATAGCATTGTAAAAACCTAGAAGGGGATGTCAAGGAGAAGAGGGTGACTGGCAGTTTCAAAGGGCCGCAGAGAGGTCAAGAAAGGTGTGGATTCAGAAAAGACCATCCAATTTGGCAATCTAATTGTTGACTTTGAAGAGAGAAGTTTCAGTTGAAATTTCAGTTTGGAAACCATACTTCAGAGAATTAAGAAGTGGGAGGAAGGAAGAGGAAGCACCAATTATAGACGGACTTCTCAAGAAGTTGAACCACAAAATGGAAGAAAGATACAGGATAGATGGAGCAAGTGAAGGATTTTCAACAATGGGGGTAGGTATGTCTGTAGAGAGTAGGGAAGTAACCAGTAGAGGAAGAGAAAAAAATCAAGTGAGGGCTGGAATGATAAAAGAGGCAATCTGCTGGAGAAGATGGGATAGAACAGGATGCAATAGGGAACTCCCTGATGAGAAAACTCACTCTATCAATTTAGGTTGGCACTTTCTCTGCAACTTATAGTTGCAGACTCATACCATCTATCATCTTGGACAGATGGGAATTTCAATAGGTGGAGATGAGGGGGAAAGGGTATAGGTAATCTAGATGTAAAAATGACGAGCAAAGAGAAGTTGGAGAATTTAGGACATAACATAGAGTATTCAGTTAACATTGAGTATTCTAGTTAAGACGCAGCATAAGATGCATATAGGGGAGCAGTATGACAAATCTGGAAACATGTTGGGACCAAGTTAGAGAAGACCTTGAATACTAGGTTAAGAAGCTTGAACATCTGGGGCAGCTAGGTGGTGCAGTGAATAGAGCACCAGCCCTCGACTCATGAGAACCTGAGTTCAAATCCAGCTTTGGGCACTTAACACTTGGCAGTTGTATGACTGTAGGCAAGTCACTTAAGCTCAATTGCACTCCCTTCTCTCCCTCTAAAAAATAAAAGAAAAAGAAAAAGAAAAGAAACCTGAATATCATTTGGCAGCCATTTTGGAGCCAATGAAGATTTTTGAGCTTACTTTTTTTTGTTTATTTTTTGAATTACTAAAAAAAGTCAGGAATTAGGAAGATTAGATCTATTAGTGCTGTGTAAGACTGATTATACATTGTAGAGAGACAAGAGAGAAGAGAGACTTGTTAAGAGGTTATTGCCAGAGTACAAGAATAAAGTACACTGAAAAAGGGAGACTCCATGAGATTTAATGACTAGATTGGAGGATGAGGAAGGGGAGTAATAAGGAAATAAAATAATCAAAGATGCCTCTTGAAGTTTCTAGCGTTGGTGACTAAGATTATGACTGAGGCTGTGACACTGAAACAATGAAATTAGAAGAAGGAGGAGGTTTTTGGTAGAAAAGAATGAGTTCACTTTTGTATGTGCTAACTTGAAGGAATCAGTAGGAGATCCTGATAAAGATGTCCAGTAGACAACTGAAAATGTAGAAGTGGGGTCCGGAACAGAGGTGAGGGCTGGAAATTCAGATTCCAATAGTAATGGTTTTAAAACCATGGCAGTGAATGAGTTCCTGAGTGAGAGAGTGAATGAATGAATGATAAAACATTTGTTAAGTGCTTACTATAACCTAGGCCAGGGATGGGGAACCTGAGGCCTTAAGGCCTTCTAAATCCTTAAGTGTGACCAGGCCTTAAGGCCTCAGATTTCCCAGCCCTGATCTAGGTATTGATGACCACAAAAACAAGTAAACAAGATAATTCTTGCACACAAGGAATTTGTATTCTAATCAGAATTAGAATGTGTAATTCTAATCTAACATATATAGGGGAGCTAGAAAGGAGAACATGCTTATAGGTACACAATGGCATGTTTTGGAAATGGCTGGAAAGTAATGTGGAGGCCTGGTTCCAGGAAAGCTAAAGCAAAAACTCATTTATCAGAGTCCAGAATCCTAGGGACAGAGTCCAAGATTCAGGTGGGAGAAGAATGAGGAGAATAAATTGGATAGGGATACCAGAGTGTAGGTAGAGTGGTTTGGAAATGGCCAGGAAGTGATATGGAGGCCTGGTTTCAGTCAAGATAAGGGGGTAGGAGGGAGGGAGAGCACACAGAGACAAAATCAGGTCTCTTTTAGCCCTGATATTCTGTGACTTTGCAGCTCCATAACAACATTAGAAAGGCCAAGGACAGAACCTTGGGGAAAGCATTTTTTCTAAAGCACTACCATTTTGTTAGAATTTCCTTTGTTCTCTTGCCCCCCCCATCTTTTAAGCAGGTCCCAAAGTCCTTGCTTCAGTTTAAAGTTTTTGTTTTGTTTTGTTTGAGAGGCAATAACATTTCAATCACTAGGATTTTTACAGCAAGCTAAGGTTTGCAAAATTCATTTACGTATGATAGCTCACTAAATCCTCACAAAAACCCAAAGAAGTAAGGCTATCATCCCTAGTTTACAAATTAGAAGACTGAAAATGGGTCATGTTAAGTGTAGTCACTTCAACCGTAGAAATCTTGTTTCTCTGTATCCAAGGACATTTCTACCTTTGTCCCCACCCCAAATCCTTGACCAAAAGAACAAAGTAAAGTAATCCTACTTTTCATTTCCCAGTAAGCCTCGGCCTTGGCTAGGTGGTATTTGTGGCTATTCTACCTGGATCCCTTTACCTGGATTCCTGTCACCCCTTCACAGTAGAGGACATGGGCTATCTTCCTTTCTCCTTCAGCCTGCTTCCTGCTTCCTGAAGACAACATAAGATCTTTCTCTTATTTGCATTTAAAAGTTTAACAATAGCACTGTAAGGAAACTTACAGTAGAGTTTACAGTTTAAAAAATAAAGAAGGGAAAGTTTACAAGATTACGAAAAGTACAACAGTTAATCCAGGTTCTGCTAAGCCTTAGATCTTAGTCACCCTTCTCTTGCCTAACTCAACCCCTTCTTCCTGATCTTGTTCTTGGGGTTGACCAACCTATTTCAGTTGGAACTTGTAAAATCAAGTTAGATTGACTTCTAACTAATGCATATTCAGTCTGATATATGTCTTGGGTTTTTTGTGTTACCTACGCTAGTTTCCTTTAGCTTCCTCCTCCACGGAAAGGAAGAAAGTGGAAGCAAGTTTGGCTGGCAGAATTCAGATAGGTCGTATGAGCCTGAATGTGACCCCACCTATATCATTATTGCTTGCTTCCCAAATTTTGCTCCCCTGGTTAAAATGTAAGCTCCCTGAGGGCAAGGACTGTTCTTTCTTTTCCTTTGTATCCCCAGCACTTTATGAAGTGTTTGACACCCAGTATGGATTTAATAATTGTTTGTTCATTGATTGGTGGAAATGTTGTGTGGGAAGATTCTTTATACTGGCCTTCCTAGCAAAGACCCGAGAGATTTGAGAAAGGAGTAAGTGCAGAACATAACAGCCTCAACTGTTATCTAACATTTATTAAGGTGTATAAATTCCATCTTTTCTTGGTCAGGTAGCACTAACTCATTTTTTAATATTTAAAATTTAAAATTTTTTTTGTCTTTTTGGAGAGGGGAAGGCAGGGCCGTTGGGGTTAAGCGACTTGCCCAAGGTCGCTTAATTGTTAAGTATCTAAGGCTGGATTTGAATTTAGATCCTCCTGACTCCAGGACTGGTGCTCTATTCACCGTCCTACTTACCTGCCCCCGCTAACTCATTGTTAAGGCATGTAGACTGGTGCATCTGACTACTTAGAATTTAGCTTAGAATTCTAATCCATTGGGAAAAATCCAGCCTCTTTCCTTTGGATTTAATAGTATTTTTTTTCAAGTGTTAATTACGCGTCCTAGGTATAATTGAGTTGATTCTCCATGTTGGCTGACACAAATGCCTGAATGGTGTATGTAATTGTTACTGGATTGTTGTTTTTCTCAGCATAGAGCATAATATATAAAATATGGCAAACTGTACTTAATAATGAAGTGACAACTTAGAAAAATCTAACTCTGGCCAAGTAGTTGTAAGCTCTCTCCTCAACACAAAAAGGTCTCCCATGCATAAGATTGATCTAGAGTCCCAGGGGTGGGGAACTTGCAGCCTCTAAGTCCTCAAGTGCTATGAAGTTTAGATTCAGTCAAAGGACCACACTTGAGGACCTTAGAGGGTCACATGTGGCCTTGTTCCCCACCCCTGATCTAGACTCAGGAATTCTATGACAAATACATATTGAGATTCCTTAGTTCCCCATCACTGTGTTCCGCACACCCCCCCCCCCCCAAAGCAGATGAAGGAGAATGAACAATACAGTATTCATAGAATGTTAGAATTACATTTCCAGTAGGAACGATCATCAGAAACAGTAGCAGAAACCTCGGAGAAATGTTGGATGTAGGGTCTTGTTCAAGCTTCATTCTCAAAGAAGACCAATGACATCAGGAAGGTAGATGTAGGATTCTCAGCATGAGATTATAGTACTTAGGATCTGCTGTATACTGAAACTTAGGGCATTTGGTGCTTCCCCTCACCCCCAACATCTCAGCCTTTTGGTTGCTGTTTAAGAGCTCAGACAACTTCTGACAAGCAAGCGGTGCAGAGCTAGAGACCTGTGCTTAGAGTCAGCAAGACTTGAGTTTCAATGCTGCCTTACTAATTGTGTTACCTTGACCAAATTTTTTTAACTCTCCTAGCCTCAGTTTACTTATCTGTAAAGACAATAATGGCAATTAATCCACAGGATTATTGTAAGAATCAAGCCAGTTAATGTAGGTTCCGTGCTTTGCAAATCATAGGTGGATATATAAATACTAGTCATTATTATTCTGGCCTTGGCTAACTTATTGAAGGCACAGTGAGTTATACTTAGGAGCCAGTCCCAGTGAGGAATAAGCCACCACAATCCTGACATCCTTTTCCTCTGATACTGAGCTGGAGCAAGGCACCTCTCTGCCTGGGCCACATCTCTCTCCTCACTTCCTATCAAAATCCCCTGCCAACTCCCTACCACACAATTAAAGCAGAGTGGGGGATATGCAAGCAGTGTGGGAAGGCAACTATAACTGCACAGGAATTGATCTGAACATTACAAACGTGTAGAAAGAGATGTTATGGTGGTAAAACATGGTTCTGTGCTTGCAGTGAATTTTGTGTGTTTACTCTGTTACCCTTTTCAATCTAATCCAACCAATTTCTACTATGTGTAGGATGCTGCATTAAGCTCCAGGAATACAAAGAAAGAAAACGAATAATTGTACTCTCCTCTGGAAGTCATTTATACCTGGATCACATGACCCATGCTGCCATGATCTCTTTCTTGACCTTCTAGGGCAGCAGTTCTCAACCTGTGGGTTATGTTCAATTTGTAACAATGAAAATACATCCTGCATATCAGATATTTATATTACAATTCATAACAGCAGCAAAATTACAGTTATGAAGTAGCAACTAAAATAATTTTATGGTTGCGGGTCACCACAACATGAGGAACTGTATTAAAGGGTCACGGCATTAGGAAGGTTGAGAACCACTATTCTAGGGCCTTGGAGGCTTCTTAACACAGGCCTTTGCCAGACTAAACTGTTTCCTCTTCCAGTCTTATGTCTTCCTGTAGACCTCCCACCAACTTTCTCTTTCTGGGACTCCCCTGGCTATGAGCACATTGACACAGCTGAGATAACTTGAAGCTAATAAGCATTATACAGCTTTCCCTAGCCTGGCTACCTGTGCCATCCGCTTCCATGTATTTATCTTAATGAATCATGATTCACATCCTGCACTATCCCAGGGGAGTGGTTCACTAGAATCCAGGTACACACACAAAAAATACTTTAATGTACATGAATAATATGTGAAATTGTGCAATCCCTCCCCTCACCAAAAAAATAATTACAAGCAGGAGCATAATATCAAAACCTATTTATGATACAAATTCTTTTACTTTCCTTTTGGCTTAATATTTTTACTATGTGGTCCAGGTCATAGATCATAAAATTTTGCTCATTTAGTCCATTTTCTTGTTTATTGATGATGGTGGTGGTAGCAATATTAGTAAGAGAGCTATGACTAAATTGTTCCTAGCCCCAAACAAAACCAAACTTGGGTAACTCCTCAGCTAATGGGGAGGACATTGGATTTGTACAGATCTTGGTAGACTTTCACTAATCTTTAAAAAAGATCTAGGTTTCAGATAGAGAAAATTATATGCAAGGATGTTATGACCCATGTTGCAAACTGAGAAATAGTGCAACGTAGTAGAGATGCATCGGACTTGGGAGTAAAAAGACAGGTTTCGGTTTGGAATCTGCCGCTCACTTACTTTGTGACTCTGGGCAAGTCACCTAGCCTCTCTGGGCTTTAGTTTACTCATCTTGGATGTGTTTAAGGTCCTGCCCAGTTCTGAATTTGTGAGGAAATAAATAGTGATCTCTCATTAGTGGAGGTGATCATAATTTCTCAGTTTCTAACCTTATACATTCTACAGTGCCAGTGACATTGTGATTTTTTTTTCAATTCAATAGGGTTTGGGATTGGACCTGAGATGTTGTTGGTATAGGAAACTCTCAGGTAAGGACATTCCTTCTACCAATACAGGTTATTACCTTCTTTGTAATTTGTAATCTGAGAAATTACCTAGAATACTGAAAAGTTAAGTGACTTGCCTAGGATCATTTGGCTAGTAGGAATCAGGGATGAGATTTGAATCCAAGTCTTTCTGCTCCAAGACCAGCTTTATATCCACTAGGATATGGTAGCTCTCAGTCAATTTAATAAGAACCATAATTACTGAAATTTGTATTTTTTTATCCCTATTTCTCTTCTCCCCCCCCCCCATAAGGAGGGGGGAAATTTATATTCTTTACACAGAGATAAGGGAGAGTGTGTACTCATCAGTGATCCTGTGCAGCAGAGAGTACAAGTATTATTAACTTCCTTTTATAGAGGCAGCTGGGTGGTACAGTAGCTAGAGCACTGGACCTGGAGCCAGGGAGACTTGATTTTAAATCCAGCCTCAGATACTTGCTAGCTATGTGGCCCTAAACAAGTCACTTAATCTCTGCCTCACCTGTAAAATGGAGATAATAACATATGAATCACAAATGAGGTCATTGATGAATGAGCTTAGTACAGGATCTGGTAAATGCTTATCCATCTCCCCTCCCTCCCTTATGAATGTCGACCCTAAGGCCCAGAAATGCTCAAGCATCTAGAAAAAGGACAGTTGTTTTGTTCTGACATTTACATTTTCTCTTTTACCACAAATTTAACAATTTTCAGTAACACAAATATTTCTCTTTTTTCCTTTTTTTTGTGGACTTAACAAACATCACCAAAAGGAATATTTCCACCTACAAAGAATAGCGAAAAAAGATTTATATCTAAAACTGAATTTCCATTAATGTATAGCTTGTTTTCTTTATGTATATATTAAATTTAATATGGTGGTATGAATCAATGAATTTAACAAGTGCTTATTATATGCAGAACGCTATGCTAATTGGTAAGAATATAAATGGAAAATAAGACCATCTGACTCTCAAGGAGTTCACATTCTAAAGGGGTAGAACGTATATGAAAGGCTTTAGTTGTGTGTCAGATGGAAAAGTCCCATGGCCCTTGGAGGGTAGTGGCTAAAGTCTTCTTTGATGTCTATCGGCTTCTGATTTCACCCACAACACCCGCTTGTCTGCCTCCTCTTCTGAACTTCTTTCTACTTTCTTCTGAAACACAAACACTTCAAACACAAAGAAGAGTGGAGAAAGCTATAACAGAAATTGTTAAGTAGCTGAGATTTAGAACCGGTTCTCCTAACATCAGGTATAGAATTGCTGTCACTACACTATACAACTGACATTTATGGAGTCCCTACTATGAGCAGAGAAGTGTGGTATGGGCTAGCAATAATGATCAAAAGATGACTCTGACTTTAGAGAGTGCATAGCAGAAGAGTCAGGCACACAAATAAGGAACACAAGTAATAACATGTAGCATGCACATATGCAAAAAAACCCTATAATATAAAATAGACTTCCTTGACACAATGAACTTAAAATTGTGCCCATACTTAGGCTAAAAGATTCCATTTTAGAGTGAAATGTGTTTTCATTCAAAGAACAAGAAAAAAAAAAGCTATTTTTTTTCCTGGAGAGAAGCAAGACACTTCCTGGAGAGACTCAAGGCTGGCTATGTAAGAGGCTAGAGTAAACTTTGTATGACTCATCAATGAATGACAGCTGGGCAATCAAAACTAATCCTGGGCTCCTCTGGAATCCCCCTTTTTCCTTCCCCTTCCTGTTGCCACCTCTCAATGAATCAGAATCTTTTAGACTCAATAGTGTAGCAAAGGACTTGGGGCTTAAATGGATCCTCAGGGTGGTTGTGGAGATCTAGTTCAGTCTTAATCTCAATCTGTTCTTCCCAAGTACCCATGAGAACTCAGGGATGCTTTGTTGTCCATAAGTGTGGCTATACAACACAAAAGAACCTGGAGGTCAGGTCCTGAAAGGTCCTATTTTTGTGAGCTACCTTTACCAGTGGTCATGGATCTCTTTGAGAAAATTCTGGAGTAGCCTTGGGTTTGATGCAGTCAACACGATGTTGTCTGCAAACAGGAGCATCTGGACTTCATTTTCATTTTCCATTTGGACTCTACTCAAGATATCCCCCATGACAGAAGTAAGCACTTTAGCAAGTGTATATCTCCTTGATTTATGTTTTATTCTGATAATCAGAGGATGATTGAAAAATAGTCTCTTCAAGGTTACTTTGATAAAATAATCTTATTGAATGAATGAAGGAACAAATAAATTAATGAATGAAAAAAACCCCACTTATTGCCATATCCCTATGTACTAAGTCCTTTACTATGCACTGGAGATACAAAAACAAAAGTGAAGACAGTCCCTAGAGCTTACAGTCTAGTCAGCAGATCAACGAACACTACTAAGTACTCACATGTGGGACAGTGAGGGTGGGAGGAGGGTGGTAATAAGACCTAAGAGTTAACCAAAGACTACCAGGAGCTCACTGGTGTGTTGGTGAGGTTCGAATGGCTGGGATGACTTGAGTCCTAACTATCCTTCTCATTGCTCAATAAGGAGGTTAGTTCTAAATCCTCCATCTTTCCAACTGGACTGGGAAGCACACTTGCTACAGCCTCATCTTCTCTCCAGTTTAAGGAGCACACCCCAGAATTTCCATTAATATCTTCCAACCATCTTGCATCTTTGAAAATGGGAAGGGGAATTCATCGTGAAAAACCCAAACCATTGTTTCTTGTTAGAGATGTTCCACCTCGTTGTGTTAAAACTCTGTTTGACCACTGAATGCCAGAAGGAGTGAGGCAACAATTGTTACTTCCCAAGAATGAGTTAAATTTCGGGTCAGAACTAAATCAAGACAAATGTGCAAAGAAGTACTCACTTTTCTATAGGGGTCAAGAATTTTTACAACTACCTCCACGAAAGGTGCCTTTACAAATCTAATTGGTAACAACTTCTTGAGGAACACTTTTTTTTGGACAAGCCTACATTTGTCATTATGTTCCTGTGGATGAAGTATTGAAACTTTTGTGTTCAGCTCCTAGAACAATGAATTTGTCTAAAAATATGAAAAAGCAATAGCTCAGGACATGATCCTAAGACCTAAACCATAAGCCACTAAAGATTCCCTACTATTCTGTGACTACTCCGTAGGAATTCTGGCTATTAAATAACTCCTTCCATTGTGTGCTAACCAAACCATAAGAATAATTATAAAAGTCAGCATTTATAAGCTGCAGGGGTTTTTAACCTGCAGTCTGTGAGGTTTTTGTTTTTAATTTTGATAACTCTATTCCACTATATTTGGTTTCCTTTGTACTTCTATGAATTTTTATTTAATACATTTATGAAATAACTCAGGTGAATCCATAGGCATCACTAGACTGCCAAAGGGATCCATTACACAAAAACAGATTAAGAACTCTGCTGAGGTTTGCAAGAGATTGTACACCAGATATTTGATATGTGGTATGCATCATTTCTGCAATATAAACTTGTCATTTTCTTTAATGATGTTTTTGAAACAAAGTGAAGAGGTGTTTAAGTTTATCCTTTTATTTGGTATTTGCACCAGTTTTTAGCCTTCCTTCCTTCTTTACTGCTTCCTGCCATTTATACAATCCAACAAACATTTGCTAAGTGCCTACTTAATAAATGCAGCCCTATAACGGGAAGTATTATTGGTATTATCATTCCCATTTTACAGATAATAAAACTGAGAAATAAGAAGGTCAGGTGACTTGTTCATGACCACAGAGCTAGTAAATGTCAAGGACAGGGTCATCTGACTCCATGTACAATGTTTTCTGCTTTACCCCTATCTTTGTAGACTCCCAGATCGATCAGATAATCAGAAGATCATTGAAAAATAAGTAGTATTTTCATTGAATAAGTAGTTCAACTGTCTGAGGCAAAGTATTCTTCATGATCAGCATGAGGTGTCTGCCCATAAAGAAGGACTTTTATTGGGAAACCATTTAGCCATTTCTGAAAGGGAGTCATCATATTATATGAACATGCCATTTGCAGCACATCTGGAGATTATTTTCATAAAAGACATGACTAGATATCTGGTGACCTGAAATTAACTCAGATATTTAAATGGTTGTTTAAAAAAAACATGGTACATGTCAGGTTACTTGGTATGAGCTACCAAAGATATTTACTTACCTTTCTGTGAGAAGGAGATTTCATCAAGAATTAATATTGATTTTGTTGGAAAATATCAGGGGGAAACTTAGGATTTCTCTGAAAGTAAGCTTCTTCTCAAAATAGTTTGAAATGTTCCATGCTCCAGTTTCAATCTTTCCTGAAACAATTACTGCTCTATGCCAAATATCTGCACAAGTATATTGTCAGATATGATCACTTCTGACAATGGGAATATATTTATCTCAGTTGAATTTAAGGAATTTGTGGAGAGGAATTCTATCCAAGACATAACCATAGTGCCATATTGCCCTTAAGCAAGTAGGCAAGCTGAAAGATGGTGCCAAGTACTATGGATAGAGTCCCTGGAGGGGGTCTTTGGAGGAGACTGGCCAACGGGACTTGCCGGGATTTTTATTGTTCAACATGTTGTGCCATGTTCAAAAACAAGGGTTGGTTTTGCTGAATTATTAATTGGGGAGAGGGGTTTGTAAACATTTTAAGACTTGCATTGACTACCTCCATGCAAACTTAACTAAAGCTTTCAACAAATATTCAAATCAATGTTTATTAAGCATATACCATATGCAAGGCTGAACTCACAAGGGTAAGAAGAATGAATTTTGAATATTGCTCCATCTGTCCTTGTTCTTTATTCATTTATATCACAAAAGTTAATGTGTTGGGAATAATTGAGCAGGCCCAACGAGGAACTCTGCCATGTTAATTGAAGCTGCACAAACTTCATCATACAAGGTCCGAAGTGCAAATGGACCATGTCAATCAAATGCAAAAGTGTCCCTATCAGGGTGATTAAAATGGAGGAATAAGCTGTAATTTCTCCATAGCCATTTTGTGTGGAAATCTAAGAACAGCAGTTTTCAACCTGTGGGTTATGTTCAATTTGTAACAATGAAAATGCATCCTGCATATCAGATATTTACATTACGGTTCATAACAGTAGCAAAATTACAGTTATGAAGTAGCAACAACAGTAATTTTATAGTTGGGGGTCACCACAACATGAGGAACTGTATTAAAGGGTCATGGCATTAGGAAGGTTGAGAACCAGTGCTAAGAAGTACGTGGAAATGGAGAAGGGGATGAGGAGTTGTTGTCAGGCAGCCAATCCCAATACTTTCCCTCTTCCCAATCTCCTTATTAAGCTCTGGTTATAAGCAAAATAAAGAGCTAATCAAAAGGTGAATTTTCATTTTTCATTTTCATAATTTACTGTGATGTATACATTATTATTACAAGTTCATTATTATGATCAAATGTGCAGTTCTCCCCATTTCTACAACATTGAGTTGGTGACATTTTTTTGGTACATGTTTGTGAAACAAAGTATTTTGAAGAGGTGATTCACCCATGTTATCTGGTGCTAGCAGCAGTTTTCTCCCTTATTGCTTACTTCCATCTCTTCCAATTAATTTAACTAATATTTATTAAGTACTTACTATGAATAAAGTGCTGAACTATGTGCCAGAGATACAAAAATGAAGTCTCTGATCTCAAAGAATTTATAATCTAATAATTGTCACAGAGCCAGTCCTCTACCATCATCCCATATAGAGCCTAGGGTGATTAGCTTAGTTTGATGTGCCCTGGGATTGATTGTAAGTTACTAAATATAAGCAAGGAGAACCATGGAAGAGACAGTTGAATGTATTAACCAATCTTCTATGGTTTTCCCTCAAATTGTTCAATGGAACTTTAAAAAAATTCTTTATGAGTTTATATCAGAAATTTCCTCCCTAGTAATCTCCAACTTGATTGTACCTTTCTTAATAACAAAGATACATTTATAGCATAACCAACAAGACAAAGTGCTCACATCTGACAGTGGCACATTCCACTTCCTATATATATATGTATATTTTTACTTCAAGTAGGGAGGTATGTTTCAACATTAGTTCTTGGGACCGGGTTTGGGTCATTGCAATTAATCAGGAAATCAATCAATCAATAAGCATTTCTTAAGCATCTATTATATGCCAGGCATTATGCTAAGCACTGAGGATACCAAAAAAAGACCAAAGACAATCTCTGCCCTCAAAGAGCTTACAAGTCTAATGAGGAAGGCAACATGAACACAAATATATATGAAGCAAGCTATATACGGGATAAGTAAATGGCCTTTGTGAGGAGTTTAGTTACAAAGGGCAGAAAACATATAAGATGATAGTTTATATGGTTAGAAGGGTCAAGTGAAAGGTTTTTCAGGATGGGAAAGACATGGATATGTTTGTAGGCAATAAGAAAAGAGCCAGGGAAAGGTTGAAAATAAGTGAAAGAATGGGGATAACAGAGAGAGCAATTTGTTGGAGGAGACAGGATAAAATGGGATCATTTGAACAAGTAGAGGATTGATCTTGGTAAGGAGTAAGACCACGTCATCATGTGATATAGGAGTGAAGGAAAAGAAAGTGACAGAAGGCATCCAAATGATAGGAGATACGGAAGAAGGAAGAAGAGGGAACTCGTGATGAATAGCCTATTTTTTCCTATATGTTAGTGCTATTTTCAATTACCTTATTATAATCATTATATATGTTGTTCTCCTAGTTCTGCTTGCTTAATCCTGCATCAGTTTATACAAGTCTTCTTTTGCTTCTCTGAATTCCTCATGCTTTTCATTTGTTTTTGCTAAAGTTATATTTCATCGTATTCATATACCACAATTTATTTAGGACCAGTTGATAAGGTCCCCACTTTATCTCTAGTTTTTTGTTACAACAAAAGTGCTACTGTGAATATTATAGCATACTCTGGCCTTTTCTGCCTTTGGTCTTCTTGGAGCAAATGCCAGATGAGGGATACACTGGAATTTTTTTTCTTAAAAAAGTTTCCCATATTTTTCATTGCCAAGGGATTTTCCCCCAGAAGCAGTCACTTGTTTGAAGCTAGAATGCAGCCAAGAGAGGTACCCTATGCCAAACAGCAGCATTGCTGAGCAAAAGGGGACCCAAAGAGGCTAAAGGGCAATGGTTGGGCTCCAAGAGTCTGGAGTTAGTCATATAAATGGAAGAAAGGCATTTCAAGCTCCTCTTTTTTGTTCCAAGGTGATTTCTTTGCCTTCCTGTTTCTGAAAGGCACACTTTCAACCATGGAGAGATTTTTCTTGACCTTTGAGTATGGACTGTTTCCAAATTTGCTTCCCTATTTCCTCCAGAATGGAAACTTCACTTGTATTTCTCACTCCATTCCCATCTGTGATGTTCACTTGGCATGCAGTGGTGGGGAGTTCCATGCCCGTTTCCTTGAAGCCATAAGTTGTGGTATCCTCTCTGTGCTCCGTTTTTACCACTTTGTGAATCAAGAAGCCATCCTGATATGCCCTTTGATCTCCCTCTGTGATCCCCCCTTTAATGTTTTAGAATAAATTGCCTCTGTGTTTTGAAATCATTCAGACATCCTCAGATGAAAGCTATGCCTCAGTGCTTGAACTGTCACTGAAAGTGAATATTGTGATAGAATGAGGCACCATTGAAAGATCAGTTAACCTAGGAAGTTTGGCAGCTCTCTGGTCCTTGATGAAAGCAAAAGGAAATTGAGTTAGGATGAGAATCTTAGCTTTAAACATTTTTTAAACACAATCTGTGACCTCAAAAATTGCATAATAAGCCTTGAAGACCTACTGGGCCTTTGTGATAAGCTATTATAGTAAATTAGAAACGGGTAGGTAAATATGGGACAAATGCAGTTTATGACAATGACCTAGAGGAAAGGACATGTCAGATAGGGAGTGTATCTCAAGCTATGGATTGAGGCAGAGCTTGAAGAAGGGAATCCAGAGGAATGAATAGTTGGTTGGCCTATCTTTGAAGTCTGAATTGTTTTCTGGAGGATCTTAATTTCAGAAGCTGTATTATATCAGTTCTCTAGAGATTATGGACTGAGCTTAGCTAACGAAGGTTATATAGACACTTCCTTGGATGAATTGGTGATGCACGTTGTTATTGCTTAGAATTCCCTTTTGAGGAGCTCTCTTGGCTCTGAGGTATTATGTAAGCCAATCATAGATCAACAGAGAAAAACTTAGGGGACATAGACGGGACCCATGATCACCCCTCTCACATACCACCTATAAGAGAGGGAACGTGATATGGCACCATGAATAAACACAAACACAATTCCTCTCAGTCTTATACAGTCATTAATTTCCAGACTTCTCCACACATACTACTCAGTGACTAACAATAAAGGTTGGCTCTTCCAATGCTTATACACTGATTCTATTTTCTAGAATTGACCTTAAATTAAATATTTTCTTCTTTTAATCCCAATGTTATTGGCATCTGCTGGAGTTCATCTTCAGTGCTCAATTCCATCTGTTTCCCCACTCCTCATCCTTTCATCCACTGCTATGTTGCTGGATAAAACTGTAAAGAGGGAGGTAAGACAGGGGACACATCTGAAAGCACCACTTCCTCCTTTTATTTTTCCAGATTTTCTTTTCAGTTAGGCCATCCTTCATTTGTTACCCATCCCACTATTAGACTATAAGCTTTATGAGGGCAAGAATTATCTTAATCTCCCCAGTGTCTAGCATAGAGGATATTTGTTGTTTTTATTGTTGTTCAGTCATTCAATCAGTCATTCAGTTGTGTCTGACTCTTTGTGACCCCATGGATTTCCCATGGAACTTCTTAACAAATATATTAGAGTGGTTTGCCATTTCCTTCTCCAGTATGAGGCACATAGTATATACCTAATATTCTGTTTATTGAGTGAAAACCAAGTGATGGGTGAGTAGAATTTGTTTTTATACTTCTATATATGTGAGATTTCATGAGTGGGGGAGGGAGGCACTCCTTCCAGTGGTACCGATCATAATTTATCCATGCTTTCTCAAACTATGCAACTCTTTGCCTTGTCATCCCATCTATCTTCCATAGGCAGTTTAGTCAATATGTTGGGTTCTTTCCTCTAGATCTCTCAACATTCCTTGGGTACCACTGGACCACATAGACTATTCTTCATTCTAGTTACATAGCCAGTCTATGTCCTTTTTTAGACATATTTTTCATGATGTTATCCTTTATCTTGATTCTTTATTCCTTCCATTCCAGAAAATAACCCCTATGGAAATGTGACCTGGAAATTGTATCTGTGGGTTCTACAGCTCATGACTCCTCATAAGCCATAGCTACTGAAGACCAGAAACCAAAGTTCTCACTCTGAAAATCCTTGGCACTGTCAGATGGTTCAACATCAGAAATAGAGATTATTTTATCAGGAGAAAAGATATCAAAAAACATACATTACCATCTGCTATGCTACTGTGCCTCCTAAGGACCACAGGATCTTTCCGTCTAATTTGCCACTTAAATTTTCCATATGTGTCGTCTCCACCATTAGAATATGAACCCCTGGGGGTGGCTAGGTGGTGAGGCAGCTAGGTGGTTCAGTGAATAGAGCACCAGCCCTCGAGTCAAGAGGACCTGAGTTCAAATCCAGACGCAGACACTGAAAATTTACTAGCTGTGTGACCTTAGGCAAGTCACTTAACCCCAATTGTCCTACCTTACCCCCTCCAAAAAGAAAAAAAAATATGAGCCCCTTGAAAGTCGTATTTGTAATGGCCAGCATTTAGTATAGTTCTTTACACAGAATAAACTGTTGGTAATTTTTTTATTCATCCATTCTCTCATAAAAATCTTTATTGTTAATACTTTTTATTCAACTCATATCTATCATGCACTTCTCATTTGCCCTTGGGATGACTCAAACATGTAATTCTTTGGAAACTGTGTTATCCCACAACCCAGTTGTATAGCATCATATAAAATTACCAGAATAGGGGAGATGATTTTTTAAAGTGTGCTTTTGTTTCAGGGGGAGACTTAAAGTCATTAAAAACTGAACAGTTTCTAAAAGCTCCATCTAGACCTCTCTCTTCCTCCTGGTTCATTCCACAGTGACCATCCACAGTGTCTATCCAAGATATTTGTACTAATAGGTTAGCTCCATAGATTGTCCAACCAACTACAAATAAAAATTTGGAAAATTCTTTATTCTTCACAAAAACAGGTTTTGTTTTGTTTTGTTTTTATCCACTTGGTTGTCTCCACCAATAACAATAGTGCCAGTACATTTCTTAGGACCACGGTTTCTGATGTGCTTTATGAGGAGACAAAAATGGTATTAAAGAAAATGAAGATGGAAAGAGCATCTAGACTAGAACAAATGTATGAAGAAGATTTTTATGTTAAAATTATTAACACGTGTTAATTTTATGATAATAATGAGAATGATAATAATACTAGCACCTATATAGTGCTTTAGGATTTGCAGTGTCTTAAAAATGTTATCTCGTTTTTTTTTCCTCAAGACAAATCCAACTGGCAAACATATGTCTCCCTATTTTATGTCTAACCTGATACTTAGGATCAAAGAACCAACAAACAGGGTTATTATTATTTTTATATCTTTCAAGGAACAGAATAATTTTGATGAATGAATAGGAACGAACTTGTTGGAAGAGAGCCTCTAAAGCAGAATTTTGCATTACTTAATCAAATGCTTTTCAAATTATCCCATTTTATAGATGAGGAATCTGAGTGTGAGAGAGGTTAAGCTCAGGGTTATCCAGTTGTGATGTCCAATCTGGACTCAGGTCTCCCTGACTCTAAGTCTAATGGTATTCACTACACCACATAACTACAGGGTATTGAAGGATTAAATGTCAAAATATTATGAAGAAGAAAGGATACTAGTTGATTAGATTGAATAATTACTTGAACATATACTGTGTTCAGGTGGAGTCTTATTCAGGTACAGATTGGACCAGGTGGTCTCTCAGTCCCTTCCAACTCAGTGATTCTGTGAATTCAGTATATGTAAAACATTTTGTAAGCTAGATTTAATATGTTAGTTATCATAATTATTATTAATATTCAAATACATCTCATTAAACCAAATGTCCTCTCCAGTAGTGAAGACTGTAACTAATTCATGCCTGTCCATGCTTTGTGATTCTAGTCCAAGTCTTCCCATTCATTCATCACAGGGGTCTTTACTTTCTTTTGATATTTCAAAGGATAAGAGTGGAACACATAGACTGTCCATCAGTTATCCCTTGCTCTTGCTATGTCTCTAGTTTATCTTCCTTTTTTGATTATACAGTTTCCTACAACATGCTTCACTCCTACTCTTCCTTGAAATTCTTCATTTGCATGTACTTTTGAGACATGGTCAATGTAGGTTTGCTTTGCTTGACTGTGTATATTTATTACAAAAGTTTTCTTTTGTGTAGTTTCAGTGGTGTGTGGTGTAGGAGGGAAAATAGATTTTTATTTTTTTTAAAAGATGAGATTGAAAAAGAGAAGTCCCTCATTAGTTATATATTTCAGCCTGCCCAAACCTACAATAAACCTCTCCATTGCCCTCTGGCAATATTAATTATTAATCCTTTGGAGACCACAACGTACCACGATTTGTAATTATACAACAACACTAAAAAGAATTTGGGGATTACAAGGATGAGAGTTCACCTCTGAGATAAGTTTGGGGACATTATGAGAGTTTTGAAATTTTCCAAAGGAAATCTGGTCTGCTGATTTCCTCCAGTTTAATTATGGACTTTACTCATGCATACATACATTTTTACCCCAGTTATATGTTCTAGATACAGACATGGACTCTACAGTTTGTCTTTGTAATTGTGTGTTATAATTGGGCCAACAGATATTCTTTGACTACTTAGATTATCCTGTGTAGATGGTAAGGTAAACTCTTTTGAGTTATTACAGATCTAACTTTGGTTCTGGGTTGAATCTCCTCCACAACAGTGGTAAACATTTTTGGCAAGCATATGTCTCCCTATTTCATATTTCATCTGATATTTATAATCACAGGGTCATCAAATAGGGTTATCTTTGTTTTTATATCTTTCAAAGAATCAAATAATTTTGATTGAATGGGGATCAACTTGTTGGAAGAGAGCCTTTAAGGCAGAATTTTGCATTACTTAATCAAATACTTTTCAAAATAATCAGCAAAAAATAAACACAATACAATCTTATACTCTCTACATCTTTCCATCAATTGTGTAGTGGTAAAAATATATTCTATTGTGAAATGTCACTTCAAAAGCCTATTACCTGCCAATACCTTCTTCAATGACATTCTTGATGCATGTGTATTTATTTATTTCTCATGAAGACTTTACATAGATGAGAAATTAGGCAGATAAAGTGGTAGGTGTTGTTTTCTTGGTTATCTTTTTCATTGGTAATGTGATCTAATATTTTCCCTCACACCTTCTGTCTGATCCCACCCTTCAAGTGCACTGTGGATCAGTTCCTCTGTTCTCACCTCTAGCACTGATCTTTCTGAATTTGCTTTTATCTACTCCAGCTACCTTTTCCATTTTTGTTCTCTTTAGTGTAATTTCTATATCTTCTGTAAGCATAATAAGAACTTAGGTGTTACAGCTGAAGTGTGGTGGCTTTTTGGCCCTTGTGAGTGACTGTGTGTGTGTGTGTGTGTGTGTGTGTGTGTATACACACATATAAATCTTTTCAGACCTTTTCCATTTTTCTTCTGTTTGTTGTCATTCTTCCATTTCCATCCTTTGTTCCTTGGAATAACTTTTTATCTTTAAATCCTTTGCAGACTTCCCAAATCCCTTTCTTGCTCTCAAAGAATTGTTCATTTGCAAAAAGAGCAGAATTAGGAGAGATGAGAGTTGTTCATAGGACAGCAATTATAATACCAGCACTATTGATTAATCTTTGTGGGTTAAATATGTGGGCTGACTATCGATCCTGCTAAAGTGGGAGCACTTGGGAACTTTTAAACACTGAAGAGTTGTACATAAAGCACTTTGGAAACATTCCAGTACTGTACAAATATGAGCTATTGTTTTTGTTGTGAATACTCCTTGTTAATTTCTACTTTTGAATTTCTGCTGCCATGTTCACTACTGCATTGAGAATGTCTTGCTAAAATAAAAAAAAACTAAACATATTTACCTTATTCTCCTGATCTAGAAATGCTATGAAAAAGGAAAATTAGTTTAATTTAGCATAATTTATTAGTAGTGAACTCCTGGTTCCTCTTCATTTTCACCCATTTCCTTCTAAGAATTCATCAACCATCTGTTCAAGTACTTTCTTTTAGAATTTTGCTGGGACAGCTCCCACACAAACACGCTAAAAAAACTCATAAAATGGGACGCTAAACAGATTTTCAAGCTCCAAAACTCTCCACAAGACAGAAAGCACTACAGGCAGCGCAGCAGGCGGGGCTCTTCGCAGCAGTCTGGGACCCAGGGCTGA
>CM053593.1:296755092-296790786 GCA_028646575.1 Pseudocheirus occidentalis
TTCCAGTGGGGGTGGGTGATGAGGGAGGAAGGGAAAGAATCTAGAATTTAAAGTTCTATAATCAAATGTTAGAAATATACATATGTGTATATTATTATTATTATTGTTATTATTATTAACTACATGCAACTGGAAATTAATTTATACAGGCACTGGGGTAGGAAGATCCATCTTGCCCTACTGGAAAGTCAGAGGGGCAATGGGGGAGGACGTAGGAGAGAGCATATTGGGGGAGGAGTTAATACAGTGGGATGCCTGTTTTGGAGTGGTGGGTGGGGGAAAGATGGGGAGAAAATTTGTAACTCAAAAATCTCCTGGAAATGAATGATGTAAACAAGAAAATAAATAAATGAATAAAAAAAGAACCAAAAAAAATGAGTCACTATGGAACAGGTCCCTTGCAGAGATAGTCTCCTCAGCACATAGCTGTCATCTGAACGTCCCAGTCTGAGTGTAGTGTTGGTAACAATAAGAATCTGACTTAATCCAACCCACGAGTGACCTGAAAATAAAAGCTTATCTGAGACATGCAAAAAAAATGAATGTTAAAAAATGTTAATGTAATTGGGAATATCTAATGAAATAAATAATATTTTTAATAAACCTGTATCACTTCCAAACTTTACTTTTTACATTGATAATATCACCATTCATTAAGGCTCTCAGCATTTGCAAATCTCTGTGTTATCCTTCATTCTTCTTTCTCCATGACACTACTTTTATAGTTTCTTTCTCTCCAGTATCTCTTACTTCTGTCTCCTTGATTCTACTCTGATATAGTTCAGATCTTCATCATCTCTTGCCTGTGCCCCTGCAGCAGTCTACTAATTAATCTTTCTGCCTCTAGTCTCTCCCCTTTTCAATCCATCCTCCAGCTGCTAAATGTATTTTCCAAGAGTGCAGAGATGATGTCACTCCTCCATGAATTCCAGTGGCTCTCTATTGCCAGTAGGATTCAATTTAATTTCCTCTGCTTGACTTTTAAAGCCCTTTACAACCTGATTCCTGTCTTCTTACTGTATTATAAATTACTCTCTTTTGTGCATTTGAAGTTCCACCAAAACTGAGCTTCTTGCTGTTCCTCACATACAATGCTTTATTTCCATGAATGTCCCATCTGCCTAGAATGCATTCCCATCTCAGTCCTGATTTTTGGACTCTGTCACTCATTTCCTTCAAAACTCGGCTCAAGCACTTTCATGTAAAGCCTTTCCTGATCCTCCAAGCTGCTGGTGTCCTCTTCTCTCAAAAATTTACCTTGTATTTATTAATATATTTTTCTATGTACATGAAGCCTCCCTCCATAGAATGTAAGCTCCCTAAAAAAACCATAATACATGAGCGTAGTTAGGAATAAAGTGGGTCTGATTCATTTTTGTCCTTGTGTCTCCAGTAACTAGCATATTGCAGGTATGTAATAAAATGCTTGTTGATTGATCACCATCCAGCCCTTTGGCAAATTCTGCAACTTGTACTAGAGTCCAGTGTACTAGACAGGGCTAGTATATGCAAAACAGAGGAGCACAAGCACAGATTACTCAGTTACAAAGCTTTTCTAGAACCACATTATTCTGTGAGGAAGAGTTATCACCAAGTTCCCTTTCCCTTTTTTGTTTGAAAATAAACAACTATTGTAGTATATGATTGTAATGGAATATTACTGTGCAATAAGAAATTACAAGCAGGCAGATTCCAGAAAAACCTGGAAAGGCCTATATGAACTGATGTAAAGAGAAGTGAGCAGAACCCCAGGAGGGTATTGTGCATAGTAACAGAAAAACCGTGTGATGGTCAACTGTGAATGTTCTAGCTATTTTCAGCAATATAATGATCCAGGAAATTTCCATGATGAAAAATTCTACCTACCTCTGGAGAAAAAATTGATGGAGTCTGAAGGCAGATCAAAGCATGCTTTTCTCACTTTCGGTATTTTTTTCATGTTTTTCTTTTCCCTTTGGATCTGTGTCTTCGTTCACAACATGACTATTATAGCAGTATGTTTTGCATGATTGAACATGTATAACCTATATCAAATTACTTACATCTAGGGGAGGAGAGGGAGAGAGAAGGAAATTTGGAACCTCCATTTTTTAAAACAAATGTTAAAAATTGTCTTTACATATAACTGGGGGAAAATAAACTATTACTTTTTTTTTAAGGAAAAGAATCAACTATATGCCTACAATATATGGCGCAGTTTAGGAACCACAGCTGAGAGACTTGTGCTCTCTTTGTTTTTATGTGTGACACCTGGTGACTTACAGAGGACTAGATATGGGAGCAAAGGAAAATTATGAAGAACAAGAGGATATTTTTGCCAGTCATAGCCAAAGTAGCTTCCGATAAGGGAAGGAAAGGAAAAACCAATGCCCTCGTTAGGGTTATTTATATCAGCTTCAGCTTTTGAGTCCTTAGAGATCGGTTGGGTTTTTTTGTTTGTTTTGTTTTGTTTTTTTGAGAAAGGAAGGGCAAGGCAACTGGGGTTAAATGACTTGCCCAAGGTCACACAGCTAGTAAGATGAATGAGTCCAAAGCATAATGACATCTGGATGGGGCAAGTCATGAATTTTGGGCAGACCTCTTTGAAGGTTATAATAGTAATTCTTCATTAAGACTTCAGGAATCTGGGAAGACATTCCTGGCTATGGAGAGTGGGTCAGTGTCTTATATTCCATAATGGCCAAAATAAGAGGATGTATGAATGAAGTTCCTATCTAACTCCATACCCTTAGTCACCTATCAGCAGGGTGACTGTATTTCCAATCAGACAGATCCGCTGCTAAGGAACTTAAAATGAGTTAATATCAAGGCTTATAGTCAGAATAAGAATTTTAGATGGGAGGAATCCAAGAAGAGCATATGAAATATCTTGTAGCTAGAGGTGAGCACCAGAATTAACTGTAAGAGTCTTTGTAAATTTTTTAAATATTCACTTTTAAAAACACTGATCATACTTCATGCCTGTCTTCAATCATATGTTCTCCTGTTTTTGTTTTTCCCAGACTTGTAATTTCATTAATATAATGAATGCCCAATGAAGAAACTACATCTTCCAATGCAGCTCAACACTTGCTGTGTAACTTAGAGTGGTCTGGGACACCGAGAGGATACGTTTGTAGCTCATGGTCACAGTTAGTATGTATTAGAGATGGGATAGCAATTTGTTCCTAATTCTGAAGCTAACTCTCCTTCCACTATACCAGGAGTTCTAAAAGTGTGATCTGAGGAGTCCTGGGGGTTTTTCATACCTTTTAGGGCAGCGGTTCTCAACCTGTGGGTTATGTTCAATTTGTAACAATGAAAATACATCCTGCATATCAGATATTTGCATTACGATTCATAACAGTAGCAAAATTACAGTTATGAAGTAGCAACAAAAATAATTTTATGGTTGGGGGTCACCACAACATGAGGTATTAAAGGGTCACGGCATTAGGAAGGTTGAGAACCACTGTTTTAGGGAGTCCATGAGATCAAGCCTATTCATAGCTATCTTAGGATATTTTACTTTCTAACATGGTATACACTGATAGATATAATTCCCATGAATTGCCCTTTGGCATCCTCAATAATTTTTAAGTGAACTGAGAACAAAAAGTTTAACCACAATATAGTAATTCAAGTGGCTTTGACATTCTCCTGGAGTACATAAATCTCATTCAGTCTGGAGCACAAACTAACACATTCTTGAAACAATAACCCATTGTACCTATTATACTATTCTAAGAGGTAAAGTCAATTTTACAGGACTTCTGAATAGATGTTTCACATTCACTTTAGATTTGTGCTATTTATCAAGGCAACTCACAAAATCCGGATCTTTTGGGCAGCCAGCTTAGTTCCTTCAAATTCAGAATAATCTTCCTGGGTTTTTGCTTTTCCTTTGAAAAGCAGTGTAATCCTAGGAAAGGAGCACCTCCCATTGGGCAGCTGACGCTTAGGAATGCCAGACCTTTTGAACTCATGGGTTACCTCTAGGGTTGGAAATGTTGATTTCTCATGCTTGCTGTTTGGTAACTTGGGATCAGTCAGAAAACAGTACAGAAGTGAAAAGGCAGCCAGGCCTAGAAGATTAATCTTGGGCTCCCTGAGGTGGGACATCTTCTCATTGCCATTGCTGCTGGGGGTGAAAGATGAATCCCTTCCTAGGGATTTTCTAGAAATCTTTCTAGAAATTCCTAGAAATCTAAGGGAACACTATTGCTAAATCTGTCTTGAGAGAGTGACTCCAAAAGAGAGGGGTGGAGCTTACTTAAAATTTTCAGAGCCACCTAAGGCTCTTTCTGCCTCAGTCACCCATTACCTAACGTAACCTTTTTTTGTCATAAGGATCAATATGGAGTTGGTACATTATCTGAGCACATCTGTCCCTCAGAGACAGTACATGCCAGTTCAATTCCATACTTCGAAATGTATTTTTGAAAATAAATCTGTTTATTTTATTTATTTTTAAATACATTTTATTTATATCTTTTGTTTTTAAAATCATTTACACTTCACTATCTCAAAGAATCACCCACATATATATACATGTATAGATGTATATACATGTACATATGTATATATACACGTATATATGTATACACATGCATACATGCACACATATACATACATATATACACAAACATATGTAGGTATGTATATATATATATATATATGTATGTATACATAAATCTCTTTTTAATTAATAGCTGCTGGACAAGGCAGCTACAGGGTTAGAAAGGGAGAAGAAAGCAAATGATTGACCTTTCCTTGGCAGGGGAAAATCACAGAAAATCAGGAGGCATGGTAGCAGCTTAGTACCCAAAAGAGACACATGAGCTTGCAACCCTAGTTTGCTTTTGTGAGAAGAACGTTGGGTTTTATGTAAAAGGTGGCTTTGTTCTGCCTGTGGTACCATAGCTCTAATTATGGGTGTTCCAGCTGATGTTTCAGAGAAGGATTCTTCTCCCCTAGCTAAATCTGGTCTCCTTTATGTCTACTTATGCCATTGAAATGAAAGGTCAAGAAAGATGAGGTTGTAAAAACAGCTTTTGAATTTGGCAGTAGGGGGGTCTTCCCTGACCTTAGTAAGGATTTAAAGGGAGAAGAGACCAAATGGGAGAACCCTCTTCCAAGAATAAAGCCCCAAACTAAGAATAAGCCCCTTTATCCTAACCACAGCCTCAGAAATGCAAAGAAACACACAACTATGATAAGATTACTTCCTGGTTCTCCGATGAGATATTGCAGAAATATACAGAAAAGGCATTTTGGTCTGTTCATAAAACCAAACTTTTGGAGTCATAGAATACCTTTTCTTTCAGGAATATCACAGAGCTTTCCTCATCTGTGTTCCTACATTGCCACCTGTCTGCATGTGTGTGAAAACACAGGCTTAGCTCCTGATTTTACTAAGGAAAGGATTCAATCGTGTTCTCCCGTCACTGTGTGTAATTTGAACCCTGCTTGACTTTAGCCTATCCCAGCCTGAGAGCTCACCTCTGGCTCTGCAGGTTCTAGCCACTGTTCTTCTTAGTCATTAGGAATCTAGGTGGGGCTTCCTTGGTGCTGACCACAAAGCCTTTCATGCTTACACTTTCCTCCTTAAATACTTCCCCCTTTACCTAACATTGTCAGCAGTGCCTAGAACTCCCAGCTGCCCACTTCTCTCTTCTTTCTGGAATCCTGTCCTTTCCTGCTTTGGCTTCAGCTCCCTGGAGTATTGGACAAAATGCTGCGCTGTGGCCTGGCCTGCGAGCGCTGTCGGTGGATCCTACCCCTGCTTCTGCTCAGCGCCATCATCTTTGATATCATAGCACTCTCTGGAAGAGGCTGGCTGGAGTCAGAAGACAATTCTCAGACCTCCTCTCTCTGGTGGAAGTGTCCAGATGACACTAGCTCTGGGGGTGCTGGCTCCTATGATGAAAACTGCAGAAGCCTTATGGACTATGGTGAGTGGGCAGGTAGCTGGGGAAGGCATGGCCCATTGTTCAGGTGAATAGCCCTTGGTTCAAGTGAGAACACAGATTCAGCTCCAAGAATTTTCCCTCTCTCCTCTTTCCTTCTTAAAAATGTTTTCTCAGGCCAAATTCTCATAGGTATAATTTTAGCAGATCCTTTAGTAATTTAAAAGGTGTGATCATGTTAGCTCTTGTTTTAAGGAATGCATTTCTGACTTCTGACAAGTTCTTTGTTTGCGTGTGAATTACTTCAGAGCAACCTGGGTTTTTTTGACTTGTCTTTGTATCCACGGATCAGAGCATAATGCTTTTCTCAGAGTAGGAGCTTAATAAATGCATATTCATTTCATATAGGAAATGGAATGCAAATAAATTGTGTAAAGCAGTTTTCAGAAAGTTACTACAATGGTGACCAGAAGGTCAGTTGATGCCAGGCTTATGCATCATAGATTTAGAGCTAGAGGGAAATCTCGAAGTTCACAGTTCAGAACTTGGGGTGTGGTAGAGTTTAGAAGTCATCTAAAGGTTTGACAGGAAGAAAGCTAAAGTTGAGGAGACTTCAGTGATTTGCCTAAGGCCATGTGAGTTGCAAGTTTCAGAACCAGAAAACCAGAAATTATTCTGGTGAAATACCCTGACATCCTCTTTCCTGGTGTATAATATGATTTCTCCATGTAAGTGTTCTATCACTGAAATGATCTCTTGTCTCATGAATGTGGGTATTCCCTTGAGTTTATGCAAATCACAATGAATGTCAAATAGATTGCAGTAACAAAGGAAGATCACCTGTGCTTTTCCAAGCTGTTCACTTTACCAGTTTAAAATGGCAGCATATGTTCCAAGGATTTATAAGAGGATACTGTTCACTTTGTCAGTCTAAAAGCAGCTTTAATACATACTGTTCATTTGTTTCAGTTGTATTTGAGTTTCATGACCCCATTTTGGTGTTTGGCAAAGATACTAGAGTGGTTCACCATTTCCTTCTCCAGCTCATTTAACAGATAAGGAAACTGAGGCAGATAGGATTAAGTGATTTGCCCATGGTCACACAACTAGTAAGTGTCTGAGACCAGATCTGAACTCAGGAAGAGCGATCTTCCTGACTCAAGGCCTGGCACTCTAATCTACTGAGCCACCTGGCTGCCCTGGCCTTCCTTAGTGCTTAAATGCTATTTAATTGAGGCTAACACAAGGTCTTCCTAACCATAGCCTGATAAGTGTTCAAAAAAAAGTAGAAAGTGTCTATGTCCTTTTCCATTCCCTGCTGTGACTTCTCAATTTAGAAACCCCTTAGACTACAATACTAGGGCTTCTCGCTAAATCATGTTTATTGAAGTTCTTATTTGTTTACTTCCTGTACAAATATTTATAAGTCTCTCTTTTATAATTCATTCAAAGGGATCCTGGGATCTTTCAGGCAGGGGGTAAATTGGGAAAAGCACTAAAGCTAGGGACTGAACGGAATCTGAGCTTTGCTAAATGTTCGTGCTTTTTCCTTTAAGACAAATATTTTTAAATGTTTTCCTGAAAACAAACTGAAACCCTTACTAGCACCTGTTTCAGAGAGAGGAATAAATTCCTTTGAAAGAATATGATCCAGTATCCTAGTTAGAATTTTAACCTTCAGAGAGAGGAGGAGGAAAGACTTAGTGGACTCCCAGTGTGGATTGAGACATATTTTTGGCTGTAGCACAGTGTGGGAATTTGTTTTGCCTGACTGTGCCTGTTTGCTCAAGAGCTTTTGGTTTTCTTTTTGGTTGGGAAGAAGGGCAGAGTTAGAAGGGAACGAAAAAATGATTTTTAACTGAGAAAAACAAACAAACAGAAAGGTTTTCAAAGACATACAGGCTAATGGTGAACAAGAATTATGGCAACCTGCTCAGAAAAACAAAAAAGCACGCCAGAATAGATCTATGGTATTGGAGTGGTAGGAGCCTTGAGAAAACCATCAGGTTTATTCCTGCTTGGGCATGGCTTGGCTTGATGTGTTTTTGCAAAGATCCCCCTGATGAAAGCACTATACTTTTTGTTGTTGTTGTTATTTAGGGTACTGCTAGGTTGAACTCTTTATCATTTTTTTAAACAGGGTGTGGTTGAACTAACCACAGAATGATACTTTCAATACCTTGAACCTTGAGAGAGTATAAGTAACTTAAATTAGACATACAAGCATATGCATACATATTTTCTCTATTGCTAGTAATTTATAGCTTTTACCTTTTTAATTTGAAAGGAAAAACTGAAAATGTTAAGAATAAACTTGGATTTATGCTTAAAAACTGCTCTTGTAGAAAGCTCCATTTTCTTTCCAGTGCAATCTTGAGAAAATATAGCAAAGTTCTTTCTTTGTGAAAAACAAGAATCAATTTGCAAGACAAGGCATAACTTCTACAAGTTTTAGAGTTTGGTGGTTCTTTTTGCTTATACAGAATGCTAAGTATGAACAAGGTACCAAACACACTTTCTGCCCATGACTCGGAACCAAGTCCTAACCAAGGCAAAGAAAGGGAAATGCTCCAAGGGAAAGAGGTAACAACAGGGAGGGGTTGGTAGCTCATTTGACTCATCAGAACAAACCTCTGGCCATTTGAATCACAGCGTTTGTAAAGTTTGTGCTCTGGTGCAGTGCTGTGCCTCTTACTGTGGGGTCATTTGTACTTGGCACTTCTGTCCCCGTAATCATCCCACCTCAATTCACAATGACCTGAAAATATAGTCGTGGTGGACAATACATATCAAAGCATATAAACATGTTAACACTTCTCTATGGTTTTTTTATTAATGAGATTCAAATTATTGACAACTTTCCCCACATTCGAGATGAAACATTGGCCCAAGTGTTCTTTTAAGTCATTTCCTTCAAAAGTACAATACTATCAGATCAGATATTAAAGAAAAGTCCAAAAATAGTCTTGATGAGATACTATTCTGAGTTTCTTCCCTCTAATTTTAGGTCTTGATACAAGAGAGATAGTGTGCTATGATGGAAAGAGTATTGTACTGGCAGTCAGACAACCTAGTTCTACTTCTGTCTTTTCTACTAACTGTGTATGTGACTTTGGATAAGTCACAATTTCCCTGAATCTTATTTTCCTTATCTATAAAATTAAGGGTGTTGAATCTCTAAGTTCCCTCCCAAGTCTAACATTCTCAGGACCACAGAATTTTGGAACCTCAGAAGTCATCTAGTACATTCTATAACTGAACAGGAATTACTCTCTATACTAACCCTAAAAAGTGACCATCCAGCATTGGTCTGAAGACTTCTAAATAAAAGGGAATGTTCCTAGGCAACCCCTTTAGAATCTGGGACAGTTCTAATAGTAAGAGGAAGATCATTCTGACATTGATCCCAGTTGAGCCCCCCAGCCACCAGAGCAATAGGTTGGAACCCTTAGATCTGCCCTCTGGGACCAAGAAAAACAACCCAACTGTCATGGCCCATGTGAGTTTTTGTTAGGCTAAATGTCCTCTGTCTTTTCAATCAGTCCTTTCGTGGCATGGTATCCAGCCCAATCATCTTCAAAGTGAACATTTCCTGATATTCTCAAGTTTATTAATATCTTTGTAAACTGTGAGTGATGTCCAAAACTGAATATAGTCAAGTTCAGTAGGACTATTGCTTTCCTTAATTTGGGCATTACTTTTCTGCCTGGCATGTTGAGACCCTCAAATCCTCCTCTATTTTTTTCCCACATCTTCCCTATCCTGTACTTGTGCAATTGTTGTTGCTGTGGTTTTAACAAGGTTGCAACTTTAGACTTAAGCCGATTAAATTCTAAATTTTTAGATTCAGTCTGCACTTTTTTGCCCTTTGCAGATTTTTTGGATGTTGACTCTGTGTTCCAGAACACTACTTTTATCTTTCCTAGTCTATGAATCAACATATCCATATATTCCATTGGTCAGGGTTTCTAAATCTGTGGAAGTGGCAATTTTGAAAATATCTATGTGAGATTTAGAGTTAAGGATAGATGAAATTAAAGTATCAATTCTTTTTGATTCCTTATTTGAAATTCTCATCGTTTTCCAGAGGCAGGCTGGCATAAATGATAGAGGACGGGTCTTGAAATCAGGCAACTCTAGGTTCAAATGCTGCTTCTGACACGTAGAAAGTTTTTGACCATGAGCAAGTCACATAACTTTGCAGTGCCTTTGACAATTCTCAAAGACTGTAAGTTAGAGAACAGTTGCTGATCTACAGTAATGGGAAGAAATTTTGTGTTTAGAATTTCCTGTGCCAATGAAACCAAAGGAAAAAAATAATACTGCTTTTCATCATTTTTCCAGGAGTGCTAAATCTGAGGTTTATGCACTTTAAAAAGTTATAACTATTTCCATATATGTTGTTTCCTTTGCATTCCGATGTATTTATTTTTCATATTTAAAAACTATTCTGAGAAGGCTTTACCAGACTCCCAAAGGAATCCACAACAGAAAAAGCTAAGAATCCTTGCTTTAACCTCTATATCAGTAGAACTGCCTGTGGGAAATATGTATGTCTTTACTTGAGGAACTGGCCTGCAAATCTGCCACAGAGTTGGTTTCTAAATATGATATCATAACTCAGACTCAGCTGGTAAAATGTATCCAGCATGAATGAGTGCATGATTTATATGGTATTTAGAATTTAAACCTAAATCTTATTACTTATTGCAACCCTATACAACTGAATCACTAGTATTCGGGAAACGTATTTGTGAACTTGTGGCATGAAAAGGTCTCAATTACTTTCCCAAAGGGGCAGGCTCTTCAACATTTGCCTTCTCAGTTTCAGTTTTTATAGAGGCCGAGGTTTCATGAATGATGTGACAATGAGAACGTAAAAATAATGACCTAAAATGGATAGACGTATACTGCATTTTGAAGAGAGAGGGAAATGAACCTTAATTAAGGGACCTGGTGTTTATCTGTGAAACTGCTCAGAGCTTACTTTGATGCAATTGAACTAATCTGTTTTGAGGAAGGACAGGGGACTGTCATGACTGGCTATCATGTACTGTAACTGTAACTGAAATAATGAGACATAAGGCTTTGCCACAAACATCAGTACATTTCATAAGATCATAGATTTAAAGTTTGAGGGGATCTTAGAGGCCATATAGTCCTGTACTCTTATTTTGCAGATGAGAAAACTATGGCCCAGAGGAATCAAGTGGCCCGTGGTCCTAAAGGTAGCAAATGGCAGAGCTGGGATTTGAACCCCAGTTCTTTAATTCTAAATCTATCCTATTTTCCACTCTTGCCCTTTATATATTGAAGCTCAGATTTTGGGGTCTAGGCCAAGTCTTGGGTAGAATCTAGTTTCACCTGGCCTTGTTATGCAAATTCATTCTCCCCTGGAAGTCCTCTCTCCATTCCCATTCTCAGGACAAATTGTAAATCATTTTGGAACTGAAGGTGTTGCAGGGCAGGTCGGCTTATATATAAAATCTTAACATTTTGAGTTGCACTGTAAGTGTTGTTTGTTAAGTTAGAGATTAGCTAATCTAGTTTCTTGATTTTACATGTAAATAAGCAAATTTAAACCCAGAGAGTTTAAGCTATTTGTTCAAGCTCCTCTTGCTACTAAGCCATAGAATCAGGATACAAAGCTGGGACTCCTGTTTCTAAATATGGTGCCTTTTCTATTATACCAGCTTGTTCTCTGAAAATAGTGGATGTTCTGTGGGGGACTCTGAAACTCATTTCTCCAAGAGAAGCGGACCTGAGATATTTTTCAAGATTTCTTAGATTGTCAATTATACTTAATCCAGTTACCTGAAGGCAGGGACTATTTCATTTTCAGATTTATATTCCCAGATCTAGAATGGTGCTTGGTATATAACAGATAGGTGTTTGATAAAGGCTTGCTAAATTGAAATGAACTAAATAACATGCCTATGAAAATGAGGTGAATTACTTTAAAAAAATGAAATAACTGCTTTACAGAAATTAGAATCAAGATTAATTTGGCCAACTGAAATGATAGCTTGAGATAGTTTTAAAATAATATAGTGTTAATAGGAATGCTTTCTAATATTTATCAGAAAGTCAATCAAACAGCATTAAGTACTCACTACATATATACAAGGCCTTGGAGAGAAAAAGACTAAAACCAAAAAAGTCTAGGTACCCAAGGAATTTTCATTCTACTGGGAATTTGCTGGTATGGTTGTTATCATTATTTAAAATGTCTACCCTTTTACTTACAAAATGCTTGACCATCGCTTTCAGTAGTTACAGCAATGTGGTGAATTTACTGATGAATACTCTTGTCTACACAGGCAAAGTGAAACATAGCAATGATGCTAAGGAAAATAAAGGACTTTTTAAAATAACCAGAATTATAATTTGCATTTCTCAAAACATGCAAAAAAAATCTAGTCTGACACAAATCCAAATGGTGGTTAGAATTGTTTGTGTAGATAAAATGCTGAGATGGATGTTAGTGTTCAAGCACGCACATACAAGGAGTACTCTACTCCACCCAAAGTTCCTTCCCTTCCAGTCTTCTGAGAAAGGCAAAAACATCAGGTGGATACCTCATGGGGAATTAATTAATGTTGGATTTAGCTTCTTAAACAAGCTGCTACATGTCAGGGAGGGAAATTATGGAGATGAGTTTGAACCACTCCCTCTTCATGGGGAAAGAAAATGGAGAGTCAGTGCAGCTTAGTTAAAGAATACTGAACTTGGAATCAAATTCTTGAGACTTAATCTCCCTTTTAATAAAGACTTTTTGTATTCTTGAGGAAGTCAGAATAATAGCATTAACTCATTTTTATATAGGATGGCAAGGCTTAGAAAGCGTGTTACAGAAATGTTGTGCTTAGGTTGTGACTTCCCTAGAGTCAGTTCAATTGTTTTTGAGTCCTGTTTGACTCTGACCCCATTTGGGGCTTTCTTGGCAAACATTCTGAAGTGATTTGCCATTTTCTTCTCCAGCTCATTTTGTCAGTGAGACAAACAGGATTAAGTGACCTTCCCAGGGCCATACAGCTAGCAAGGCTCGAGACCACATTTGAACTCAGGTCCCCCTGACTCCAGGTCCAGTGTTCTATCTACTGTGCCACCTATCTGCCCTTCCCCATGGTTACAGCATGGCAAATGAAAAGTACACTATCTTTAGGGTCAGAAAATCTAGGTTCAAATCTGGCCTCTGATGTTCACTACTTCTGTGACCATGGGCAAATAATCTGAGCTGCAGAACTTGAACTCATACCAAGGCTGGGCCTACCATCTACAATACCACATTGCTTTCGACAACATAAGAGGATGAATTGCTTTTGTAAGTTAGAAACTGCTGAATAAGTTAAAAACTTCACTGGGAAATCTGATAATTGCCTCAGGAGGTAGAATAAATTGATGGATGTCTCACACTTCCCTTCCTAGTGTTCCACGGACAGCCCCATGTTTCATCTGTGAAGCTGTAACCTCTTCAGTAACCTCAAACATTCATTTTTCCTGGGTTACCTGTGTATATCTGTGAGGCCTGGCATGGATTCTGCCCTGCCAAACTATAAGTAACTTCACGTTTCCTATTGTGTTGGAACTCTGGTGTTGATTCTGTATTTTTTAAGTAGATAGTATCCAGTTTTGTTTTGTTTTTAAATGGAGACTCTATATACAATTCTACATTTTAGATGTGCTTTGCATATTATAAGTGTTCATATGGCAGCTAGGTGGTGCAGTGGATAAAGCTCTTCACTGGAAGTCAGGAAGAGTCAACTTTGTGAGTTCAAATGCAGCCTCAGACACTTAATAACTTTGTGACCCTGAGCAAGTCACTTAACTCTTTTTTGCCTCAGTTCATCATCTGTAAAACGTGCTGGTAGAAGGAAATGGCAAATCACTCTAGTATCTCTGCCAAGAAAACCCCAACTGGGATCACAAAATGGGGAATGTTACTGAAGAACAACAACATTCTTATATTAAATAGTAACAATACCAGAAGATGTCATATCTATTAATTAATATCTGTTGATATTGCATATAGACATCTTTTTAAACTATTCTGATACTGCCATGATTTAGTTCTGTAAAATTATCCAAGAATGCCACATGAATGCCTTTTTTCTACTGAGGTTATGGTGAAGAAATATCATTATGGAATTAAAAAAGAAAATTAAACTTGGGTGAAGTGTGAGTTGTAAGTTGATTAAGGCAGTAGCCTAGTAAACCACATTCGAGTAAGAGGCTCTTTGTATTTTGCATTCAATTATCTTTGTTAATTAGTTTAATTATTATTATTGGTCACATCCAGCTGAGAGCTCTGCTGAGATCTGTTCCCAAAGCATGAACTGCCAAATAGACATGTCAAGCTCAATGTCCTGTAGACACCTTAAACTCAATATGTCAAAACTGAAACTTGATATCTTTTCCTACAAACATCTCTCTGGTGAGCTATATTTCTGCCAAAGGATACTACCGTCTTCCACTCACCCAGATTACAATTGTAAACTTGAGGGCAGGGATTATTTCACTTGTCTTTTGTACCCGCAGTCCCTAGCGTGTAGTAGGCTCTTGATAAATGCTTGCTGATTATTTAAATTTTAAAGCTTAAGTGTAAAAAGATTGAATTTAATAAAATGTATTAAATTTATTCATGAAATAATTTATTTTAAAAATGAAAAAAAATAAATAACACCCTACCTTTAGGAAATGAAATCAGCCCTTCATTTTTTGCGGGGAGAGACGGAGGACTCATTCTTTTATTGGACTGCCCCAAAGTTATTTAATTAGAACTCATACTTCAGATTTCAGAATCAGATTCTGCTTGTAGTGAAGTCGTTATTTCCATTAAATTAATGAGATGTTCATTCAAAGGTTTTCATAGCAAGATTATATTCAATTGCAAAAACAAACAAACAAACTAGAAACAACCCAAATATTCAACAATAGGAGAATGTGGTTAAATAAATTGCGGTGTATTAATATAATGGAATGGGATATGAATTGGTGTAGTGGAGAGAGAGCTGACCATGGAGCCAGAAAGACCTTGGAATATAATTCCCAATTCTGACAAATTCTAACTCAAATTCTGGGCAAGTAACTAAATCTGTCAGTTCCCCATGCAGCTCTCTTATACTATAATTTCAGAGTTGGTCCCATTATACTCATGGGAGCTTTCTTATTGGAGATTCCCCATAATGATGAAATACTAGAGTCATTGCAAATGTTAAAAAGCAACTAATATGTTCAAATATAAAGAATTCAAAAAAATCTGGAAATACATTTATGAAACCATCCAAAATAAGTTTTTAAAAAAGCAGCAATGGAATACACACTAGCTATGATTATGTGAGGAAAATTGATTATGGATGAATGGTCAAGGAAAATTGATAGGCACTTTGAGAGAAGGATTGAAAAAATATTTTATCCATTGAAATTAGGTGATCTGAGCATAAGTAGTTACTCAACAAATATCATTTGCTGGATATTTAGAGTTGTTTCTCATAAAAATAAAAAACCTCATTAATAGACATTAATACTTTTTTTAGACATGAATACTTTTTCAAAATTAGTGAGGGGGTATGTACATTTATGTATATGTGTATTTGTCAAATTAAATGCAGAATTTATGTCTGGGGTTTTATAAATAAAACAATATAACACCAGTGGTGGCATTTTAGCTTCATAATAGAAAAGGAAATAATCACCAACTTTATATGGAAATGTTCACTTACTATATGCTACTTTGCTAATGAATCATGATCACATATACAAGTAGAAAAGAGAAGATTATTTTAAGGTACTAAGTGGAATATCTTTAATTTTAGATATTATGAATGTGAATGTGTTTAACTGGTTATTTTAAAATCACAAACATTTTAGATGTTATAATAACCAGTTTACAATACTGTTAATTATCACAACTATATTTAGAATAGCAATATTTGAATATGTGAAAAATGGGTCATTTCAAAGGGAGGTTCAATGTCAGACTAACTAAAATATTTGTATGAATGTATGGTACCTATATATGTGTGTGTGTGTGTGTGTGTGTGTGTGTGTGTGTGTATGTATGTGTGAACGTATGTAATACTTTAATAAGGAGAATTCAACCTATTACCTTTGCCTACAAAACCTCTTGGCAAGTAGTAACAGGGAATCTCAGTTAAATGTTTACAAGAGTGGCAGGCCATTGTGGTGCTGTTTTTTTTTTCCCTTTCACTTTTTTATAGGACATTTAAGAAACCTTTTTATTGATAGCTTTTGTTTTTACATAACCAGCCTTTCCATATACATATATCTGGGTTGTTTTCTACCCAGAGAACCATCTATTATGACAATAAATAAAGGCAACTGAGCAAAACTAATCAGCCTCTCAATCAAGTCTTGTGATATGCTTGAAGTTCTGTGTCCATATTCCCTCACCTCTGTAAAGAAAAGAAAGAAGTATATTTTCTCTTCTCTTCTTCAAAACTAAGCTTGGTCATTATAAGTATATATTGGGTTTCTTGTGATTGGTTGTTTCATTTACATCTTTGTCATCATTGTGTATAATGTTTCCATGTTTCTGCTTACTTTGCTTCATAAGAATTTCTTCCTGTTTTTCTGTGTTTTTATATTCATCCCTTTTTATGACCACATAATATTCCATTACATCTCTTGTGCAACAATTGGTTAGGTGTTTCCCAGTTAATGGACAAGTGCCTTGTTCTTAGGTCTTGTTTTAAAGGGGTAGGGGAATGGGGGGGGCTGCTATAAAATTTTTCGTGTACGTGGAGCCTTTCTTTTTGTCATTATTTTCTCTTTGGTATCTGCCTAGCACTGGGATCTCATATTTAAAAGGAGTAGACATTTTGATAATTCCAAGTTCATTTTCCCATTGTTTACTGAAAGATTTTTGCAGTGTGCCAAGTTTAGAATGCTATCAGTGATTCAATATTATGCCCCTTTGAACCCTAACCCCACACAACCTTTGTCTATGCGTCTGTTTGATCTGTGCCAGTACAATTCCCTGCACACGTGGAGCAATCTGGTTTGTGTATCTTGTTAGTAAAGAGTTTACAGTCAAAATGAGAGCCCTTGAATCAATCAGTTTACCATTAGTACAGCCAAGCAAAGGTTTGAACAATTATATATAAAAAAATGTATTCACCTTTAAAGTTGTATAAAAAATACAATTTTTAACAGTCGCTATTTTAAATACACTAAAGGAATATGTCATTTGAAGAAATTCTAGGATGAGCCATACTGAAAAAAGTGAATATCCCCTGACTTGTTTTTAATATTTCAATATAATGTGGATTATAGTTGATCTAATGAATTGGGTCATCTAAGCTAATTGAGTGGACATTTGAGGCATAATAATCTTAATTAGCTTCCTTCTCTACCCAGTTCATCAGCTAATTGCTTTGTTCTCTTTGGATAGCAAGTGGATGTGAAGGTCTGAGCTTTGTAGGGTTCAGGAGTGGTTAGCAGAAATTCTTATGTGCGTCAGCCACCATGATGTCATTTTTGGATGAATGAGTCCCATTAACTAGGCTTTAAGTTAAGATGTAGGATTTGTGGTGGAAGGGGGTGGGGGGTTAAACAGGCATGTATTTTTTTTTATGTGTACCTGAACCTCAGTGTATGTGTTTATCTAACAAAGGCAGTCTCTTGGGAGAAAAAAGCCACATGTGAAATGCTCAAACATTGCTCTATTTCAGACAGTCATGTAATCTTTGTATGTATCATACTATCAGAACCATTCACAAAGGATTTAAAGTTTCTCACGACTAGATCCATCCCTCGGACATTCAGGTTTGGTGGTTGTAAGATCTGTAGAATCAGACATTTGCTATTTCCCTTTGGGATGCCACACTACAAATCCATTTTGTCCTGTTCTGTGGCTGGAGATCACTGTCCTCCCTGTTGAATCCTTTCAGAGGGAGGTAGGCCTCATTTACCTGAATAGATATATTCCAATAGCTTTCTGGGTACTTTTCTTTAATGCAAATGACTGCAAACTGAATTTCACTGCAGAAAGCAAAAGAAAAATAAGTTTTTAATAAAACATTAATAAGTAGACCCAATATTAACAGTATACTCAAAATATAAACAGTAATGCTAAATATTAACTAGGTTTAAAATAAGTCAATTTAAATGCATATGTATATTTGGATGTACATGAAACAAACAAAAAGTATTTGAAATTGGCAGTGTGATCATCTCACGGATTTTTCCTCCTTGAAAAGACAACAATCTCTAAAGCTGTTGCAACTATATTGGGTGTCTTCGCCAGCTTCAGAATGACTTTTACCTCCAAGTTCATTCCTAGATATATCATTGGTATAGAGTGTGAAGGGATCACAGAATTTCAGAGATGGAAGAGATCATAGCAGCCTTCTAGTCCAACCCAAATGTAAAAAGAATCTCTGCTATAACATACCTAAGAATTATATGTCTCTTTGAAGACTTCTGAGGAGAGCAGAGGGCACTAGGTGCCAAAGTAAATAGAACACTGAACTTGGAATCAGGAAGACTTCTCTTCATGAGTTCAAATCAAGCCTCAGACACTTACTAGCTGTGTGACCCTGGGCAAGTCACTTAACCCTATTTGCCTCAGCTTCCTCATCTATAAAATGAACTGGAGAAGGAAATGGCAAACCACTCTAGTGTCTTTGCCAAGAAAACCCCAAATGGGGTCACCAAGAGTTGGACACAACTGAAATAGTTCAACAACAACAAAGAACAGTCCAGTCTACTTGTTGATAGCTCAATTGTTGGGAATTTTTTTCAACATCTAACTTAAATTCTACTTTTTGAAATTTCCATGCATTGCTCCTGTTTTGACCAAATTCCTCTTCCACATAACAAAGAGACTTTAGAGGTTAACCCACTTCCCTCATTTTATAGACAAGGAAATTAAAATCTAGAAAAGTGGAGCAACTTGCCCAAGCTCACAAAGGCAAGTAGCAGAGCTCGGATTTGAACCAGATCCTCAGACTCCAAATGTCTATCCACTGTACCATGGCAGCTCTTTGCACTTTTCCATGAATCAGTTTTTTTCTTCTATCCAGATATCTTTGCCTGGTATCTCCTGCATAGTTTGTTTTGCTTTCCTTGGGGTCAAAGTGCATCAAGTAAAGCTTGATAGATTGAAATGTCTGGTTCTTGCTCGTGTGTTGGAATATATGGTTGATTGACAGTAGTCTATCTGACAATGGTCAGAAAATTAATAAATTGTGTTTTGCTTGACCATTCTATTACCTATCTATGCCTTCCTTGGAAATACTAGCAAATCAAGATGGGGGTTTGGGAACCTCGAAAAGTATTCATAATGTGAGGATATTAAACAGTTGACAGAATTTATGCGCAACATTACAACTAACAGCAGTGGGTAGGGATAGAGTAGGACTCCCCAGTTGCCTAAATTTAGATTATTATTCCTTAGAGTAAGTATATAATGATGAATGAATTTTTTTTTTGCTTTTTGGAGGGCAATTGGGGTTAAGTGACTTGCCCAAGGTCACACAGCTAGTTTTTGAGTTAAGTGTCTGAGGCTGGATTTGAACACCTGACTCCAGGGCTCATACTGTATTCACTGTGCCACCTAGCCACCCCAGATGCCTGAATTCTTTAAGTTCAGAATTTCCTAAGTAATTACATATTCAGAGGTTCATAGAAATAGATCTCAATGGATCTTTGGAAATCATTGAATCCAAACCCTCATTCTGTAGATCAGGAAACTGAGACCCAGAGAGGTGAAATATCTTGTCCAGGATGACAGGTATACCTGAACCTAGCTAGACCTTCTAACTTCAAATCCAGCTTTCTTTATTTCTTTTTTTTAATTGATTGTTTGTTTAATTTTAGTTTACAAGATTCAGTTCCACAATCAGTTTTGAGTGTCAAATTTTCTCCCTTCCCTCCCACCTCCATGTCAGCATGCAATCAAGTATAGCATCTGCAAATACTTTCACATTGGACATTAGTCTGGTTGTATAGAAGGGTTGTAACCAATGGAGTAAACAATGGGAAAGAAGAAACAAAACCAAACATGGAAAAGAACAATAGCATGTAGATTGCTTCAGTCTCCATTTAAACTCTGTTCTTTTTAGATCTTTCTCTGAATGTAGATATCTCCTATCCTGAAACTTGTAGAGTTGTCTTATAATTGTGCATTGCTGAGAAGAGTCCAGTTTATCAAAGTTGGTTGTCACACATATGATATGTCTGTGATTGTGTACAAATGCTGAATCCATGGCGAGAAAATTAATCATCAATTACCTCTTTGGCTCCCCTATTCCACATTCAATCTCCACAATTCATTGACACTTTATTGAAGGATTTATTAGCTATCATTTAAAGATTTCTGTGACTTGCTATACCCTCACCATTTTCTATGTCTCTTTGGATGTGGAGGGCCTGGTGAATATCAAATATAGAAGAAGGGTTGTGCATTGGCCTTTATATACAATGCACTCCACTTCTCTGCTTCAAGAAAAAAAATAATTTGATAAAGCATATGAAATGATAACAATTGCTGGGTTTGATACTGGAAATCCAAAGTTATTTATTTGAAAATAAGGTTTTTGTATCCATTCTTGTAAACTGGCACTACTTTAAAAATGAAAATGAGGCCAGTAAGTTTTTCAAGCTGTAACTTGAGTTGTTCCAAAGAGGGCCTGCCCTAGGAAACGCTAGCTGGAATGGCAAGACTTAGGGTACAGTTTGCAACATACACACCATGTGAATCCTTACGGAAGTCATACACAACCAGAAGTATTATCCCAAACCTGAGAATTTCTTAATTTGGAACACTGAATACTGTTCTGATTGCCTCATCTCCAGAAAGATAGAACAGAGGCTGGAAGGAAGCAGAGAAAGGCAGCTCACACGTTGAGGATGCTTGGGTTTCCATGCATATGAAGATAAGTTTAGAAAAAAATTAGCCCCCAAATATTCTATTTTAGATTGCCCCATAACAAAAAAAATGTGGTTTTCATTTTGTGTTAATAACTGGTTTTGCACTTTTGTCTCACACACACAATATTTCATCTCTTATCTCCATGCTTTAGCACAGACTGTATGTCTCCCTTCTTGGAATGCTGTTGGAATATACTCCATCCTCACCTCATATGCATATATACATACATGTGTCTGTGTATTCTTTCTTCACTGCATGTCCTTAGCTTCATTTAAAACTCAATGACTTGCTATCTTTTCCATTAGACTCTGCCTGCTAGTGCCAACTCTATCCTAATATGACTTTCACATGTGGTTTCTTCCAGTATCCTCAAAGCCCTTGAGATCATTTCCCTTTGTGACTGTGTAAATCCAGCTTATGAAGCACAAGGCCTATGCAGATCAGGAGCTTAGTATTTATTTGACTTTATTAACTAGAGCTATGGTAGGTTAGGAAATCTTTAAAAGTGAGAGTTGGTATAAAATGAAGCAAACACTTCACTCAGAAATATTGAGGGTGGCGGTGTGAGCCGGAGAGAGGTGGGGAGCAATAACAGACAGCACGGTACAAGGCTTAGAAGAGGGAGGATCAGTGTTGCCATCAGCAAATCACTTAACCTATTTGTGCCTCAGGCAACTCCCTAGTCCATATCTACTGAGTCATAGACTGGTTAGGGTCTGAGTTGACGTGAGGATGAAGGATATAAAGGGATAAAGGAAGATGCAATAACCCGATGAAATCATTGACCCTTCACCTATTGAGGCTGGGATAGATGGGGCCCCAGGTTGTTCTATTAGACCCTGCCAGCTCAAGGAAACAAAGACTGCAATATTCTTTTCCTTGGCTCTGGATTCCCAGGGGGTGTGGTTATGATCTCTGGCAATAGAGTACAGGTCCAACACAAGGGATTAGAAGTACAGGAAATGCCATTTTCCTAGACTCCTTTTCATTGTTGTGTTTACATTTCTAACAGGGTGAAGATAATCATATGCTCCTTGAAAGGGGAAGGGGGAGGTGTGGGAATGACAATGAAGAAATAAAGGAGGAAAATAGCTCCTTTGCTCTCCAAAAAATTTTGTTGAAAGAACCTCGATTACTGCCAATGCTTCAATAATCTGTCCTTGATATTTTTTCAACCTTATTTATTATTTAATATTGTCTCTCTTTCTCTTTTGGGCTAGCCTGGGGAAGAGCAGCTGCTGCCATGCTCATGTGTGGCTGCATCATCCTGGTAATCTGCTTCATCCTTTCCTTCTTTGCTCTTTGTGGACCACAAATGCTTGTTTTCCTGAGAGTGATCGGAGGACTGCTGGCCCTTGCTGGTAAGTCTGTGTTTGAAAAATAATTTTCTTCCCTAATATCTGTGAGCCTCAGTAACACAATATTGTCCCTTCAGAGACATTGCATTCTACTGTGGTGTAATGGAGAGAGTTCTAGCTGTAGAGTAAAAGGAATAAGAGTTCTACCAGTTACGACCTGGGTTATCTTGGGCATGGTTTTTTGTTTGTTTTTTGATCTTTGCTTTTTGGAGGGGAGAAGGTAGGGCAGTTGGGGTTAAGTGACTTGCCCAAGGTCACCTCTTGGGCTCTCAGTTTCCTCATCTGGAAGACAAAAGAGTTGAACCAAATGACCTCTATGGTCCCTCTAGCTCTAAATCTATGATTTTGTTTTTAGAAACAACATAGGAGGCATAGAAACAGTATATATATATAAAACACTTCAGGGTTTCCTAAATGATTTCCCCCTATGCTTGTTTTTCACATCTGCCTGTTAGAATACTTAGATTTCTTTCAAAATCAGCCCAAATGCCAGCAGTGACATGAGACATTTCCTGAATCCTCCAGGTTCTAGTGTTCTTCCTCCCTAATTACTTGCTATTTCCTTGGTATATAGTTTATATTTACCGATATGTGTATCATTTCACTTGGTAGAACATGAGGTCCTTCTGGAAAGAAGAGGCTTTTGTTTTTGTCTTTGTATTTCCACTGTCTAGCATAGTGCTTGGCACATTTGCTCTTGGTCAGCCATTTTAGTCATATCTAACTCTTCATGACCTTATTTGGGAGTTTTCTTGGCAAAGATACTGGAGTGGTTTACCTTTTCCTTCTCCAATTCATTTTACCAATGTAGAAACAGAGGCAAACAGTGCTAAGTGACTTGTCCAAGGTCACACAGCTAGTTAGTGTTGAGATTTGCATTCATGAAGATGAGTCTTCCTGACTCCAGATCCTTCACTCTATCTATTGCACCACGTCACTGACCTATGGGCTTGGGGCAAAGTAGATACTTAATAAATGCTTAAACTTATTCAAAGATGGATTAACTGAACAAATCAGTGAAGTAGGGAATTGTCTAATCATGCCCATTTTGCCCCCAGACCTCTCCTTCTCCTGACTTCCATATAGCTATCTAAGGCATTGTCATTGTTCTAGTCATCCATGTTCATAACCTTGGTGTCACGCTTGACCCTTCATCCTCAGTGACTGCTCATACCCAATCAGCTGCCAAATCTTCATAGGTCTACCTGTTCAACATCTCTTGCCTCTACCCCCTCCTCTCCATCCATCCAGTCAATACTCTAATTCAGGATCCCCTCGCTTCTCCCCTTTACTTTTGAAATAGCCTCCTAATTGCTTTCCTTGCCTCCAGTCTCTTCCCTTTCCAACATATCTTCCACATAAATGCTAAACTGGTTTTTCCATAAAGCTCTTTTTTAAAGAAGCCATATCACTCCACTATTTAGTAATAATTATTTTAAAACCGTTCACAACTTAGTTTCAGCCTACCTTTTCAGCTTTACTACATATTACTTGCCTTCTATCACTCTACAGACAAAACATATTGTCTTTTTTGCTATTCCACAAACATGATATTCCACCTCCTATCTCTGAACATTTGTAGCATCCACCCTCCCTGCACTCCCTTCTCACCTCTAGAATCCCTAGTTTCCTTCCTGACTTAGCTCAAGCATTGTCTTATACATATCATTCTTTATCCCTTCTCAAAGCTGCTTCCCACAAGTTCCTTTTTTATTTTCGTGTGTGCATTTTAAACATATTTATGTACATGTTGTCTCCCCAGTAGAATATAAGTTCCTTATATTTTAACTTTGTAGCTCTAATACTTAGAATAACAATCACCTAGTTGTTATTTGATACATTCTTGTAAATTTATCATTTTAATACAGAGATCACAGATAATATTTTAGTATTTGAGAAAAGTTTTCAAGATCATGGATATATTTCAGTATTTGAGAGATTTACCTACTTAGTTTCATCATCTAAAAACTTAGCTGAATAACCAAATTCATGAAACAAGAAAAAATAGATATACATATAGACATCTAGCAATCTATCTACAGATTGATCCATCTATCTCTATTTCCATATATAGATATCTCTATCTATTTATCTATCTATCTGTCTGCCTGTCTGTCTGTCTATCTATCTATAGATGTAATAAGCCACAAAAATATCTGCACAGTTCTAGTCTCAGGTATTGAAAAAATATAAATATCTTTTCGGAAAACATTTATTTGGCAAGAGTTTCTAAAAGAAAAAGATTTCAAAAAGACTATGTCCCAAAAGGATTGCATATGCCAAAAGCTGGTACTCTCCTGGCAATGTACTTAATTTCCTATCATATTCCTTCCCTCTCCCTTACCCAGAGAGTCACCCCATGTAGCAAAGAATAAAAAAGAAAAAAAGATGACTTAGCAAAATTAGCCAACATATCTAAAAACTGACATTATATGCAATTATCTATACTCTGAGTGAACAAAGAGGGAAGAGAGCTCCATTCCCATATCTGTTTTTTTTGGGACCAGACTTGGTCATTATAATTAGATAGTACTTCATTTCATTTTATTATTTTTTCCACTTACACTGTTTAGACTATCTGTCTATCTATCTATCTATCTATCTATCTGTCTATCTATCTATCTATTCAGTTTTCCTGGTTCTGTCACTTCACTTCGTATGAGTTCATAAAAATCTTCTCATGCTTCTTTGTATTCTATGTATTCATCCAAAAATAGATAGATGAGACTAGTGATCATCATGATTTGATAAGTGAAGCCAATGATGTGTTCCCATGTTTAAGTCTACATATTTTTCAGCTATGACAGATATTGAAATTAAACTTAGACTTATATACATGTATGTAATTTATAAATGATACTGCATATAGTATGGATACATGCTCTACAATTTTTTTTTTTTACAAATAGCAGTGGTTGATCAAAAAAGTTTGGACCCTGGGTATAAAAAATTAGAAAATAGTAAATAGTTTATGAGAAGGTTCTGATGTACTACATGAACTTATAAGTATCCTTACAATAATTTCATGTTAATTGTTTTGTGTTTAAATGTCATTCAATTCAAGAAACATTTGCTGAGTTCCAATTAGATATAAAGCACTATTCTCCAAAAATTCTTTTGTACTCTATCATATAGTGCTAGGTGCATGATATATTCAACCAAAATGATCGATTGATCAGTATTCTCACTCCTAGAGTAGAATTTATATTTATGCAGGGAAAAAATAGTAAAGATGGAAAAATTTGTGTGTTTATTTTATGTATTTTTTCTGTTTTTTCCCTACCTTTAGCTGTGTTTCAGATCATCTGTCTGGTTATTTATCCAGTGATGTACACCCGGCAATTCCTTCAGGGTGATCTTGTTACCAGATATTATTACAACTGGGCTTATGGCTTTGGCTGGGCAGCTACCATTATCCTCATAGGCTGCTCCTTCTTCTTCTGCTGCCTCCCCAACTATGAAGATGATCTCCTGGGCAATGCTAAACCCAGGTATTTCTACACTTCATCCTAAGAGCTGAGAGTAAAAGCAAAAGAATATCAATACTACTTTGACAACTGGATTCCAGAGACAGAAAGACAGTCATTTCTTCCCAGACCATATTGAACTTATATATGTCTACGGTGATATGCAAAGGATTCAGCTGTTTTTGAGCAAATTTTTTAAATGTCATAAAAATTTGAGATTACCTGAAGTACCTTAAATGGTTTTATATTTTTATATTCATGTTTCAAGGGAATTATTGTATTAAATATGCCTTATTCCTTTTAATTCATTGCTGACAACATGCCAAAGTTTCCCCCAAAATCTGCCTTTAAAATTAGTATGCTGTTTATAAAAACCTAATTGTAAAGCTAAAGTAATTATTGTATAAAATAGAAACTGGAATTGCTTTAAAAAGTCCAGTCAAGTTTCTCTTTGTGTTTATCTAATGGACTGGGTTTCCTAAGATGGACTAAGTGAAGAGGAGAAGATATTTTTAAGCTAGCAATAATTGTTCTCAGCTGAATATTTTGAGATATGCAAAGTATTTTTTTCAATTCAACTTTTTGTCTAACCTGCATCCCTAACATTATTCATGATTTCTCATTAACCTTATAAATCCCTGAGGTTTTATTCAATTCAATGTTGTATTTAAAATATCATTTAGGGAAACAAAAGAAGATCAATATTGTTCTTCCCAATGGGTCAATGGGCCTATTGCAGTTGAAACTCTCATTTTGGAGTAAAATGTTAAATTTTTTTTTCTTTTAAAATAGTACTTTGGGTTGGGCTAAGGTAAAAGCGCTATGCTCATTGGTCTGTATTATTTCTTTGTCTATATGGCTCTGGCCAGATTAGACCAGATTGGAAAATGGGGGCTATTTTTACTTGTGTTGCATATGCCAGGCACACAGGCCCCATGAATTGGATTGAGTTTTTCAGTTCTAGTCTGATTTGGCTGCATTCTTATTGCTGTTGCCTAAAATAGTCTAAAGATTGTACTTTAAAGTCTAAAATTTAGCAAAAAGTCTGGTGGTCCTTGGTAATTAATGTATAGGTTAAAAATTTTAAGTTAAAAAAATTACAATGCACTGAATAGAAGAGTCATAAGAAATGCCGTTTCTACAAAGGACCACACCATGATGTATTTGGTTTTTTACCATTTATATTAGCCAACAGATTGAAAGTCAAAACTGAATTTATTTCTCAAATTTTCCTTTTTGTATATTGCAGAATAAGCAAATGCAAATGTTTTCATTATGAACTCTTCCTAATAAACCAGGTCACCTGTTACTCATTTCTAGTGTGATTGTTGTGTTTACTTCTAAAAAAAAAAGAAAGTTTACAAATAAATATTTGTTTGGAGATAGTAGGGCAAACTTTGCATAAAATGAAAAATTTTTCTATTATTACTGGTTTTCTTACAAACTTTGATCCCTCCTAATGACTCATTCAGAATTCCTTTCCCTTAACTCACAAAATCATAGACTTATGGGAGGCATGTTAGAGATCATCTGAACCCCATCTTCTCACTTTGGAGTTGAGAAAACTGGAACATGAAGAGATTCAATGATTTGCTGACAATCATAAACATGGGATCATTTCCATGGTATTTTGCCACAAAAGGAAATGCATCAAGGTTCTGCTCTATGCAAAGATTTCCATAATAATAACAACCAAAATCTATATAGGACTGGCAAAGTACTTTACATGTACACAACAACCTTGGGGAACACATGAAATTATTCTCTCCATTTTCGAGATGAAGAAACTGAGTCTTTGAACAAGTGACTTGCTGAGGGTTATATATTGGTCTAATGTCTGAGGTGGGATTTGAACCTCAGTCTTTTTTACTCTAAGCCAAGTCCTTTATGTTCTATATATTCATATGTACTATACACATTTTCTCTTTGTGAAAATGTCCTCATTTGTTCCAATGAACATCGATCTATGTAGACCATATCTATCAGTATTAGGAATTAAACTATCTTGGTGGTATTATTATGAAAATAGTTTTAACTTGAAGACCCCCAGGAATCCCTGGATCTCCCTTTGAGAATTGCTACTGCATTAGACCTAAAGATGAACGAAGCTTTCACAAGACCTTGCTGTTCTCACTCCCTGTACTTAACCTGAACTATCTTCCCTCACTTCTTGTGCCCTTTTCCTTCCTTCACATTAGAGAATTTCCCCTCCCTCTCCATCTTCCAAATGTACTTCAACTTAAATTACACTCACTGAATTAGACTCAGTTACTACATATAAGCAAACTCTCTCATTCAGGTCATCAGATATTAGTGGGTCAAGAATAATAGCTTAGTAAGTGTTGGTTGGATAAAAACTGAATTGGATGAACTGTATGGTGGTGAAAAGGAGAGAATGGAGACATTTTTTGTCCAGAGCTATGAGTACTGGATCTTAAACCCTGCTGGTTACTTTGCCTTGTGTCCAAGTATGTCCTATGCTTCCTAGCATAAACTCAAAGGAATGTGAGCAAAGTGAATCTTGTTGAAAACCAAATAAACAACTACCACTTCTACTATTGGTGGGATCTTCAGTGTGGGCAATGACCAGTTCGACTGCACCACTTCTGAAATAATATAACTCAATGAGATAATGGGGACACAAGGTTTGACTCCATGTTCCTTATGACTTGATGAGTCTGAAACCTTCCAACCAGACACTCCAGAAATGATGACACACAAATCATCATCCCTTTGGCTGGAACCTCTTTTGGCCCAAAGCAAGGGCTGGGGTCCTCCACACCTTGATAGGTAAGACTCAGTAGAGTAGAGACTCCTATGTCAAATCTAGAGAAATACCTGGAAACTGCCTGAGGGAAATGAAGTACTTGGCTAGGAAATGAAGTTCAGCTGAAGACTAAGAATACATTGCATGCAATTTTCCCATGGTAAAGCTGGGCTGCCAGTAACACTATCATTACTGTACAAGTCCCCACCCTCTTCCCTTTATTTTCTTTCAAGAAGCAGGTATGGTTTCCCAAACAATTATCTCATGCTCAAGCTGTTAAATGACCCAGTATGTTTGGTGCTATTTACCATTGGATGGAACAAAGAAAAAATACATCAAACTTTTTAGTAGTCACACAATAGAACACTCTGATGTAATTACCCTTAACTTTAAAAACCATATACCTCGAGGATGACAGTGAAATGTGATGACATTGTTAGATTTTTTTTAAGAATCAAAACAAAGGGAGAAAATTAGTATAATAACTTAATTAGATTTTTTTGCCACATCTTGGGAAATAGCCCCTGTAGAGATGTAACCTGGCAACTGCTCTTGCAGATACTATACTCACAACCACTAAAGACCCAGAAAAGAATGTTCATTTCACCGAAGTCCTTGGCACTGTCAAACAGTTCATCAGAAACTGATATGATTTCATTGTAGAAATGACATTAAAGAAGAAGCATTGGCATCTGCTTTGCTGTCGCAGCCTAAGGACCATAGGAGCTTTCCATTTGACTTGCAGCTGAAACCTTCAATATGTGTTGTCTCTTCCACTAGAATATGAGCCCTATTGAGAACAGGGACTGTGATATTTTCTGTTTGTATCCCCAGCACTTTACACAATGTTTTACTCCATTTTGGGAGCTTTCTTGGCAAAGATACTAGAATGGTTTGCCATTTCCTTCTCCAATTCATTTTACAGGTGAGAAAACTGAGGCAAGCAGGGTAACTTACCCAGGCTCACACAGCTAGTAAGTTTCTGAAGCCAGATTTGAATTCATGAAAATGAGTCTTTCTAACTCTGTACTCAGTACACTATCCACCATTCTACCTAGCTGCACATAGTAAGTGCCTAATAAATGTTGTATTCATTTATTCCATCATTCAAGTACTATTGTAAAGACTTAAAGCCTCAAAAATGTATGAGTATATATTCTGTTCTTTAGATTCAGACCCAAGTAAAGGTTACAGAAGAAATTCAAATAAATTTAACAAGTGTTTGTTAAGAGCCTAGTCCTTACAAGGTACTGGAGATAAAAAGAAAGAAAAGACACAGTCCCTGTCTTCAAGGAGTTTACATTCTACTGATGGGAGGGGGAATATAATATGTACACAGAGAAGGAATGTATCATTTTGGGAGGCAGGGAAGATTAGTAAGTAGGGAACAGAAAAGTTGTTAATCAAAGAATAGCAGCTAAGATGCCCAGAAACTCATAATAAGCAAAATCCAAGAAAAGAGTCAATAGTAAAACCCAGAGTCTCAAACTTCTATTCACAAATGCCCAGAGATTAAGCAACAAATGAGGAATGGAGGTCTAAAACACAGAGGCAAATTTGATTTGATATCTATCACTGAGACTTGGTGGGAGAACACTCACTTTTTGCCCAATTATTTTTTTGTCTGACAGAAATTAAGTTTAGAACAATATCTTGCATCATTTTCCAAGATAAAAATGGACACATGACCTGAATAGTAAAAATCTTAACAAAAACAGTGAGAAGTAGATCATATGCCTTCCACAGATAGGGGGAAGGGATGAACTCTCAATCAAACAAGAGACAGAGGCAATTGCAAAAGAAAAATAAATGTTACATAAAATTCAAAACCTTTGTACAAACAAAATTAATGTATTTATGACAAATATTTGATGGAAAAATTTGCATTAATTATTTCTGATGAGGGTTTGACATCTGAGATATAGACAACAAAAAATATATGACCAAAAGCCACACTACAATAATTGTGTTGTCAAAAGATATAAACAATTCTCAAAGGGAAAATTTAATCTGTTAAAATAATATTAAAGAATGTCTTAAATCACTACTGATCAGAAAAATGCACTTCAAAACAGTTCTGAGGTTTCAACTAATACCCACTAAATTGGCAAAATTGATAAAATGATAGGAGTGGCTACTTTTGGAGGAAATGTGGAGAAATAGGAACACATGCATTGTTGGTGGAGCTGTAAATTAGTATGGCCCTTCTGGAAAGCAATTTGGAGCTTTGCAAATAAAGTGACTAAAATGTCCATACATTTTGACCCAAAGAACGAACTGCTAGATAGATATATCCCCCAAGGACGTCATTGACAAAAAGAAAGTCTCCATGTACATCAAAATATTGATAGCAACATTTTTTGTGGCAATAAGGCATTGGAAACAAAATAGATGTATATTTCATTGGAGATGGCGAAACAAGGTGTAGTACATGAAAAAATGGAATATCATTGTGCTGTAAGGGAAAAAAACAGAATAATGAATACAGAGAAGCAAGCTTTTATGAATCAATACAAACTGAAATTATTCAGAACAAGAATCTACACAATGGCAACAACAATAAATGGAAGGAACAACTATATGACAATTGAAACTGAATAAGATTATAAAGAACAAATCTCCTTTACAGAATTCAGGGTTCCTGGATATAGAACATCACATATAATGTCAGATTTTTTTATGTGTTGATCAATTTTGATTAGATTTTTCCCCTTTTCTATCTCTTTTTCTTTCTTTTAATAATTGTTTTTGATAGGGGAATGACTCTCTAGACCAGAGAAGGAGAGTTATAAGGAGAAATCTAGGTGATATAAAAACAAAAGATAATAATAAAAGTGTATATATATATATATATATATTTAAAGACCACCCTCAGTGCATAATTGTGTGTGTATCCCTATTGCTTCCCAGGTGGACTTGGGTTGGTCCCTTGAAGGATAGCCCTATGATGCTGTGTGAATCATACGTGGAAGGAGACATGAGTTAGAATTGGTGGAGAGACTATGGAGAGAGAAGGGAGAAAAAGAGGTATGGGGTGAAAAGGTGAGGGATGGACTTTGAATGGCATGCAGAGATTTCCCTAAAGCTGAAGGTCATGTGGAGAAAACAAGCACACCGACATGTCCTTTGATTCCGAGCACCTACAGCCCCAGAAACTGCTAAGAATGTATTCCTTGAGGGAGATCATTCTCTCCTTTGTTGAGTTGAGATTTCATCTCATAGAAGAGCTACATAATCCTTTTATTCACCAAATTAATCTGAGTGATTTCCCATGCTACTATTTTATTCTTGGCTTGGTTAAATATGTTTGCTCATTATCCATGAATGTCTTTTGGTAGGAAGCTGACCCAGTTTGAGCTGTTGCTCCCCCAGTATGGGGCAGGGCTACTTCCTACCTCGAGGAACCATGGAAAATGGCTTTAATCTACAACTCTCTATCCTCATCCTAAAGAGTATCATACCTCTAGACTATAAATATCCAATGTGTAGTAAGTAGATATAATTCTAACTCAACACCCTCTTGGAACTAGGAGAATGAAGGTGTGAGTGTTCAACAGGAGTCCTCCTGTTTAACACAAGGGTCTCCCTGGATCAATCACCCTGGATATGGAGTTAATATTTCACATGGGCCGAAAGATTCTTGTGACATGAATACATAGATACAAAATGTGTTCTTATTTTTTCTGTGAGTTAATCAGTCAGTAAGTAAAGAAGAAAAGAGAATTAAAAGACGCTTAAGACAGTTTATGCTGACAATGTAGACATGAAGCTTAATTAAAAGATAATGTAAATATGTAAAGAAGTTCTTGAAAGCAGGAAATTTTAAAATACAACTCTTTATTCACACAGAGACATTGATTCATCTAGAAACCAATAAATGACTTTAATTTCTGATCCCTCAACAGCAAGAAGGGGCAGCTAGGTGGTGGGCCTAGAGTCAGAAGACCTGACTTCGAAAGTGACCTCAAACCCTTACTACCTGTGTGAGTCTGGGCAAGTCACTCAGCTTTGTTTGACCTCAGTTCCTCATCTGTAAAATGAGCTGGAGAAGGAAATGGCAAATCACTCCAGTAACTTTGCCAATAAAACTCCAAATTGGGTCAAAAGAGTCAAATGCCACTGAAATGACTAAACAGCAACAGCAAAATGTCAAGTGCTGTGTATTTTATCCGACATCTTTGAAGGCTGAAGATGACATCAGAGGAATATTCAGTTAAATCCAGTATCATCAGAAGAATATTCATATTAAAACAATGGAATTTCACCTGAGGAAGAAACGTAGGGGTAATTGAGAACAGTGCAATTCCCTCCTGCGATCTGGCCTGCTTTCTTTTGTTTAATTTTAGGCCTAGGTAATTGCCCATTGGGAGTATCTAAGATACATGGAGCTGTTAATGAACTCTATGTGTTTTTTTCCATTTACCTATTTATCACAGTCCAGACAATAGCAGACTGTATTGATATACAAGGGAGGTTGATCAGGAAGCTTCCTACTCAAATTGATGAGGTTTCACAATGGTCAGATTTTGTTTGGTATTTTGAAAGCATCTCATTATGGAATGTATAGATATGCCCACTGGTTCCTTGTTGAGAAGACTTAGGACAGATATCTCTTGATTAAGTTTTGTTTGGACCTAGGATTGTTAGAAGAAGAACCACCCTTTGTTCTGGCCTTAAAAAAGGAGTCTTAGTTCATTCATTTATTCATTCATTCATTTATTCATTCATTCATTTAACAAACAAACCATGTGCCAAACCAAAGCACAGACTTGTTTTGCCTTTATATCTGAGAGCAGTGGAGCTAAGAGTAGATAAAGCCCCTTCCTCCTCACTCCACTCTCATCAGGGTCAATCATTAATCTTGCATTGGGGCAGAGGAACCCAGTACCTACATATGCTCTTCTCCACATAGCACAAGAGAGGAGTTTCTAGATCCCAAGGTCCTGACACCAGCATTGAATAGGCAACATGCTTTCTCAGCCTGAAAGATAAAGGCTTGTGGGCAAGTGTTAAAGAGTTCTTGAACCTAGCCCCTTGTTTCCAGAAAGGGAAAATTTCCTGGACAGCACAAGGCTTGGGAATTACTTCACTGACAAGTTTAAGAGTCCCAGAATTCAGCGTTCTAGCAAGAGAAAGGGGAGTTGTTAGGTAGTATCAGCTATTGAAAGGAAAAAAGGATTGGGTACATGGTTTCCAAATCTGGAATATTAGCAAGAGAGAGGTTTTGATGCACAAGGAAGAGAAGAAAAAATTACAAATAATATTAACATCATGGTATGGGAGTGCAACTGACTGATACTTTGCCTTCTGCTGTTACTGTGAGTTAGCTAATCAATTTAAGTTAAATGAGAAGAGGATTGCCTGTTCAGCAACCCCACGTTTATTTCCCTCTGAAGGAGTTCAAGTTTTTAATATAGTACCATAAAACTAAATCCCTATATGGTTCTTTGGGATGAAAAGTTGAATTCAACAATGTAGGGGACCTAATAACCCCAAATGGATTTCTCTTCTAAGGGTAGCAAAGACTGAATGCCTGGGTATAGTGAAAAAGGAGGTTCATGAGGGTGCCAGAGAGTTGTCCTATTAGCAACTCAGTTCATTTCCCTTCTAAAGGGAAGTTCAATCCACAGTGGGCATAATCTAAAGAGAGAAGAGAAATTTTAATGACAGATTATTAACTGCTATAAATCCTTTATATATTCCCTACATTTTAATGGTCTCTATCAATCCTTTGCATTTTTTTGTGTTTTGTGTTTTTTTGTTTTGTTTTGGTTTTTTTTGGTTTGCTTTTTGCAGGGCAGTTGGGGTTAAGTGACTTGCCCAAAGTCACCTGGTAAGTATCAAGTGTCTGATTCTGGATTTGAACTCAGGTCCTCCTCACTCTAGGGCCAGTGCTCTATTCACTGAGCCACCTAGCCTCCCCATCCTTTGCATTTTTTGTACGGTAGACTAAAGACTACCCTATAACCAACATGCTCACTTGTATGAGATATAGAGATCCTTTCATCTACATTTGTGAATACTTAGACACCAGAAATATTTTAGTTGCATAACTGTATTCTAAAAATTTCCAGAGGCAACTTTTGGTGGCAGCAAAATGATCCAAAGAGTTTATGATTTGGAGTTGCCGTTCCCAAAATTGTACTCAGTATATGTAAGCCATAATGTAGACAATCATTGAGATATTATGCTTTTTATATCTGGAATAGAAGCCCTTGTGGTTGGTTACTTTGCTAAATTCTGATGAGAATATCACAGAAGTTTATCTATTATAGGCAAGCTGAAAGCTTTGTAAAAAGGCCAGTCTTTTCTGGTTCTAGTCAGTCTTTGGGGTTTCCCATTCTCCATATGCTGTATGTCCTTTATATGTTTTTCATGGGTATTGTGAGGCTTAGGTATGGTTGAAAAAATGTCTGAGTCATACGAAGGAAAAATGTAAAAACGAGGATATTAGTTAAATTTTCTTGTCAGGATTGTGTTACATCACTGAAGAGAAATAAAAGGTCAGAGATATAAACAGGACTGGGGAAGGAATTCTTTTCCTTTGCTTATCTGATGTGGGTTCGTATGCAAGCATTGCCAGGCAAAGATCAGGCTTGTCAGAATCCAGGCCAAGCCCGGTGTTAAACACAGCAGCAAGGCTGAAGATTAGTGTTATCAGAGTCCTAAAGTGGGGCAGCCAATGGCTGAGGAGCAAAGAATCACTCTGGGGGCCTAGCCTGGAAAAGAGATAGCTTTGTGCTACTTGGAGAAAGTCCCATGGTTTGCCCAGTTCACTGCCCACCCTTCCCCCTCCCCTTTCTTCAGCCCCCAAAGTCATATTTCTTTTTTGTTTTGTTTTGTTTTTAAATTTAGTTTTTATTGTTTTCTTGTTTACATTATTCATTTTCATTACATTTTTGAATTACACATTTTCTCCCCGTCTTGCCCCTGCCCCAACACTAAAACAGCAATCCCACTGTAAAGCCCCTCCCCTTCTCTGCTCTCTTATTTTCTGGTACAGCAGGGAGGGTCTCCCTATCCCAGCCCCTGTATATCTTAATTCCTAGTTGCAGGTATTGCAGAACTTTAAATTCTAGATTCTGTCGATTCCTCCCTTATCACCCACCCCTACTGGAAGGACACTCAGCTCAATACAGGCTATGGATGTGTGATTATACAGGATACCTTCATAGTCGACATATTGGACAGTGATCATCTGTCTCTCCTTCCTATCCCTCCCCCCCCTTGTCCTGTTCTCTACCCTGTCCCTGTCCCTTTACTGAAGTGTGTGCTTCCAGCATCCCTCCCCCAGACCCAGCCTTCCCCTCCATAATAC
>CM053593.1:296791286-296811286 GCA_028646575.1 Pseudocheirus occidentalis
ATTCTCATTTCTCTTACCAGTTTTTCCTCCACTTCTCTTATTTGGTTTTCAAAGTCCTTTTTCAGTTGATGTATAGCTTCTAGGCATTCTTCAAGTGTCTTTGAAGCATTTGGTGTGGGAGTTCTGAGTTCTGGGCTCTCTTCCTCCCGTTCCATGCTTTGACCCTTTTTATCCATAAAAAAGGATTCTAGAGCTTTATTGGTATTTTTATTTTGCTTCCTCTTTCTCATGTTGGCCAGTCAATTAATTGGTTGTTTTTTTTAGGTCTGTGAAACTCTGCTTCCAAGGGAGGAAGCTCTGTTCCAAATCACTGGGGTTTTCCCAACTGCCGGAGCTATTGGGGGGGTGTTGCAAGTCCCCCCAGCTTTGGCTTGCTGACAGTGCATCCCAGGACCACCACCCAAGACCATGATCCAGATACAGGCCGCTCAACGCAAGAGCACTTGGCCCTGATCAGTCGATTCAGCCCCCCCTGCGGAGTCCACACGCCAGGGGCTCTGAAGCAGCCTGGTGGGGGCCGCCGGTTCCAGCAGTTTCCTTCCCCCACTGCTTCCTTGCCCCGGGGGCAGATTGGCCGAACTGCTTTACTACCCCCAAATTAATTTTCAAAGTTTTGCTTTCACTAATGTTCTCTGAGGATTTGAAGATCCCTTAGGCAGGTGCTTTAGATTTTCTTTGAAGTAGACACCCTGTGGTTTGGGAGACTCAGCTCCCCCAGGCCACCCTGGGGCCTAGCCTGGCTGCAGCTGCGGTTTGGGGCTGGCTGGCTCTCTGCTCCTTCCCACCACCCTGGGCCTGGCCCCGGTCTCAGCTTCAGGCTGTTTCAGTCTCCGCTCCGGTGACTACACTGAGCCCCTGCTGCCGAGCTGCCTTCAGCAAGAGGTGTGTTCTCTGTATTTTTGTGAGTCTGAGAGTCCTAAACTTTATTTGGGCTCATAATTCTATGGGTGTTTAGGGTGGCGGTGTGGGAGCTGCGGGACCTTGCTGCTTCTACGTCGCCATCTTGGCTCCGCCCCCAAAGTCGTATTTCTGACTTTTCCCTTTCATCTATTTAACTTTCTGCGGACAGAATATGGAAGACCATGTGGGCCTCTTCTCAACAGCGTTGTGAGGATTTCTTGTATCAGTACAAATATGGGGCCTTCCTTTCATCCCCTCCCTGACTCAGAGACAAAAACCCTAAAAATGTTCTCTTTGAGAAGAATACACATACATATTTGTGTATGTATATATGTAATATATATATGCTTGTGTATATATATATACATATATGCATGCATATATATGTATACTCTGAAAAAACTCAACAAAACCTAATTATAGGCTGTATTCAAGTTTTATATGATTCAGTTTTTATGCATACATACACATACACTCATATGCTAACAGTTATAAAGTGCTTACTATATTCCAGACACTGTGGTATACTCTTTTCAATTACTGCCTCATGCGACCCTTTCAACAACCCTGAGTAATAGGTGTTATTACTATTATTATTTTATCCTCAATTTATAAATGAAGAAATGGAGGCAAGTAGAGGTTAAGTGACTTGTCCAGGGTCACATAGCTAGAAAATGTCTGAGGCCATATTTGAACTTAGGTCTTCTTGACTCTAGGCTTGGTGCTCTATCCTCTGTGCCTAGCTGCCATATATGATACTAGGCTATATCATATCATACCATAACACACCACACCACACATACCATGCCATGCCATACCATGCCATGCCTTACATATCATACCATACCATACCATACCATGCCATGCCATGCCATGCCATACTACACTATACATCTCCATACTATATACTATGTACCTCATATATGATACATATGCATAAACATATATAAACATGTAAACCTCACCAGAACCACCCATTTACAGGTTTTAAAACTGAATCCCAGAGAGGTTGTGACATGCCACCTAGCATAAGGGGTATGTTTTGAATCCAGATCCTCTGAATCTTGCATTAGTACATTTTTCTATATATCATGCAAGGCCTCACATGGCTAGGCGGTGGGTAGATACAGATTTCAAGCTTAGTTCCTGTGACTCCAAATTCAGAATTCTTTCCCTTTGATGAGGAAAGTGTCAAGACTGACACAGACTAAAACAAAAACAGGTGTGTATATGTATAGGTATGTATATGTACATGTATGCATATGTGTATATGATGTGGATATATGTGTGTTGTGTAAGTGTGCATGTGTATATAAGAATATGCATGTAATATATGTAGGATCTATAGATATAATATGCAAGCATATGATATATGTGCATTGTATATATCTTATATATCTCATATATATGTAGCATTATATATATATATATATCTTTGTCTCTATCTTCTATGTTTGTACATAATTAAAATATATGCATACACATGTGTATATATGCATTCCATATATGTACATATGCACATGTGTATATTTCTATAATCTTACATTCTGTGTGTACCTCTTTTTCTATTCTGGCCCCCACTACCCCCCACTACCACTACCTTAAGACCCCATATTACATCTAACCCTTTCACCTGGATTCTCTGGTATCCTTATGGCCTTGGGAGGAAGGAATTTCTCATCTCTACCAATGACTCAAGTCCTCGCCAATTGTGTTCTTGCAATTTTAAGGGCCCAACCACTCCAATTCCATTTAACCACTTAACAGTCAAATTAGCTTTTACAAAGGAATATTTACTTCAAAGATATAGAAAGAACAAAAATACTAACGTTTCCTCCCAACATCACAGGGGCATAATCCTCACCTCTCCCCATCTCCATCATACTGCCTCAGGAGTGGGATAGCTTAGCTCATAATTAGTTCATAGCTTAGCTCAGTTCCCATAAGGTATTAGTTCTACCAGCTTATACATCTAAAGCTGTCTGCACTTCTCTCCCATCCCCACCATCTTGGGCTTATGTCCTAACACTGTCCTGATTTCTTTGGGCTTCCCTGATGGACTGGCAGCAATATGGCCTAGAATACTGAGCCCCACGTCACCCACAGCTCAAGTTTCTGCATCTCAGATTCTACTCCTAACACTGGCCAATAAAGAAAGACCAGAACCCTAAACCCCTTGCTCCCCAACTTAGGACATGGTGCCTCTATTATGAGTGAACAAGACCTGTAGGCAGCAGCGTGTTGTTAAATGGCTAACAATCAGTTATCCCCTCCCCCCACCAAAAAAAGTATGTGTGATACACTTTGAAATTTAATCTGAGTTATTAACATTTTCTCCAGATTTCTCAAGTCTAGACAATCAACAAAACAATAAAGAAAGCCAAGATTTGTAACATTTGCTGATTTCCAGAGTGTAAATGTTCACACTGAAAAATTAACAATGGGCTGCTTCTAGCACACCCCTGACTCTCCCAATGGATAGTGCTGGGAAGAGAGAAATTTTGCCTCAGTCAGGCAAATTTAAAGGTGCAAACAGTTTTGGCTACCCAGTCAGTGGAAAGAGGCTGTTCCCAGGTTAATTCGTACATAGTCAACCCAGAATGTCCACATGTGCAACCAGTCTTCCTGTCTCATAAATAGGTCCCTGGCATCTCCTTCATTTTGGGTGGTCTGAGAATGAGACAGCACCCTCTCTCTCTCTCCTTCTCTCTCTCTCTCTCTCTCTCTCTCTCTCTCTCTCTCTTTCTCTCTCTCTCTCTCTCTCTCTCTCTCTCTCTCTCTCACACACACACACACACACACACACACACGCACACACACACCAAAGCCTATGTCTGCAGCAATTCAGTATCCTTAGGCTCCCACTAACCATCCTAGCAATTCCACTTAAACCTGAATCATCTACAGTCAGTTTCTTTGAAGGGTCTTAGTCTTTGTCAAGGTCTATACTTTTCTAGTGCAAAGGAAAGTTTTCTGAATTTGGAGTCAGAATACTTGGGTTCAAAGTCCATCTCTGATGCCTAGTAGATGTGTCCCTATGGGGAGGTTATGTCACTTACCTGAGCCTCAGTCTTTTTCATCTATAAAATGGGAGAGTTATACTAGATGACTTTTGAGTTTTATTTATATCCATGACGCTGCTTTAATCAAACTGTGCCTCAGTTTCCTCATCTGTAAATTACGGTGTTGGACTAGATGACCTCTAATGCTCCATTGTGATTCTATAGTGCCATTTCTTCCACTAAGTAGGGCTCCTTTTCTCTCTCCAGTCCTATATCAAACCAGCCCATATTACGGGAGAACAAAAAAGAGAATAATAAGGTTTTAGAAGACTAGAAGTCAGAAATGTGTAGGATTAAAAAATGCATGTTTCTCTCCTTTTTTGAACGGATAAATTGATATGAGATTTTATATGAATTTTAGAGCATGCTGTCTAGGATAGTGATTTAAATATTGAATAAGAGCAAATAAAAGGAAAATACTGAATTTTAACTGAAGTCAACAAAGAAGTTATTTAAGTCAGAGATGCTGCTTTAAAAAATACTTTTCTAAAAGGAGAGCTCCAAGGGATCTTTAATATAAACCTATATCTGGGACTTACATTGAAATATTCAATAATTTGGATGCTATAGGTCTGACTAAAGTTGCTTTGTGCACCTTTGCCGGTATATATGTATTTAACACCCAAATTTCAAGCCTCAGGACATAATCCATTTGCTGGATGGAAAGACTGGAAGGAGAAAACCAATTCCTAGTGTCTTCGTCAAGCTCACAGCCAGCACTCCTCCCTTGTTGTTGTTGTTTGTTCATTGTTCTTGAAGAAGACCGTGACATGGTGATGCCATGACATGCAAGTGAATTGGATTTAAGTGAGGGAGGACCGTGCAAAGTCATCAGATTCATTCTGTCCTCCACAGCCATCTGGGTCCAGAGGCAAGATCAGGACCACTGGACAGGGCTGAATGCAATGGGAGACCTTGGTGTTTCTAAGCTAGGATTTTTAACACATCTCAGTATGACTAAGGCAATGTCCTTACAATGATTAAACCAGAAACACCCAGAAGCTAGCTCATTATTCTTTTCTCTGGAATGCCTTGCATAGGTGGTGTCATGTAGAAAGTGATCTACTTGGAGTCTGGAAAGCCTGCTTTTGAATCCTATGTTAGAGGCGTAATGCCTATGTCACCCTGGGCAAGTCACTTAATCTGTCCCAACCTGGTCACCGTCTGAGTGTAATGGAGGAAATGAGGATGATAATAGCACCTGCCCCACTCTTTGCAGAGATGGGAAATCCACAGGTGCAGGGCATTGTACATGATGTCAGACTTATTCATTGCATTGATTGGTTTTATTGGGTTTTTTTTCTTTCTCTTTAAAAAATGTTTTTGTTTTAAAAGACGGCTCTCAGGGAGGGGGAAAAGGGGAACTGTGGAGGGAAATCTGTATGATACACAATAAAAGATAGCAAATAAAGATCTTTTTAAAAAATATTAAAAAGTGGAAGACCTACTGTGTAAAGATCCAATGAGATAATTTATGTCAAGTTCTTTGTAAATCTTCAAGCTCCATATAAAGCTATTATTGTTCTTACGATTATAGAATTTGAATATTAGCTTTCTTTCGTTGGTCAGTTCTTTCACCCCAGCTCTGTACACTGGATTTTCAGACTGGGAAAATTCTGAAAGAGGTAGATGTTCATATGGCATGGCTGTTAGTAGCCTGTCTCAAGACTGATCAGCTCTTTCCTTTCAGGCTGTCTTGGGTGGGTCTGTCTCCTCAATCAGTCAGTCACTCAGTAGATAAACATTTATTAAGTACCTACTATGTGGCAGGCACTGACTGTGTTAAGGCTTGTCCTGCTGTACCATATGCTTTTCCTGTGCAAGAGTTGAGAAACTTGGATTAGCAGTAAGTAGGTAAGCTGAATTTTGCAACTTTGGCAAGAAATCATTTTGTGAGCATTCTCTGGGTGTGGCAGTGAAGGGTGTAAGGAAAAAAAAAAACAGAAAAAAAAACCAGGGCTAGGAAAGGAAAGAGTCAAAGAAAAAATCGTAGGGATCCTCCCTTCAACTCAGTGATGTTCCTTCCTTTGGTCCCATCCTTAAGAACCTCAAGAATTAATTTGCTTAAATGAAGAACTAACTCAAACAAATAGAAAGCCTTGGGTCTTTAAACTTAGCACCCAGCTAAAGAAAATAGATTCCCGGCTGATGTGAGTGGCAGGAGATTGTCATAATGATAATGAGTCACTTACAAACCATAATAGGCATGTCATATAATGGTTTGCCTAGCAAGTTTTTCCTGCGTAAAGAGCTGAGGTAATTAATTTGCTAATATCTATGGTTAGTCAAAGAAGCTATTGTTGAGCATGAAGACCTAAGTGTTGAAATGAAAGATTTATTTCTGGAAAAAAAATTACTGTACCCTATGAAATTTTGAAAACAAGTTCCACATAATACTCCTCTGTTCCTAATTGCTCATTCACACTATTCAATATTCAGTCATTCCATGGGTTTTCTCTCTGTAGGTTATGATTCAATAACAATTTTTACTTCTAAATGTCACCCCCACCTACATTCTGAAGTCAAGAAGGCAACACCTCATGGCTTAATCTCTTCTGAAGAAAGAAAAAAACTGAAAGTAAGTGCTGTAATGAATCTCCTGGACAATTTAGCCATGAGACCAGTTAAGATAGGGAGGTGGGACCACTTCCTATTTCACAGAGAAATCGAATGGGAAAAAAAAGAAAACAAGAAAAAGAAAAAAGAAATTGTCACAAACTTTAAAAAGGATGAGAATAGAAGAAATTAACCAGATGGCCTCTTCCACATTCCCACAAACTAAGTTTGAATAAAGGGAAAGAAATTTGTTTAATTGAAGTTGTTTTTTCTATTGGTTACACTTCTGCTTCCCTAAAATCAATGAAAATCAAAAAGAGGGTTGTGTTTCCCTAAATTCTGTCATCTGGGCTCCTCCAGGCCTTTTCACTCTGATGACATTAACCAGATAGTTTTCCAGGTCTTGGGGGCTACCTACCAACGTAGGGAGAGTGAAGACAGTATTTGTTTGCTGAAGGATCAAGGTAAGGCTCTACCCACAAGAATTCAGTTCCTTGTCTCTCCTTATCTTTGAGTCTCTGGCTCTTTCCCAACCATACAGGTTTCTAGCTGTGGAAGCAGGTTGGGGGTGGGGAATGTGTGGGGTAATGAGGAACTGGATGGGGAAGAGATAATAGAAATTATGAGAGAACAGAGAGATAGAGATGGAAAGGGGAAGGGAGGGAAAGAGAGAGACAGTAAGGAAAGGGAGGGAGAAAGGAAGGAGCAGAAGGGAGGTTTAGGGAGATGGAAGGAGTGAGAGAAGAAGAGAAAGGAGAGAAAGGAGAGAATGGGAGGGGAAAGGAGAGAAAGAGGGAGAGGGAGGAAGAGACAAGGTAGGAGAGAGAAAGAGAAGGTGAAAAGGAAAGGGAAAGGGAGAGAGAGAAGGTAGGGAAAAGGAGAGGGAGAAAAAAAGGTAGGAGGGAAAGGGAGCAAAGGATAGTTGTTCTTTCTGTAATTTTGTTGTTGTTGCAAAAATAACTGTGTTTGTCTTCATGATCAATTTTTTCCCCTTACAAAGATTTTTTTTTAAAAGCAACAATCAAACACCAAAAACCAAGGTAAACCTTGGATTTTTTCTAAATTCTCAAGGAACAGAAGAAAGGAACTTTTGAAGATAAACATATATCTCTACATACTTAAGTGATGGACTCCATGTCCTCTCCCCAGATCCCAATACCACCATTCTCCTTATTTCAGAATCTTAGAAACTTCTGTCTCATCTCCAGCATCTGGGATTCTGACACATACAATCCTTATCTGCATTCAAAAGAAACTGGGTTCTTAACCTATGGTCTCTATGAACTTGGAGTTAAAATACATATATATTTTGATAACTCAATGTATATGAATAATACTTTTCTTTCCTTATTCACATATATCCTGTATATCCTCAGCAACTGAATAAGCTTATTATAGTCCTGCATTATATAAAAATGAGACTTGGACATGATGGCTTCTGAAGTTCCTTTCAGTTCTAAATTTATGACTCTATGATACACCAAATATTCTATAGTCCAGAATCCCTTTTTCCCCCTATGCTTGGGGCTGCAGATGATTGGCTTCCATTTGTGACTGGCTAATTATCTGTGTCATCTTAAATGGTCCCTCCCTGTTCTGTGGACAGTGGAGGAATTCTTTATGATAGTTACAAAGAATTCTGTGGTGCTAAATTTGTAGAGAAAAAGCATTTTGGACATAAATGACCTGTTTGAGCCACCACAATTTAACTTCACTGGCATTTATGGTGTAATATACAGGTCCCATGACATGACCAGAAGCAGTGTAGTGGTAGGTGGGTACCTACCTGACAATGAAAAAGGTTTGTGTTCAAATCTCATTTTATACACCGTGTATGATGCTGGACTAGCAATTTTAACTCATTTTTTTTCTCCTGTAAAATGAGAGTTATAGTATTGTCTATGAACTAGGGATTTTGTGAAGATGAGATCAGTATGTAAAATTCTTTGGGAAGCTTAAAGAACTTTTTAGATCAATTTAAGCTATGACTCTTCTTCAGTCAAGGATGCTTATTTCCAAAAGGAGTATGGGGTGATTTTCAATGTATTTAAGAGGACTTTTCCCCCTTAATTTTGGAAAGAAATGTAAGTGATATTTTATTTTATAAATAAGGCCCCCAAGTATGTGAAACACAAATAGAATTTGTTTCTGCTGCTGTTTTTGATAACTCTTCTTCCATTGGTCTATGAGGTAGGTGCTGGAAGAGTTTTATTTGTTTATTTTGGTAACTGAGCAATGAAAATTCCCTGGAGAATGAGTGAGTCATAAAAATGTTGGGTGGATCTTGCACATAAAGCACAGACAGCTTACTGGGGCCTTTTTTTTCTCTTGAAACACCATTCTGCTTAGAAAGTTAACAAAAAAATGAGAAAAAAATAAAAAAAACTATTATTTTCATTTAACCTCAAAAGCAATTCAATTGCAAAAATGATCATTTTAAATGAAAGATACAAAAGTTATTGTATATTCAAGCTTATTAACAGGATCTAACCTTTATATGTCTTTTCTTTCTTTTGAATTTTCTCTAGGTGGAGAGGGAAAAAATAGCATATTGGATTTGGTGCCAGAAAACCTGAGTTCAAATCCTCCTGGCTCTGCTACTTACTCTGTGAGACCTCACCTCTTTGAGGCTATTTCCTCACCTGTAATATGGAGGAATTAGACTAGATGATCGCTAGGGTCTCTTACAGCTCCTGCTTCTATGATTTTTCAATGTAATGCCATCCTATCGAATCATAGTTTGCTAGATTGCACATTGGACAGAGCACTGGTCCTGGAGTCAGTAGGACCTGAGTTTGAATTTGACCTCAGACACCAGATGTGTGACTCTGGCAAGTCACTTAACCCTGTTGGTCTCAGTTTCCTCATCTGTAAAATGAACTGGAGAAGGAAATGCCAACTCATTCCAATATCTCTGCCAAGAAAACCCTAAATGGGATCATGAAGAGTTGGTCGTGACTAAATAACTGAACAACATCCTATTCTGAGCACAGGATAAGACATTAAAAATTCCTTAGAGTTTCGTGGTCATTTCTCCCCTTTCCTCCACCAACTCTTTCCCTAATCCTTTACCCAATAAGTTACCCTAGGAAAATTAATTATCACTACGGAGACAGGAAAACTTTTTTCAATAAGCCTGTCTAATGCAGGGAAACATCTTGGAAAGGGAGTGGTAGGTCTGCCATCTACCCAGCTTAGGTGACAAGCAGTTATACCTCCCTCTCAGAATTGTTGTGGGGATCAAGTGAGATAATATTTGTATAAAGAGCTCAACAAAGGGCCTAGCACATAGTAGGTGCCATATAAATGCTTTTTCCTTCCCTTATCTCATCTAAGATAAAATATAAAATATACAAAATCCTCCTCACTCTGGACCTTAAGACTATTTAGAATATGATTACAATCTACCTTTCTGTTCTTATTTTATATGAGTTCATGCATTCTATATTCTGGGCAAACTGTAATACATGTCATGTCCCACCTCTATACATTTGTTCAAACCATGCTTTATGCCTAGAATACACTCACTCTTCTGCACCTCTGAGAATTATTCTCTTCCTTCAAGGTTTAGCTGAAGTATCACAAAACTCCAAAAGTCTTCCCCTCCTAGACTGATTCTTTTGTGAAGGCCAACTAGGTCATTTTTTGCCTAAAGTCTTACATAGCCTTTAATCACTGAAGGGGTGTTGTCTCAGACAAACTGAGATCTGGGAAAGATCTTAGCTTAAAAAGACCAAGGTCCTTTACTGCATCCAGAGCCACTGCCATTTGTCCTGATCTATGTCTTGCCATTGGGCTCCAATGACTCCAGAGGAGAGAGTGAGGCTGATTACTTTTCACAACCCTGCTTCACTTAAATCCAGTTCACTTGCAAGTCAAGACATCTCCCTCCTGATGTCATTGGTTGTCTTTAAAAAACAAAGAAAAACAGTTTAGGTGTCAGTCCTTCAGGGAAACATACTCTGTTGTCCTAGTTTTAAATGTAGTCTTCCTTCTTATTACCTAAAGTTAAAAAAAAAAAACACCCCTCACACTTTTTGTGTATTTGAAGGATTACCTTAGTAGAATGCCTTCTCTGAGGATAAAACCTATTTTCTCTTTATATTCGTATTTCTAGGAGCTAGCACAATGCTTCACCCATAGTAGGCATTCAATCTTCCTAAAATATCGCCCATGTTAGTCATCTAAATTAGAACCTACACAGACTCCCCATTTCTCACAGTATCAAACCCAAATTCCTCATCTCGCTATTCAGCCTACCCAACTTTTCTGTAACCTAGTGAAGTGTTGTCATTCTAAACTAAACTGTGAAGAAACTAATTCTTCATGGGTTCTCAAAAGCTCTTACTTCTGCTTACTTCGGCCGCAGCACACTGGCTCACACTCTTTCCTTTTCTTGGAACACCTTCCCCTCTATGCCCCACCTATCCAAAGCCTACCCTGCCTTTAAGGGCTCTGAATCCACCTGCCCCTTGGGGCCTTTGTTAATACAGTGTGTTTTAGACCGGGATGGAGCAGGTCATTCAACAGAGGGCTGAGTCCAGAGACTAGATAAACCTGTTTAGAGGAAGGTAGGTGATCAGTGAAGGTTCCCAGAAGTGCAATGTAGGAGTCTGACACAAGGGTGGAGTATCTGGAGAGAGCAGCAAAAGGCAATAGGTGGAGGTCCAGGCAGGCAGATGGATAGCATCAAGGAGGTTTATTAGGGGCAGCATATGGCTGTAATGGCAGAAGGTGAAGCAAAGCATCAGGGGTCTCTGGTAGTCCTGTTAGTTAGAAGTCCAAGCAGATAGGTGGACAATGGGATTATACTAGAATTCAAATCAGTTCAATTCAATTCAAATAACATTTATCAATCAGTAAGTATTTATTAAGGACCTCCTATGTATCAGGCATACTGATAAACATCTAGAGAACAAAAGACAAAAGTGAAACATTTCTCAAGGGACTCTTTCTATCAGAGGAGACAATATATGCATATGAAGTAGGAGATTATTGCAAAACCAATTATTTCACCAACAGAAGGAACTCCTTGAGAAAAAAACTCCATCTGCCAGTGTAGGTCAGCATTTTCTCCATAACAAACACTCTTAGATGACTGCCTAGAAAATTGAGACATTAAGTTATTTGCCAAGGGTCACATAGCTTCTGTGTTTCAGAGGTAGAACTTGAATCTGAGTTTTTGTGGCCAGAGCTATAACCATTAAACCACACTGCCTCTCTTTATCTAAAAAGAATTTATTTATACATACATATATATATATAATAGATACTAAGTGATTTTTATGGGGAATTGGGAAAGGCTCCCTGCAGAAGGCGGTGCTAAAGCCAAGTTTTGAATGAAACCGGGATTCTTGGAGGTGAGCAAGGAGTGTGGTCTGCATATAAGGAAGAGTCAATCCAAGGCTATGGAGACAGTGGAGAACTCAGTATTAAGGTTGGCAGAATTATAAAGTTTAGGTAAAGCAATACTTGCTCATATGGAGCTTAACTACTAGAGAAAGGACATGAAATGTACATGAAATCATATAATGTGGATTGAGGCCAGTGTTTGATCACCTCCGCAGGCTTCATCTAAATCGTAGTTGGAACTTGGGTTGTCCTTGGTCTGAGCTCCAGGCTTATTGAAGCCTGTTGGATTAGCTTGTCCTCTGCCCTGTACTCTCAGTATTGGTGTATCTTACAATGATCTCCTGCTTTTCCTTCCCTGCTACTTGCTTTGTTGTCTGTTGTTGTTTTTCCCCTACCCAAAAGCTACCTTTACCTCCCCAAGGTCAGGTAAGAAAAAGAACTAAACATTTGGGTTACTATCTTTTCTAAAGGCCAATTCTCTCCTCTAAGTCTCCTCCCCTACCTCATTCCCTTTGGATTTGGACAGAGACAGGGCTACAATAATGTATAATGGGGCTTACCTTTAATACACTGGTATTAAGTGGCCCCAGTCTTGGGATTAAGACAGATGTAGAGGGAGGAGGATCCATGCTCTTCATAGGATCATAGATTTGGAGCCAGAAGGGACCTTAGAGGCAGTTGGGTAGTGGATAGAGTGTAGAGCCTAGACTAAAGAAGAATTTTAATTAACTTAATTAAATAATTTAAATCTAGACTCAGACAATTACTAGCATGCGAGCCTGGGCAAATCATTTAACCTCTATTTGTCTCAGTTTCTTCAATTGTAAAATGAAGACAGTGGCATCGACCTCCCAGGGTTATTGTGAGAATCAAATGACATAATATTTACAAAGTGGTTAACATAATGCTTGGCATATGACAGGCATTTAATAAATGCTTATTCCCTTCGTCAAGTCTGCCCATTTTACAGATGAAGAAATGGAAGCAGAGAGAGATAAAGTGACTTACTTGGAGTCAGTCACACAGCTAAGTGTCTGAGACTGGATTCAAACCAAGGTCTCCCAGACTCCAAGCCCACCTTCCCATCCAATGAGCCTTGGTATACGCCTCTATGCTTCTGGTAGAATTTTCAGGGAGTGGAGATTTTCCACTTGAACATCCTTGGAGCTTCAAAGGGAGCTTTGTCTAGAGTCTCTCTCACCTTTTATCCTAAAAACACCTGAGCCTCCCAGTAGTAAGGTTACAGCATTGTCCGTGTTTATCCAAGATTGAAATTGCTGCCAAGTAGACTTGTGAGAGATCTGGAACTGAAGAGATATAGTTGAGAGACCGGTCTTCTTAACTGACCAAAACCCATTCAGAGTTTGTGTGACTTCCGTGGAGTACTATGGAGAAGCAAATGAAAATAAACAAAATAAGTCTGGCTGACATATACCAATTTCTAGGGGAAGGTTTAACGAATATTTTGCATTATTGCACAAGGAGCAGTTTGGCCCTTTTCTGTTTGAGTGCAACAGTGACTAGAATGCTAGACCTAGAGTCAGGAAGACCTGAGTTCAAATTTTACTTTAGACCTTAGTTGGGTGACCACGGGCAAGTCATTTAATCTATGTTTGCCTCAGTTTCCTCAATAGTAAAATGTGAATAACAATAGCTCCCAGAGTTGTTGTGAGTATCAAATGACAAAATATTTGTAAAACACCTAGTCATCCAGGGGTGGGGAATCTGCAGCCTCAAGGTCACATATGGCCCTTTAGATCCTCAAGTGTACCCCTTAATAAAAGGATATGTTCTGTAAAACTTGAACTCAACTCATCAAAAGGCTGCACCCAAGGACATAGAAGGCCATAGGTAGCCTCAAGGCAATAGGTTTCCCACTGCTGACCCTAGCTCAATGTCTAACATATAGTTGGTGATTAATAAATGTTTGTTTTCTTCCTTCTAATTTGTATCTGATTTTGAGGTTCATAAACTGGATGAGCCAAGATGAAACTAAACTGCCATGATGATTTGGTGTGAAGATGAATCAAAGGGAGGTAATTTTTGCATAATACCCTATATTTTTCAAATAGCTTTGACATAAAATCCCTCAAGTGACCCTTAGAACTCTGTCTGATAGATCCTCTTAAAGATTAAAAAGTCAGCAATAAACATTTTTTGAGCTCCACCCTGTTCAATGATGAAAAAGAGGGTCAGAAAGGTTGACTTATCCAAATCAACACTGACTCCCCCTCTTCTGAGTATCAACAGAACTAATTATACATAACATGCATTTGGAACTTTTGACTATATGTAATTTAACAACTTAATTACATACTGCTTTCTATTGTTCTTTAATTTTTATGTATGTAACTCTTATCTCTCCAAAACGACATTCTATCTGGGGGCAAGGACGAAGTCTGAACATTCTTATGTACTCCCACAGCAATGACTTGTATGGCATTGTTTCATATTATATTTCTTTAGTTCTCCATATTTCTAATAAGGTACGAGACAGAGTAGTGTAGTACGAAGAGAGCCTCTCTGAAAGCCGGACAGACTTTAAGCCCTCCTGTGACACACAGTGTCTGTGTGACTTTAGACAAGTCACAGAGCCTCCACAGTGCAATAGGCAGCTCTCAAAGACTGTAAGTTACAGAGAAGGTGCTGGTTGCATCCTCATTTAGGAGTCCTCTGTTCCAGTGAAATCACAGGTCCAGTCACTATCCTTTATAATAAGTTAAGTCTATGTATTTCCCCCCGAACAATGCTGATGATCATTTGGTATTAATGCAGTTCATTCTTCACATAGCTGTTAGGGATCTTCCTAATGAATATCCCTTTCCTACTCAGTAAATCCCACTAGCTCCCTATTACCTGCAGGATCTAATATGAGTTCCTCTTTGTAGTATTCAAAGCCCTGCGCAACCTTCCTTTCCTCTCCCCTCCCATACCTTTCCTAGTTTTTTTACAGCTTACACTCAGGTCCCTGCCCCTCCAACACACATACTCATGGATTCAGTGACATTGTCTTTCTTGCTGTTCCTTGAAGAAGACACACTCCATCTCTCACCTATGGGCATTTTCTTTGGTTGTCTCCTCCCCCCCCACCATGCCTGGAATGCTCTTCCTCCTCTGCTCTGCTTCCTGGCTCTAAGTCCCAGATAAAAGCTGGCCTCCTACCAGGCATCTTTCCAGATGACATATTAAGTACACTAGGGTTTGGAAAGTGTTTTTAATACCAGATCTAATGAGATCAATGACTTTTACAAACAACTTTGAAAGCTCTGTAATTTAATTGTTGCCCACATTTTGCATCTGCTTTTCAGGGTTATTGTGAGGATGAAATGAGGTAACATTATGTAAAACATTTTGCAAACATTAAAATGCTATAGAAATGCTAGTATTTATTACTATTGCTGTTGTTGTTTAGCCGTATCTGACTCTTCATGACCCCATGGACCGTAGCATGTCAATAATGTCCGTGGGGTTTCCTTGGCGAAGATACTGTAGTAATTTGCCATTTCCTTTTCCAGCTCATATTACAGATAAGGAAACAGAGGCAAACAGGGTTAACTGACACACCCAAGGTTATGTAGCTAGCAAGTGTCTTGAACTCAGGAAGATGTTTTCCTGACTCCAGGCCCAGCACTCTCTACTAAGCTATGCTGCAGCAGCAACAGTGGTAACATGAGGTTAGACTGAGATTCAAGGAGACAAAGTGATTTGACCATGGTCAATACAATTCCTAAGTATCAGAGATGGGATTTGAACTCAGATCTTAACCTGAAACCAAGTCTTAAAGCACTTAATGTTTGTAAGGAACTCCAAAGGTAAACATCAAACTAAAATAATTAAAAAGTAAGCATGAGAAACAAAAGGAAACAAAAAATAAAGTAATTTGCAATTTCAAATGTGTTTGTTTATTTATTAAATTAATCTATCTTATGAGTAAGATGTACAATTTCACTTTTTCATATGAGGGCAAAATTTCCAAGACTTCAGTTTTTGAGATAGACCACCTCCCCTTATCTGATAGAAAATATGAAAATGGAGTGACTAGGTGGCACAGTGAATAGAATACAGGCCCAGGGGTCAGGAGGACCTGAGTCCAAATCCGGTCTCAGACACTTAACACAAAAACTGGCCGTGTGACCTTGGGCAAGTTACTTAACCCCAACTGCCTTCCAAAAAGCAAATAAATAAATGAAATTAAAATTTAAAAAATTAGGAAAACATGGAAATATGAAACTAATAATAAAGGAACCTAAAAAGATAGAATTTGTCTGAAAAGTTGAGATTAAGTAGCTTGATAACAAATAATAATACATTTTTCCCTCACGGAAATTGTGACTATTGTCATTCTTTGAAAGACAAGAAAAGGGTTTTTAATTAGGGCTGAGCCGTTTATTCCTTTCTGAGGTTGTGGATGACTCTCTTAGCCTTTACGTTAAGTGCTATTTATATGAGATGAGATGGCCTCTCTCTGTAAAGGGTCTGGGGCTTTGATACCTCATTAACTGAAGTTAATTCATACAAAGTCATTTATATAATTGGTGCCCTCAAGTTGCTATCATTGAAGAAGAAGCTAAAGCATGTTGTATAATGTTTATGTGCCTCATTGTTATATTTTTAATACATTATTTCCATACACACAATTATAGTAAATGCTACTTACTCCCTCTAATGAAAACATTTGTGTCCATTTATTGTACAGGAAGAATGATGACTGGAAGACCTTTAAAATGTATGACACAGTGTGTCTTGTTGCCTCCTTTCCCGTCAGTTGAGTTCAAAGACAGAATCAACAATTACTCTTTGGGAGTTATTCACATAGGCTAAAATTATGTGTCTCCTTTAGTTGAAAACTATCTCATGAGCACTGTAGGCTGTTAGGGACAAATGTCATTTCAAGTAATAACAACTGGTACCATAATTCAGAGAGGAGTCTTATCCTATAACCTTGCAAAAAAACAAAATACTTGGGCAGCTATGTTTATGTCCATGCTAACCATTTATCTCTCCCTCCTTCCTCCTTCCCCTGTCATGTTAATTTTAAAAAATATATACTTTAAAAAATTATACTCCCCCTAAACTCCCTTGTATTTTCCAAAAACACACTAGCTAGTAAGTCAATTAATAAACATTTCTTAAACAACTATTGTGTGCTAGGTAGTATGCTAAGTGCTAGGGATTCAAAGAAAGGCAAAAGATGGTTCATGTTCTTAAGGAGCTCACATTCTCATGGGGGAGACAAAATATAAACAATTATGTACAAAAAATCTTTAAATACAAGATAAATAGGAAATAATAAGCAGAGGGAAGGGACTGAATATTTGTACAGTTTAAATCTGTGATTCTATCAATTCCATTTTTCAGATGAAGCAACTGAGGTCAAGAGAGGTTGAGCAATTTGTCTCTGTTTCCATGACTGGTAAATAGTTTGAGTAACAAAAGATTATTGAACTACCTAAAAGTCATGATTAAAAGAGAGAGAGAGAGAGAGAGAGAGAGAGAGAGAGAGAGAGAGAGAGAGAGAGACTAGACATCATCTTGCAAGAAATTATCAAGGAAAACTACCCCAAGTATTCCAGAACCAGAGGGTAAAATATAAAATGAAACAATTCATCAATCACCTCCTGAAAAACATCCCGACTATAAAACATCCCAAGAATATTATAGCCAAATTCCAGACCTCCCAAGTCAAGGAGAAAATATTGCAAGTAGCCACAAAGAAATCAGTCAAATATGACAAAGTCACAGTCAGGGTAAAACAAGATTTAGTAGCTTCTAATTAAAGGATCTGAGGGCTTGGAATATAAAAGAATCACCTACCCAGCAAAACTGAGTATAATCCTTCAGGGGGGAAAATGGATACTGAATGTAATAAAGAAATTTGAAATATTCCTGATGAAAAGTCCAGAGCTAACCAGAAAATTTGATTCAAAATGCAAGATCCAAGAGAAGCATAAAAAGGTAAACAGGAAAGAGAAATAATAAGGGATTCAACAAGGTTAAACCATTTATATTCCTACATGGAAAGATGATACTTACAATTCAAGAACTTTATCACTATTAGAGCAGTTAGGCACACACACAAACACACACACACACATATAAAGGGGACAAGAGAAAGACAGAGAGAGAGAGAAAGAGAGAGAGAGAGAGAAATGGGGGGGAAATAGGATGGAGGGAAATAGTAATCACAACTGTGGTGGTGAATGGTATGAACTCACCCATAAAATGGAAGCAGATAACAGAATGGATTAAAATCCAGAATACTACAGATATAGTATATACAGAATATATATACAGATAGATAGATATATAATATACAGAATAGCTCACACACACACACATACACACAAACACTCTTGAATCACAGAGACACACAGAATACTGGTAAGGGGCTAGAGCAGAATCTATTATGCTTCAGCTGAAGTAAAAACAAAAAAGAGTGTAGTGATCATGATCTCAGACAAAGCAAAAGCAAAAATAGATGTAATTAAAAGAGATAAGCAAGGAAACGGGATCTTTCAAAAAGGTATCACAGACAATGAAATAATATGAAGAGTAAATATATATACAACAAATAGAAAAGCATCCAAATTTTTAATGAAGTTAGATCTGTTAGGGGAGGAAACAGAAGTAAAACTATATTACTGGGTGACCTCAAATTTCTCCTCTCAGAAATGGATAATTTTAACCAAAAAATAAACAAGAAAGAAGTTACGGAGGTGAACAGAACTTTGGAAAAGTTATATATAATAGACATCTGGAGGAAAATTAATGGAAATAGAAAGGACATCTACACATGATATCTACACAAAAATTGAACATGTATTAGGGCACAAAAATCTCACACCCAAATGCAGAAAAGCAGAAATATTAAATGCATTCTTTTCAGGTAATACTACAATAAAAATTACATTCAATAAAGGGTAGTAGAAAGATAGATTAAAAATTCATTGGAAACTAAATAACCTAATCCTAAAGAATGAGTAGGTCAAAGTACAAATCATAGAAACAATGAATAGGGTCATTAAAGAAAATGGCAACAATGAGACAACACACCAAAATTTATGAGATGCAGCCAAAACAGGGAAAATTTCTGTCTCTGAACACTTATATCAATAAAATAGAAAAAGAACAGATCAACGAATTGTGCTTACAAGTTAAAAAATAAACTAGAAAAAAATAAATTAAAAATTCCCAGTTGGAATTCCCAAATTGGAAATCCTGATAATCAAAGGAGAGATTAGTTAACTCAAAAATAACCATTGAACTACTAAAGGAACACTAGGAGCTGGTTTGTGAAAAAAAAATCAATAAAATAGATATACCATTGGTTAATTTGATTTTTAAAAGAAAGAAAGAAGAAAAACAAATTACCAATATCAAAAATAAAAAGAATGACTTTACCACCAATGAAGTTGAAATTAAAGCAATGATTAAGAGAAATTTTGCCCAATTATGTGCCAATAAACCTTACAATTTAAGAGAAATCAATAAATATTGACAAAAGAGGGGTGGCTAAGTGGCGCAGTGAATAGAACACCAGCCCTGGAGTCAGGAGGACCTGAGTTCAAATTCGGCCTCAGACACTTGACACACTAGCCATGTGACCTTGGGCAAGTCACTTAACCCCAATTGCCCTCCAAAAAGAGCAAAAGTAAAATAAAATAATAAATATTGACAAAAACATAAATTGTCCAGATTAACAGAAGAGGAAATAGAATACTTAAATAATCCTATGTCAGAAAAAGAAATTGAACAAGCAATCTAAACAAACAGACAAAAAAAAAGGTTTCTCCAACCAGGTGGATTCACAAGTGAATTCTAGAAAATATTTAAGGATCATTTAATTCCAATACTGTCTTTCTAAATTTCTTTTACAACATAAAGCTGATACCTAATCCAGGAAGGGCAAAAACAGAGAAAGAAAATTGTAGCCCAATTTCCCCAATGAATATTGATACTAAAATTTTATATAAAGTACTAGCAAAGAGATACATCAATACTATCACAAGAATCATACAAAATGATGAGGGGGAAATTATACCAGGAATGCAGGAGTGGTTCAATATTAGGGAAACTATCAGCATAATCAATAACATCAGCATATCAATAACAAATCCAACAGAAATGAAA
>CM053593.1:296813786-296818381 GCA_028646575.1 Pseudocheirus occidentalis
CAACTCTAAATATATGATCCAGTTTTTCCAAAAGTGTTGAGGTTTTGTGAAGTATGGGGAATAAGTCTAGCAACTCCTTGACCTTGGAAGAGCAGTGAGTGCTTTTGTAACAATTGAGGCCAATCCAGACTATTATAGCAACCCATTTATATGTCACTAAAAGTTTAGAGTTGGAAGAACTGATTCCCAGATCAGTGCCTTCCTAATAATGACAATGATTTTTTTAAACATTAATGATAATGAAATAGGAGGAAAGGTGATATCCACTGAATGACAGGTGTCAAATACCACCAGGGCAGATATAATTTCAGAAAACCATTGAAGAACTGCAGAAAGACACTGGGAGACATCATTGATAGTAAGAGGGTGTATGTAGTAAAAGATTTGAATGTCATATCACTTCATTAAAGACAATAAAAAAAGAAATGTGTGGAAGGAAACTTAGAAAACAAAAGCAGAGCAGAAATTTTAGACACCCTCAATCAACAGCTGCCAGAGAAAGCAACAGGTTAAGGTGATAAAGGGCTTCAAAACAGCACAAGGAACAAAAGAAACATTAACATCAATTGAAATTTTTAAGATAGATAACAGAAAAGCAGAGAGAGAAAGAGGAGAGAGAGAGACAGAGAGACAGAGAGAGACAGAGAGAGATAGAGAGAGACAGAGAAACCGGAAAAACTACAATATGGGAAATTCTGGCTGTCTTTGTGGTTGTGTAACCAGGTGTGGCTGATTTATGTGAACCTCAGGCTAGACTCCAGCCTCCAGGTGAAAAGGAAGGGAGGAGTAGAGACCAGAACTAAAGGGAGCCACCCTACAGGAGGAGCAAGGTGGGGTCTGGGAAAAATTAGTTCCTCCCCCTTTTTCTCCCTATTGGGAGGTGGAGTAAAGAAAGAGGGTGTGCTCAGCCAACGTTGCTCAATAGTGACATCTAGTGTTTACAACTACAAGAAGTCCCACACAACGAAAACAATTTGGATCTTGCGTGAAGTACAGTTTGTGAATTTGTGTGTAGTTAATGAAGGACAGAATGGCAATGTCAAGAGAGTCGATTCAAATGCTAGCTGTTCTGCAAAACTTGAAATCAATTGTCCTGAATAAAATAATAGGCAAAGAACGTTATCGTTAACTTACATGCTTTGCATGTAACATGCATTCCCGGCAATTATCTTTCCAGTTTTCACTGTGTCATCTTATATCTATTTTGTCCCTCCACATCAGTCTCTCCCCAAACTGGTGATGATATTTCCTGTCTCTCAGTATGTTCTTAGATGGTCGGTCATATCCAGACCACAGTCCTCTGTCAATTCTGTCAAAATCCTTGCCTTTCTTCAGGGTTCAGGTGTCATCTTTCCTAAGAAAATACCCTAATTCATCAGTGCCCTAAGACCAAAAAAATTCTGTCTCTCCTCAAATATTCCTAGAGCACTTCATTTGGATCTTTCCCATCCCCTTACCAAAGTCAACTTGCATCATTCTTTCTGTGTACATGCTATTTCTTATGTAGTAGAACATAAGCCCTTGAGGGTTTGCCATTTTTAATGTTCATATGCCCAACACCTAGAACATATAGCAGGTATTTTTAATAGAAATTTGTTGAGCTGGACTGAATGGATCACATGAAATAATTCTTCCATCACAATGAAAACAAAATTTTTTGTACTCTGGTTCTAGGGAGAAAACCCTAAAAATACGTTATCTTTGCCCCCAAGTCATCTTTTAATCAATATTCTATTTTATCATATTTAGTCATTGAATACTAGTTTCCAAAGAATTGAAATTGAATTATACTCAGAGGGAAATGAAGAGCCAGAAGGTGCATGTGACCAGGCTGAAATACCTGAGAAAAATAGAACTATAAAGAAGAGCCAAAATAAAAGACATCTTCAAAGAAATCTAAGAAATAAAGATAATATGAACATAGAGAGGGATGACCATTGGTCCATGTGCTTCTTAATAATGTCAAGAGAAAACAAAGAAGGCCTCCAACACATTGAGTGGACCCCTTGTGGGAAACTCATGGGAGGACACAGGAGGCAAACAGGATTGCCAGGTCTAAATAAGTTTGTATCTACATTATTAGATGGAATGTCCACATCAATAAGTTAACAGATATAATTGTGTATTTGATAATGAGACCCCAAACCAGACACCTATCTCCCTCTAACTTCAGCTCAATGATCCTTGTTCTGTTCTATGGGACCAAGCAGGACAAGTCTAGTTCCCCTCACTTCCTTTTCCTAAATATTATTTTCTCTGGTCTAAACATCTCCTTTCCTTTAGCTGGTTTTCATTTTGATTCCTCTTACTATCCCATTAACTCTAATCTGGTAATACTCCTGCTTGTTGTTGTCCCTTCTAAAATAGTCTGTTCAAAAATGAACCACACAGATGATTCGTGTTGAGCTTACAGTCTACCAGAATACCTAAACATTTTTCCCCATTAACTGCTTTCCAGTCACAATTTCCCCATCTTAAAGTTATGCAACTTAATTTTTGAAATCAAGTGTATGACTTTAAATTAATCCTTATTAAAATTCATCAGTTAAGACTGCAACCCACTCTTTCATCCTCTCAGAATATTTTTGGATCTCAATTCTGCTATCCAATAGTTTAACCATCCTTCCCAATTTTGTGTCATTTAACAATTTGATTTGCATACCATCTACACAGTGAACTGCAGTTGACTTAATAAGTGTTTATTAAATGGAATTTCATTAATTCAAATAACTGATGAAGATGGGCATGATTGTATAGTGGATAGAACTCTGTCCCTGAAACCTGGAAAATCTGGGTTCAAGTTCTGCCTTTGACAAACAATGGCTATGTGACCTTGGGCAAGTCATTTTTTTCAATGCTCTAGACAATTTTAAGAATATGAGTTATTATAGGGGTGGCTAGGTGACACAGTGAATAGAGCACAGGCCCTGGAGTCAGGGGGACCCGAGTTCAAATCAGGCCTCAGACACTTAATGCTTATTAGCTGTGTGACCTTGAGTAAGTCACTTAACCCTGACTGCCCTGCCTTCACCCCTCCAAAAAGAAAAAAATAAGAGTTATATATAAGTTTAAGATTATAACGCAGAGAAGTTGCCAACCTGAATTAGTAGACAGACTTTCTTCACCTGAGAATTCTCTATATTAATAAAATCACAGGTCTAATCCTTAACGTTAATTGATAGGAATATCATTATCCGTCTCCATCTTAGTAGTAATCTATTAACCCACTCTCTTTGGGTCCAGCTGAGCATCCAGTTCTGAATCTACCTAATCTGTACTTCCATCTTGGGCAGCTAAGTAGCAGAGTAGATAAAGCACTGGGCCTGGAGTCAGGAAGACCTGAGTTCAAATTTGGCATCAGACATTAGCTGTGACCCTGGGCAAGTCACTTAACCCTCCTCAGCGGTCAATTGTTCTGGAGAAGGGAATGGCAAACTATTCCAGTATCTTCACCAAGAAAACTTCATCCCTTGCTTCTTCTATATGGGATAAAATAAATAAATTAAAATAAATTAAAATTTAAAAATTAAAAAAAAGAAAACTTCAAATGGAATCACAGAGTTAGACACAACTGAAATTATTGAACAGAATTGTCATCTAATCCAACACTTCTTAAACTGTGGGTTGGAACTCCATACAGAGTCATGAAAAATTGGCAAGAGTAAAAATTCTCTAAATGGGCAATGACTGGAAATCAGTTAAAAATCAAATGCATAATGAATTAGAGGTGTTTCTGGCAGCACTTGTCCATGTTACATTGCACAACTTTGCTGCAGCTTTGGTTCTGAACACAAAGCATGGGCACTTTGCACTTTACATGCCCTCAGGCCATGCAACATCAACAAAGGAACCTGCCAAAATGTGAAAGGGGGTTGTGAGTGCAAAAAAACCCGAAGAGGCCCTGATTTATTTCATACCTTCCTTATCTTGTCCCCAAGATATTGTGAAAGGCTGGTCAAGTGGCTTGATAAAAATCCATATATACTTTGTCCTTGGTATTTCACATTTTTAATAATATAATGACACTATAAAAAAGAAATAAAATTATTCTGTCATGACTTCTTGTTAATGAACTCTTGATGGCTCTTGGTAATCACATTCTTTTCTAAGTGCTCATAAACTGTCCTTTTAAATATATGTTATATCATTTTTTTTACCACAAATATACATCAAGCATACTACTCTATAATCTGAAATACCCATCTTCTTTCCATTTTCAAAAATCGAGACACTATTTGCTTATCCCCAGTTCTTGAGATCTGCATCATATGGCCATTCCAGTCAGTCTCTGTTGCTTCTAGCAATTATCTCACTTTGGGCAGGGTCTAAGATGGGTCAATGCTATGCTAACTTCTAGTTCCTTAATATGGGCAATCTAATGTTATTACTACAAGAAGATTGAATGTGATAAATATGTTTTAAAACCTTCAAATTTCATCATCTATAAAATGAGAGGAGGAGTCATATTAAATGATCTTAGGCCTCTTTCAGATCTAAATCTATGATCCTCTGTTGTAGGGAAGGAAAGGGAGAGAGAGAGAGAGAGAGAGAGAGAGAGAGAGAGAGAGAGAGAGAGAGAGAGAGAGAGAGAGAGA
>CM053593.1:296818881-296839968 GCA_028646575.1 Pseudocheirus occidentalis
GCAATGCACAGTTAAAAGACAACTCTACAAGTCTCAGGATGGAAGGAGATGTCTATACTCAGAGAAAGATCTAGAAAGACCAGAGTTTAAATGGGGATTGAATTTAAATAGAATTAAATGGGGATACATGCTATCGTTCTTTTCCATGTTTGGTTTTGTTTCTTTTTTCTCATTGTTCACTCCATTGGTTACAACACTTCTGTACAACCAGACTATTGTACAATGTGAAAGAGTTTTCAGATCCTATACATGATTGTATGCCACCATGGTGGGGGTTGGGGTGGGGAGGAAGGGGAGAAAAATCTGAAACTCAAGTGATTCAGGAACTGAATCTTGTAAAGTAAAAGTAAATAAACAAGTCAATTTAAAAAAGAAAAGAAAAAAGAAACATGTGTTTTCCAAGGGTCTTAGGCAACCCCTGTGAAAGGGTCATTCAACCCACAGGTTGAGAACCACTGCCCTAAAGTAAACATCACAAGGACCTTCCAGAAAAAGAAAGAACATTGAGGCTTTGCAGTTCTGGAGTTGTGAGTTACCTAGGCCAAACGTGTCCCTCCATGAATGTGCCTCACTGCCATTGTACTATAAGCTGGCGTCCGCTCTTTTCCCCCTGGATTCAGCATATATTTACAGAAGCATGCTGTGACATTTCAGTAAATGTCCCAACTAAAAAGCTGATTGAATCTACTGGCTGATTGTTAAGGAGAAGCACACTAATGGGAATTCATGAGCCAAGAGGTTAGCCCTGACAGAGTTAGTTAACCCTAGAACCTTAGAAGCAGTAGCAGTCACACTTTGCCTGAACCATCCCACTAGGGCCAGTGACAGTTAGGAGAGTGAGCCCAGAGGGGTTACACAGAGAATTCAGAGAAACATGAGAATACTTGTATGAATTGATGGAGAAAAATCTTTATGGTGCCTACAGTAATATGATAGGAATAAAAAGATATTAAAAGGAAGTCATATTCTGAGTAACTGTAAAATCAATCCTGGTTCCAGGACTCAAGCATCATATATATGCAGCTAGAGTAACCTATCTATATAATCAAAATGACAACATGGCACAGAGTGGGTGGATGATCATCTCTTATGGATTCTGCAGAAGGGATTCTTCTCTTTATGATAACAGCTGACATTTATATAACATTTTTAAGGTTTTTAAAACACTTTTTATATGTGTGTGTATTACCGCATTATAGGAATACCTGCCATATTCATCTCTCAAGGTTAGCTTCACAATAGCCTTGCGAGATGGATATTCTAGGTGTTATTATCCTTATTTTATATATGAAGAAACTAAAACTCAGAGAAATTAAATGGCTTCCCCATGGTCACATGGTTTGTAAGCAATTAGGACAGAATTTGGACCTGGTTCTCCTTGAATCCAACATTTTATCCACTGTGTTGTGTTGCTTCTCTGTGTGTTGCAATAGGAAGGAAGTTGGATTAGACCTCAACTCACTCTTTCTAATCTCAAATTCAATCATTTTCAATTGTATTATAACAGTAATGAATAAGATTATAATATCTATAGCTCAGTCAACCCTGGGTTCTGTAATAAAGGGGACAAATATGTATTGAAGAGGGAATAATGAGGAGGTTAGAGAGAATGAATGGAATTACTTCTATATGGATTAACAACTAGAATTATTTCTCTCTTGCAGATCAAGATGTTTAATAGAATGAGACAGCTTGAGAGAATTGTAATCCGCTCCGGCAGAGAGAGCTCCAGACTAATGAGATCCGCAGTTTTCTTCAAGTGTTTAATTAAATATAGATGGAACACTGGATAAAAACATGCTCCACTGCTTTCCAAAAAGATGGACTGGGTTTTTAATCAGCAATTAGTTAAGATAATAGAATATGAAGTAATTACACTGGGAGCTGAATTGCCCAAGGCAAGTGAAATAATTTACTGAAATTTTTCTTACTTTAGATTTTTAACTTGTCTATAGTTATCATCTTGTGACTGAGATAACCCAAGTGGAAACCAAACAAACAAACATCTGATGGTCTCTTTTTGGTGGTCTCCATTTAATTAGAGCAAATCTATTCAACAGACCTTTGGAAACCTATTAAAGCGTGTCACAATTTTTTCTTGGTGATCTCTGTTTATGCTGCACAGAAATGTTTTTGTACATAGTGTCTCCTCTACTAGAACCCCCTGAGGGCGGAGACTTTTTTTTCCTTTCTTGGCATCAACAACGCTTGGCATATGGTGAACTCTTAGTTGTTGACCCAACTGTTGGGTTAGAAAATGTATACTTTTCTTAGCTGACTCTGCTTATGGCATCCCATGACAAATAGCTTGCATGCTGCTTTCTGCCCTGCAGACTTTCTTAAAAGAATGAGTCATCTTGTGATCCTTCACCACCTCTCAAAATCATTTGGACTTAACCAGCTTTTTTTTTTATCTTCTTTTGTTTCTTGTAAAGAATAAATAACTCACTGAATGTCGTCTAGATGGTTTTCAACCAGAGCTAAATAGTGAGATTTTGTCAAAATACAGAAATTTATTTTGAGTTGTATATCAAATAAATTAGAAGATGTAACTTTAGCCTTTACTCATCAGGTAAAGTAAGGAGTGACCAGAGACAGCCAACATGAATTGAATTCTCTTCTAAAGTTGGGATCTTCTCTTGTACTGCTACGACCATTTCAAAATAGCTTCTATCACCATTCATCGAGATTTACCTGTTCAGTTTGTTGAATGTGACCAAGGAATTGTGTGTCCCCTTCTTTTTGGATAGACTGCTGCCCTGGGAGCTGAGAGACATGTTTTCTTCTCCTTACAAGCTATGGTTCCCTTGTGTAAGACACTAATAATCAATCAACAAGCATCTTCTGTGTACCAGATACCAGGATTACAAATATAAAGAATGAGACAATCCCTATTCTCATGGAGATTACGTTCTAACAGATTGTACTAGGGACATAATTAACACCCGCACTTCTTACCTTCCAGAGTACAGTTACCCCTTCCACATCAACCAGGGGGGAGGTAGCCACACACCCTGCACCCCCATCCCTTACTCCACGATCTGGAAAATATGTGTAAAGATTTTTGGCTCTCCCTTCATACCAGAGAAGGAGTCTGAATTATTATGATATTAAAGAAAAAAATGTTTAAATATTATACAATATTATGCATATATTTTATGCATTTCTGAATTTCTAAACCTTTCTGTGCCATCTGTGGGTTTTGGTATGTTGTCGATAGCTTTTGCAAGATTCCCCCAAAATTTCTATTTAATTTCCTATGCCTACCCCCAATATATTGAAACCACAGTGGGAAGTGTCATGATATGGAGGGGTTAACTATAGGTGTAAATTTTATAAACTTTAAAGCCATGTACCAGTGGATGTTTCTGTTGTTGAAATCGTACCCATCGGTGGTATTAAAACCACCATAAGAAAATCTGAAATAAGTCCCAGAACCTGCTCAAGTGGAAAGAATTGTCATGTAGAACCAGAGGACTAAGGAAAGGTTATAATGTATTGATTGCCATTGGAGAAGATGGCTTGCTTAGGGAGAGCCCTGATTATTCTAGCCTAAAGCAAGGCCAACATCTTATTTGACTTCATTTCCTGAAGAGGCATTGGCATTCTAACCATTTCATTACTGTTCAGTAATTCTGTGGGGCAGTAAATTTTTGGTTTACTCCAGCTTTATTTAATTGAATCCTATTTTGGAAGTACAGCTTAGTAGGTTCTAACTAAATAAGTGAGTTACTTGAGAATGTTACTTGTTTCTTATTTCTGGTTCCTAGAATTGCACAAATGTTTCCCTGTAAACACAGTATTTTTCTCTGCTGCTCTGGCGTTGTGGCATTTTGAATGGAATAAGCAGATTGTGGCCAGTACTTGAAGTCACTTGAGCTGCTCAGGGACCAACTTGGTTCACTTCTGGCCATTATGATTGTGCTCTGGTTTGCTGTTCACAGTGATGAGTCTGGGAGTTTTGGTCTTGGTGACAGCAATGAGGGCACTTGCAAAAGAATTTGAGCCAGTTTCTGAGTTGTTAATGGCTTGGTCCAGGAAGAGATTTTGTGATGCAATTCTCAGTCACCAACTCTCAAAATCGTTAAAAGTAAGGGATGCTAGAGAAAGCTGAAGCCCATAGAGAAGACAAGAAGTTATAGAATCATAGATAAAGAGCTAGAAGGGACCATAAAATTCATCAAACCCAACTCGCTCATTTTATTGATGAGGAAACTGTGACTGAGACAGGTTAAGTGACTTGCCCAGGGTCACTTAGCTTGTGAGCACCTGAGTCAGGATTTCACTCTGAATCTTTGTGACTTCATGTTCAGCACTTAATGAGTTAAAAGAGCATGAGTTTTCTCCTGGCTAACTACAAACATAGAAAATTATAAAAAGTTGCTCTTATAAATTGAAAATATAATTCTTAATAATAGCTGGTGTTCATATAGAGCTTTAACACTCACACAATACTTTACCTCATTTGATCTCCACAGCTACAGATGAAGAAACTGAGGTTCAAAGAGATTCATGACTGGCACAAGTTCACATAGCTACTAAATATTAGAGATGGAATTTGAACTAAAGTCTTCCTGACTCGATGTCTGGTATTTTCTCCACTATGCTATGTGCAATTCATTATTCATATTAATCAGGACCTAGCTGTAGTCACACTGATGCTGCTGAGAACAGGATGCATTTGGTACACCTTGGCATTAGGAGAAAGAGACAATGACAGAGAACAAAACAAAGACAGTGGCAGAGAGGGACAGAGAGGCAGAGATAGAGACAGAGGCAGAGAGGGACAGTGGCAGAAAGACAGAAACAGAGACAGAGAGAACTAGAAGGAGAGATAAGAAAAGGGAGATAAAAAGGAAAGAATGAGGAGAGAATGAAAGAGTTTGAGAGTAAGAAAGAGAATGATAGAAAATGAAAAAGTGTTGAAAGAAAGAATTGAAAGACTGAAAATGAGTAAGAGGGAGAGAGAAAGAATTAAAGTGACAGAGTGTATGGGGGGGAAGGAGGGGAAGAGCTAGACAAAGAGAGAGACAGAGTCAAAGGGGAAGTGAAGGAGAAGATGAAGAAACTGAGATAGAGATACATAGATCAAGACCAGAGAGGCAGGAAGACAGAAATGTTCTTCTGTTGTCAGAGCGAAAGAGGATTGCTGTGTCCTATAACTAGACTGCCAAAGGAAAAAGGCTCTACTTCTAGCATGGATCATGGAGGAAGGGGAAGCTCTCTGGAGGGCATGCACATCAGAGATGAGGGGAAAAAAAGGCTATGGAGCACAAGTCCTATGTGTCCTTCCATCTTTCCCATGACTACTGTTCTACTCTGATCACTTGAAATAGCCTTTTTTTTTCCTCTTGTCTATATGACCTGCCTCTATAGGAGGTACTGTTCCCCTTCCCTGTCTCTCTCAATCCCATCCTCCCCTATGACAGATGATATTCTGTCATATTCTCCTCTATTCCGAGATACAGAAATCAGAAACGACTGATGGAATTAGAGTCCATACGAAGATCACAGGAAACTCAACTATGGAGTGTGAATGAAGGCAAAAGATTCCTGGATGTTCAGAAGAAAGATCTTGGACTTGGGTCTTTTAAAAGTGTGTGACTGTCTCTCGTGAGTGTATAGAGGCGTATGATGATGCAAACAATTTTTCATTGTCAGATAAGGGAAAACTGTTAAGTTTAGTAATAATTTTAGATCATAGAAAACTAACAGAGTAAGGAAGAAAACAAAAATTTGGTTTAACTACATAAAAGCAATTCTAATTACAGTCATTTAAGTAAACAACTTACTATTTATACCTAATTATCACGTGCCAACAGAAAATAATTATGTAGCTCCTTAAATGTGTAAATGAACTTGTAAGTTTCAGCGAACTTTGTGTATCTTCTCATGAGAAATCACCACCTTCTACTTCACTGAGAAAATGGAGGCTGTCCAACACAATTCCCTCAACTACCTTCCTTCATCCTCTTAATGTTCTTGTGTCCTCATCTGTCGTTCAGTCTCAAAGGAAAAGGTGAGTCTCTTTCATGCTAAAGTTAACTCTGTCCCCTTCTGTCTCTTCCATGACCTTAATTTAGTAACCACTTCTCTTTCAAGCATCTTTATTCTCTCCTCTTCTCAACTTGGTCCTTTCTGTCGGCCTATAAACATGCTCCCTTCTCTCCTCTCCTAGAAAAAAAATATTCCTTTGGTCTTGCTGCCGCTTCAAGCCTTTTCCCTAAATGTCTCTTCCCCTTTATTGCCAACGGCCCATAGTATATTTACTGTCTCTAATCCTTTGCCAGCTACTTATTTCTCAATGACTTGCAGTCTAGCCTCCATCCCCAGTACTCTTATGAAACAGTAGCCAGAGTGGTCAGATGCAAGAGATAATGCAAAAAGAGAAACTGCAAGATTTGGCAAATAATTGGAAATGTGTGGGAGAATGAGAATCATACTGAGAGAATGACAATAATATCTGGGAGACTGGAGAAATATAGTGGTGTCTTTGACAGAAATGGGAACATCAGGAAGATAGACAAATTTGAGAGAAAAGCTAAGAGGAAGATGCCTCCAGGACATGTCATTAAAATTTTTTTAAATGTCCAATAGTGATATGGAATTGAGGTTCAAACCTTCCCCCAAATTCACTATTACTCTTAACAGCATCACCATTCTCCCAGTACCTCAGGTTTATAATCTTGGAATCATCTTTGACTCTTCCCTTTCCCTCAGTTCACACATCCAGTGGATGTAACATCTGATTATTTTGGCTTCCACAAAGGCTCTTGCATCTGGCCTCTCCTTTCCCTTCCCACTGCCAGCTCCATAGCGAATCTCCTTTTCACTTTTTACCGGTTCTGTCATAACAGTTTCCTAACTACTCTTGCCTCTAGCTTTCACTAGCACCTGTCATTCTCTAGTTGTTAGTTTCTTTTTAAAAAATAGATACTTTTTGCTTTTATATTACATTCATTTCCTCTAGGGATATCCCTATCCTTTGAGTCATCCATTATAGTAAAGTTTTCTAAAGAGTAAAATAGCAATTCAACAAAACAATCAGCCATGACTAAGAGTATGTGCAATATTTGACTCCCATACTCCTCTATGTTGTAATGAAAGAAGGGAGATGGACTTTCTCAACTCTTCTCCTTAGCTAAATTTGGCCATTAAAATTATACAACATTTAGTTTGATTATATTATTCTTTCTATGTATAGTCTTTGAGTCATTGTGCATATTGTTTACCTGATTCTGGTTGCTTCATTTTATATCAGTTCATATGTCTTCTTCTGTATTTCTTTTTCCTTCATATTAGTTGTTTCTTACAGCACACAAATGCCCTACTGCATGAACATACCAAAATGCATTCAGTTATTCCTAATCAGTGGATGTTTATTTTGTCTTATGGTTCCAGATCCATGTAATCACAAAAACTACTGCCCAGCCATTACTTCCATGAAATGTCTTTTTTCCCCCTTGCCACAAAGAAAAAGAAGGAAGAGATAGGTGATCCATAATGATTTTGATTTATAAGAAAGTCTACAAGATTATCTACCTTCCCCTGCATACATGTCAAGCTTTCATAGTGAAAATGTGGTCTGTTGTTTTGCAAACAGAGGCTTGACAAACCCAGATTCACTGAATGTGGTTACAAATTTAATAAGCCATGATGAATAGCACTCATTAAGTGCCTACCACATCTCAGGCACTGTGCTAAATTCTGGGAATACGAGGGAAAACAAAAGTAGTCCCTGCCCTCAAGGAACTCACAGTTGAAGGAGGAAAGAAAACATTCAACAACTATATACAAACAAGAGGCATATAGGATATATTGGAAGGGAGGCAGTAAAAATAAGAAGGACCAGGAAGTCTTCTTGCAGAAAGTGGGGTTTTAGGCAGACTAGAAGGAACCCAAGGAAGGCAGGAGGTAGAGGTGAGGAGGGAGAAATTACAGACAGGAGGTAAAATCAGTGAAAGTACAAATGCAAGAAACATAAAGGCTGATAAAATCACCAAATCATACATTGTAGGCAGTGGGGGATAAGAGTGGACTGGTAATGAAAAGCTTTGGAGGCTAAACAGAATTTTAAAATTTGATCCTGAAAGCAATAGGGAGGCACTAGACATTGTTAAATGGAATAGCTTAGTCAGACCTTATTTTAGGAAAATAATTTTGATAGCTGAGTGAAGGATGGATTAGAGGGGAGACTCTTGAGTCAAGGAGTCCAAATGTAAGGTTACAACAATAATCCATGTGTGAAGGGTGGTGGATGTGTCAAAGGAGAGAAAGGGGGAGACGTTTGAAGGTAAAATTGGCAGGACTTGGTAACAATATGGAATTGGTGAGAGAGTTAGGGATTGAGGATGAAACCTAGATTGTTAGTTTGGGTGACTAGTCATGCCCTCCACAATAACAGAGAAATTATGAAGGAGGAGGGTTTTAGGCAAAAGATAATAAATGCCATTTTGGACACATGGACTTTTTAAAAAAATATGAGACATCCAGTCTGAGATGTCCAAAAGGCACTTGAAGATATGAGACCTGGAAGTCACCAGAAGTTAGGACTGGACAAATAAATCTGAGAATCATTTGCATAGAGATGATAATGAACCTATGGTAACTGATGAGATCACCAAGAGAAATAGTACAGAAGGAGAGAAGAGAGTCCAGGACTGAGCCTTGGGGAACTCCTGTGGTTAATGAGTGTGCCCTGAAAGAAGATGCAACAAAAGAGATGAGGAATGGTCAGAAAGGCAGGAGGAGAACCAGAAGAAAGCAATGTCACAAAAATCTAGAGTGAAGAGAGAAGAAAATATCCAGAAGAAATGAGTGATTGAAAGTATCCAAGCATACATAGAGATCAAGAAGGATGAGGACTGAGAAAAAACCATTCAATTTGGCAAGGATAAGATGATTTTGGAGGGAGCAGTTTCAGTTGAATAATGAGGTTGGGAACCAGATTTTTAAAAGTTAAGAAGGGAGAAGTAGGGCTTTATAAATTATTTTAAAATATTTGATGTTCATTCCACAAATATGCTCATGATGAGCATATTTGAGTATGCTATATTGAGTTATACTACATAGCAGATAGAGATTTAGTCTCACAACTAGGCAGACCTGTGCTCAAATCCTGCCTCTGACATATATTGAATATGTGACCGTAGGCAAGTGATTTAGTCTCTCAGTATTCTAAGAAAATCTAAAACCATAAGTTGTAGAGAAGGTACCAATCATTTCAACTCTATGTGTGTCTATGATATACATTTAACTACTAGTTCCCCTAAGATCTCTTTGCTGAGTCTGATGCTTAAGGTTTAACTATATTTTTTTCTTCTTAGAAACCTATATCCATCTTTGCTTAGCACAGCATAATTCTAAGTTCCCAGAGAGAGGAGGACCTCTCTACCAATGCAAATCATGGTGTCTGATTCATGGTTTTCAAAAGATTACCACCACACCCCTCCCCACCCTTGTCAGCTGTTGTAAATCATCCAGTAGACATTTAAAGGTTAGAGAAGTGACTTGGAATTAAAAGAACACTTTTTCTCTGAGAAATAAATAGATTTAGTGCTGTATCTGAATGGACACATTCAAATGTAATTATAGATCTATCTGTAGCTGGTGTAGATTGTAAAGCCCTCTGAGATCCTTTTAGGTGGGAGATATTACACATGTCAACTAACATTACTCATGAAGAAACCAGAGAAGTTTACCTTAGGAATTCTTCTGGGGTGACATTCCTTATGTCAGCCTTTTTAGCTGTCATAAGTGACCCATAAGTATAGAAGCAGCTCCTTATAAGGTGAATCTAACCCAAAGACAGACAAACCACATAATGTGGAAATGCCAAGTTTGAGAACTGGATGTATGTAGGAATAAATAAGTACATGAAGTATTTTGGCCCTATATAGGACCAGCAGCAAACCAGATGTTGTTTGTCAAAGGTCCAGACAATGGAAATTAGTTCAATGTGAGTACCAGCCCAACTTGGTACCAGAGAGGTTCATTATAAGAAGGTAGGACACCAGGTAATGAATTATTTTGTTCACAGTGACCTGTACTGACCATCTACTAGGGTGTTAGATAGGTGGTTAAGCCTGTAATTCACTGATAAACATAGTTTCATTGTAATATTTGATGTAATGTATTAGAAAATTCAGCTCATCCAAATAGCTAGTACAAAGGCACTTTTTAGTTTAGCTTATAAAGCTCAAGATATCATAATTAAAATAATTGTTTGGGACCTCTTTTGTTATTGAAAAAACTCAGAGCTTAGTGGATGGAGTTCTGGACTTGGAGTCCAGAAAGATCTGAGTTTCAATCCTGCCTCAAACTCTGCTTGCTGTGTGACATTGGGCAAGTCACTTAACTTTTGTCTGACTCAGTTTCCTCAACTATAAAGTGATGAAAATCATAGTATCTATCTCACAGAATGGTTGTGAGAGTCAAATAAAGTAATGCATAGAAAGTACCTTGCCTTCCTTATAGTGCTATATAAATGTGAGTTATTATTATTCATTTATTCAATAATTATTTCTACAGCACAAGACACTGTATACTAGACACCTACTGGGAAATAAAATAGTATTAAAAATGTCTGTGCCCTCCAGAAATTTGCAATCAAGCTGGTTAACAAAACTTGTTCTTCGCTGGTGCTCCAGAATGAAGTTGGAATTTTAAGAAGTCATTTAAAATAAGCTTTGTTACTTTGATGGATCTTTGATTTCATGGTTGTGGATGTTGCCTCCAGTGATGGAGATAGCAACCCATCCTTATCATACAACTCATGTCTATGTTCTCCTATAAATCCTCTTTTTTGATGGAGATGGGGATGTACTCAAAGTATTAGGGTGCATTCCCATAAATTCCTTGTAAATCTCCCTGTAAATCTCTTAAAACAGAAGAAGTGCCAGTGAAATATAGGCTCTCTGTTGGTTAACCCTACTTTTGCTATATGACCAGGCTACTTCCCTTTTCCAGTTTTGCGTTTCTCTGATAACCTTTCTACCCTCTATTTCTATGCAATTCTTTCTCAATAACATGCTGCAGTATTCTCATGCCCACCATGCATCTTTCTACTGTCTGTTAGGAACATTTTGACTTGAATTCTTTGAAGACTGTGGCGTTCCATACTTAAAGGTTACATACACACTTAAAAATATTTAAAGCTTCAATAAATCTTCATCTAAACATTCCCAGGTCTCTGATTAACCATCATCTCTCCATTTTGTTCAGTAACTTCTTAGGTTTTATTTTTTGTATTAGACCCTATTAACTCTTTTTGCATAATTTCAAACTCCAGGAGTCAACTAATAATAATTTACTCTTTACTTTTTCTTTTTCAAAACATGATGCTGGGACTGATGATGACTATAAAGATGTACAAGTCAGCATCTTCCTTTCTATCTGATTTGAGAAACATCAGGAAGAGTCTTTCCTATTGACCATTTCTCCCATCTAAAACTGCATAAAAGAGACTGATGATTCAATACTACACAGATACTTGCCACATCTCATGCAAAACAGGCATGATGATGACTTAGGGTGAGATGTTTGAAGACTTTCGCTTCAGCTTTGCCCAAATACTGGATATATGCAGCTATGTCATTGGTTTCAATGAATCTGTGAACAAGCCATGATTAAGTCATTTAATTTTATGTAGTGGTTGCTTTATGGGTGGAAAATTCGCATTCAAACTAAAGAATCTGGGTGAGGCTTCTGTCCCTCACGTGCATAAGTGTGCTGGATTCCTCTGCCACCTTGTGGCAATATTAGACAGAACATTGGTAGAAAAAAAAAAACAAGAAAATCAAGGAGCCTCAAAAATGCACTGTTGGAGCAACTCCTTTTGTTGGTTGAGCCTTTCATTCATCAAATAAACTCTTATGTTGGGGGAGGGGTCAATTTTGGTAGTCACCTGTTTCCTTCAACCTGCATTTATTCCCTGAGCTTTATTAATATTGTCCCAAAGTCCAATCCATCATCATGATTTGCATGAATTAAGAAGCTATTTATCTGTGATTACAAATAGATATTTTTCTTTTCTCTACTCCCTGAGAATTAATTTCTTTTTGCAAAGCCTTCCAGCAAGCAACTACCTATTACATGCATTCTTGTGCATTTAGCAATATGGTTAGGCTGAAAGAATGGCAGATTTGGAGTTTGAAAAACCTGTTACAGCTGGAAGATTGGAGTTCAAGTTCCAACTATGAAACTTTGTTGAACCTCTATTTCCTCATCAGTAAAATGGGAATACTACTACTACTACTTATCTTTTTAAATATTAATTACTTTTTAGTTTTCTTTTTTTTTTGCCTTTTTTTTTTTTGGAGGGCAATTGGGGTTAAGCAACTTGTGCAAGGTCACATGGCTAGTAAGTGTTAAGTGTCTGAGGCCAGATTTGAACTCAGGTTCTCCTGACTTCAGGGCCGGTGCTCTATTCACTGCGCCATCTAGCTGCCCCCAATTTTTAACAGTCATTTCCATAAGATTTTGAGTTCCAAATTTCCTTCCCATCCCTCCCCCTCCCCCTACTCCAAGAAGGTGTGCAATATGATACAAACTGATATAGGCTCTATATATACATTCATATTAAACATATTTTCATATTAGTCATGTTGTAAAGAAGAATTAGAGCCAAAAGAGGAACCACAAGAAAAAAGAGACAAAAAAAAGAGAAAGAAGATAGTATGCTTTGATCAGCATTCAGATTCTTTATTTCTTTTTCTGGATGTGGATAGCATTTTCCATCATGAGTCTTTTGGAATTACCTTAGATCCTTGCACTGCTAAGAAGATCTAAGTCTATCAAAGTCAGTCATCGCACAATGTTGCTGTCATTGTGTACAATGTTGCTGTCATTGTGTACAATGTTCTCCTAGTTCTGCTCACTTTACCCAGCAAGAGTTTATATAAAACTTCCCAGGTTTTTTTGCAGTTCACCTGCTCATCATGTCTTATGGAACAATAGCATTCCATTCTACTGCTTGTCTCAAAAGGTTGTTGTAATGAAGGTACTTCATAAATCTTAAAGTACTATATTAATATGGCTTATTACTTTGATACTTCTATGGAATCAGGGATTTTGTTCATTCTGGAACTCCCTCCCATAGTGCTTATAACAACTTTCCCATACCTGCCTATCCTATGTGAAATTTAACTAATGTCTTGCTATAAATTTGCTACAAGAGGTCCATACAACATTCTGGGAAGACCTCCTAAAGATCTCTTGACATCAAGGGGATACCAATTAGAGATGTAACAACTGACTCTTTAGGGAAAAAAAAGTATTCATGACACACTATTAAGTTTAATTTTCATTATTAACATTTTTTCTCTATCACTTTCTTAAATCTAGATCAATAATGTCAAACTCAAAGAGAAATGGGGACTACCAACCTATACATAAAGACCTCTGGGTTAGATATTGACTTAGAAAATCACATAGTAATATTATCTGTGTTTTATTGTATTTTTATTTATTTTGCTAAACAGTTCCCAATTACATTTTAATCTGCTTTGGCAGCACTCAGGAGTGTGGTAGGAGGCATCTGACATCTCTGATTAAGATAGTCAACAAAACAATAAAGCAAACCCTTGTTTGTAGCATTTGCTAATTTCCAGGGTGCAAATATGTAATGGTAATGGTAATTTGAAGCTCTTCTCTGCCCCTTGATAGGCTTAAGTGCGTTTGATTTGAAAATATACTCTGCCCCTTAATAGGCTGAATGTGGTCACGTGGAGCATGTGATGGGAGGCTTGTTTCTCAGGACAGCCCACCCCTTGTTACTTTGGATTGGGCAGTGGTTCATGAGGGTTGTGATGTTCTCTCACCTAGGAGAAGGCTATATGTACTCTGATATGAGGTTTTGCTTTGGGACTCATTTTGGGAAGAGTTGTGTGATTGGACCAGATGAGACTCTGGGCAGCTGTTGAGCCCCCGGCTTCAAAAACCCAGATGCTGGTGCTTCTTTCTCTGGTAACTAAGTAGGTATGGATGTAATAGTCAGACAGCTGGAAGCCCTGTCTGCTGGTCTGTTTGTCTGTATTTTTTTGTCTGCTTGTAACTTCTGTTTGTATTCTCTGAAGTTCAGGGTGCTGACTTTTCCCCCTGAACTAGGTAAATGATATATGTTAGATTAAAGTAAGATCGTTAACTTCTTTTTGAGTTGCTTTGCTTTAGAAAAGCAGATAAAAAAAACTGTGCTAGCAGCCACCCTGGGTATGCTAGAGTGCTTGCTGCTCACACTGAAAGTATAATTTGTCCTCTGGAGCAGATTTGAGGTGGTTCGAGCATGCCTCTGGGGTACCAAGGAAGTTTTCATTGGGTAATCCCCTTTTCCTCCTAAGAAACAGACCTTCTTTTTGTCCTATCAAATATTTCTTTGATGACATCTTTTATCTGTCAGTCAACAAGCATTTTTAAGCTTTATTAAGCACCTACTATGTGCCAGGTCCTGCGTTAAGTGTCAGGGATACAAAGAAAGGCAAAAGGCAGTCTCTGTTCTCAAGCAGCTCTCAGTTTAATAGGAGAGACATGAAAGCAACTACGTAAAAAGAATCCATGTGCAGGATAAATAGGAGGTAATTAGCAGAAGGAAGGTACTAGAATTAAGGGAGATTGGGAAAGGCGGGCTTCCTGCAGAAAGTGGGATTTTATCTGGGACTTGAAGGAAGTCAGAGGGTGGAGATAAGAAGGGAGAACATTCAATGCAGGAGAAACAGGTAGTGAAAGTGCTCTGAATAAGGAGATAGTGTGTCTTGTGAGAGGAACAGTTAGGAGGCTAGGATCACTGAGTCACAGAGTATCTGTTCATGAGCAGGCTGGTCCTGCCAACCATTTGCCTCTCAAGTGCTCTCAGCTGATTTGGGGGCACTTTCTTATTTCTGCTACATACCTCACTGTGTTGTGAAAAAAGCATTTCATAAGCTGCAATACACAATATGGATGTATAATTATTATTATTGTTTAACCTGGATGTTTAACCAAATGAGAAATTGTTCAGTGAAGGCACTACATTCAGGATGTTTTCCCTCAAGGAATCAAACATTAGCTACTACCTCACATTTTTTTTAACCTAGACATCTCCAGGGTGCAGTCAACATTCAGAGGTGGACAATAAGGACACCATTGGGAGTCTGAAAAGCATCATGGTATAAAAAGTCTCTGATTTGGAATTAGAAAGAACTAGATTCAAGTCCTAACTCAGACACATCAGCAGCAGCAGCAGCATTTACATAGCACCTATTATGTTCCAGAGGCTGTGCTAAGCTATTTACAGCTATTTACTCATTTGCACTTCACAACAACTCTAGGAGGTCTATATTATTATCATATTATACAGTTATTATTACATTATACAGTAGAGGAAACTGAGGCAAACAGAGGTTAGGTGACTTGCCCCAGTTAGCATAACTAGTAAATGTCTGAGAGTAGATTTGAATTCAGATCTTTCCTGACTTCAATATAACACTTTCTATATATTTACTGATTGTGACTATGAGCAAGGCATTTAGCCTCTCTCAGACTGTTTTCTAATTTATAAATAGGGAGAAAAACCACCTTACAAAGTTGTTGTTGAAACTTGCATGAGATATTACATGCAAAAGGCTTAACAAATCTTAAAGTATAATATGAATGTGAGCTATTATTACTGGGGGGGTTTTCCCCCGAGAAGGGGGGGGGGGAAACTCACATTGACTGCAGCCTTTGTAAAGGATCATGGTTTTGTTGTTGCTATTGGCAATGGTGGTCGTATTAAGAACATTCTCTTATTCAGAAAGAATTTTCTTTAATATATTTACTTTTTCCCCACAGGAAAACGGGAAGACTCTGGAGACACATTTTTCTCACCTCACAATTTTGCCTACAGACCACTCCTGCTGATCTTTTTCCTTAGTGGGACACTGACTTTCATAATTTTGTAGGGAAACCAAGTTATTGCTGAATTTTGAGATGTTGCTGACATTAGCAGATACTACAAGTGAACAGTTTCTACATAACAATGAAATGTTTTCCCATAACGATGAACCCACAGGAGCCCATTAAACAGATACGGAAAACAGATTCAGACCTTGGTTAGGGTCCTTATCACTTCTCTCCCGGCTTATCCAAATAGTAAAAGGACTCTGTTTACCATTTCCTGGGAGATAATTACACCCAAAGGACTGGTGGGGCTGCTAAAGAGATTTTTACTTTCTTCTGCATTGTCTTAACAGCAACCAAAGGTTCAAGTCTTCTGGCTGGTCTGACAAGTATTGGGTCATTCTTCTCTTAAAGGTTATCTTCTCCCATGAGAAGCACTTAAGTGCAGAAAGCATTTGCTGTTGGCAGTCAGCTCCCTGGAACTCCTCCTTTCTCAAATCACCCAGGCTAGAGACATCTATCTCAGGATTTGTGTTTGATCACTTGTGCTCAGAGAATGAAACAAAAATGAAAAAGTCATTAAGAAAATGTGATTTCGGGGCGGCTAGGTGGCGCAGTGAATAGAGCACCGGCCCTGGAATCAGGAGTACCTGAGTTCAAATCCGGCCTCAGACACTTAACACAAAAAACTAGCCATGTGACCTTGGGCAAGTCACTTAACCCCAACTGCCCTCCAAAAAAAAAGCAAAAAAAAAAATGTGATTTCAGTCGCAGACTTGGCTACTCAAGTGCATGTACTCATAGATGTCATAGTTGCTGCTGGGGAGGGGAAGGACAAAGAAATCCCTTTCCTTCCCCTCAATGGGAAATCCAAGGGAAAACTGTCATAATCCTGAACTTCACATTCAGAAGAAGGTGTAAAAGTAAAAGTTGGGGCAGCTAGGTGGTGCAGTGAAGAGAGTACTAGCCCTGGAGTCAATGAGGACCTGAGTTCAAATGCAACCTCAGACACTTAACACTTACTAGCTGTGTGACCTTGGGCAAGTCACTTAACCCCAATTGCCCTGCCTTTCCCCCTCCAAAAAGACAAAAAAAAATAAATAAAAGTTGTTCTCCCTTTTGAAGAGCAATTCAGTGGCCAATCTTTTATACAACTCACATTCTGCCCCCCACCCCCACTCCCATTTGGGGACCAAGAAACCAACTAGGAGTTTCTTGTTGGACATGACCTTTTCCAAAGGACAAGACCATGGCTCTTCTCTCCATGTGCTCCCTGGGATGGCCTTCTGCATCCAAAAATGTGAGTACACCTACACATACACAGTACCAAGAAGGAATTGCTGTCATCCTAAAATGCAATTCCTTCACCACTTTATCAGAACACATGTATTTTATATGATATCTAGAGCTAAGATAATTTGAAATCAGCATCACTTTATTTCTCTTGTCACAAATAGAATATATAAACTAGATATAAGAAGGTTATGTTTTCCTTAGGAGCTATAAAAATTAACTCTTTCTTTAAAAAAAAAACTTATTTACTTGTTTTTAGTTTTCAACATTCACTTTTATAAGATTTTGAGTTCCCAAACTCCCTCCCTCCATTCCTCCCCTCTAAAAGACAGCATGAATCTCTGATATAGGCTATACATGTATGATCATATTAAATATATTTCCAGATTAGTCATGTTCTAAAAGAAGAATCAAGACTAAGAAAAAATGAAAAAAAGAGAAGAGTCTGCTTCAGTCTGCATTACAAGACTCCATAGTTCTTTCTCTGGGTATGGATGCCATTTTCCATCCTGAGTGTTTTGGAATTGTCCTAGATCATAGCGTTGCCCAGAAGAGCTAAGTCTAACAAAGCTGACCTTGTCACAGTGTGGTTGTTCCTATGTATAGTGTTCTCCTGGTTCTGCTCACTTCACACTTCACTCGGCAAAGGGTTGACATTCAATTGGCTCTTGACTCCAGGACCAAGACTTAAGAAGGAAAGTCTATGTCAAAAACAAGATCCATAGAAACTCAAATTGCCAGGGCCAGACGCAGAAAGTAGTAGTTTTTCAGGATTGGTTTTTTTTTTTTTTAAGTAATTTTTAATTTAACTGAAGATATTTAACTTGCCACAAGATGGCAGTATGTTATCACAAAAAGGAGTAGAACCCATCATTATTAAATGTGCTCTTTGGGTGACATAGATAGCCAGAATCGGAAAGGCCCTTAGAGATCATCCTCCCCAAACTTTTTTATTGTGTAATTGGTGTAGCTGAGGCAGAGACAGGTGAAATAATTTGGCCAAAGACATATAACTAGTAAGTGGCAGATTCATTCATTCATTCATTCATTCATCCATCCATCCATTCATTCATTCATTCATCCACAGGATTAGGAATTTAGACATGGAAGGAACCTGCAAAGATCACAGGGTCCAGTCCCCTCAATCCACAGATGAGGAAACGATGACATAGACAGTTTACGTGAATTGCCCAATGTAAAACAGATAATGTTTGAGAGGATGGGGATTTAAACCTAGGTCTTCCTGATTCCAAGTCTAGGGCTCTTTCAAATTCATCATGAAGCTTCTTTATTATATACTTCATATACATTCATTGTACATGGTCTATTGGTCCCTAGTGGGGGACGGACGGGGAGAGGAAGGGAGCAGAATGAGAGTTATGTAAAAGAAGGTTGACCCCGAGCTACTCTTCAAAAAAGGGAACAACTTTTACTTTTTACACCTTCAGGACTATGACAGCTTTCCCTTGGACTTACCAATGAGGAGAAGGAAAGGGATTTCTCTGTCCTTTCCCTCCCCAATAGTAACTATGACAACTGTGAGTATATAATGTATTACTTATCTGTTACATGCTAGGAGCTGTGGGCCAGGAGTCAGGAGTCAGGAGGATCTGAGTTCAAATCCAGCCTCAGACACTAAGCACAAAAACTAGCCATGTGACCTTGGGCAAGTCACTTAACCCCAATTGCCCTCCCCCAAAAAAAAGCAAAAGAAAAAAAAAGACCAAGACAGTGAGCCAATAGTTTATAGATGAGATGAGATTAGGACATATCTGTTTCTTTAAATTTCTTTGTTGCTCTCATTTTTGAAAATCTCATTCTTCCACATGCTTTCAACCAGATTAAATTTAATGGAAACAAACAAAACTACAAATCAGCAGATAAGCCATTTAGACTGAGACAAACGAAGCTTTGGGGACATTTCTGCCTAACCTCAACATGAGCAAGATAGTTTGGTTTTGGCTTTAACAGGTAAGACAGGAAGAGTTTTATAGCCTCTCCCTACAGTTTTCCAAGTCCTAGAGTTTTATAGGAACAGCTACGTGGCACAATGGATAGAATATCGGCCCTAGGGTCAGGAAGATTCATTTTTACGAATTCAAATCTGGCCTCAGACACCTAATAACTGTGTGACCCTGGGCAACTCACTTAACGATGTTTGCCTCAGCTTCCTCATCTGTAAAATGAATTGGAGAAGAAAATGGAAAACCAGTCCAGTTTCTTTGCCAAGAAAACCCCAAATGAAGTCACAAGGAGTGACATAACTGAACAACAAAACAGCTTTATTAGTCCTAGGGAGTTAACTGAGGATCTTGTGTCTAATTACATGACCCGTGAGGGTCACAGGCAGGATTTGAACTCCATTTCTTCCTGATTCTTCCTGATTCTAAGCCAAGTATCCCAATCTTGATGCTACACCCCCTTTGCAAAGCTAGAACCTACAGGAAAAAGGGTTAGAAAACATAGAAAGATCACTGTGGGGTGGAATGCGAAAGAAAATTCTAAGAATGAGGTGAAACCTAATGGAAGAATAGTTTGCTATTTCCCTTGGCTGGATCAGCCGGGAGTTATAGTCAAAAGCTTTCTGTGCAATGGGCTATAATATTAATATGATGGCTTGGTCTGAGCAGGAGGATTTTTAACACTAATAGGACCAGTCTCAAGAGACTAGAAGCAGGAAGGCAGTTGAATGAGGCCAGAGTTAGCTAGCATCAGTCATTATCTAGATTCTCAGGGTAGGGGAAGTGAAGGGACAGGGTCTAGAAATTTAGATCAGCAATTCAGAAACGTCAGGATTAGACAGGTAAGGTCGGGGAAGAGCCCCAGGGAGCAGCGGCCTTTTAATTGATCAGCCCACCTCAAGCTCCTCACCACTTCCATCCACTTTCTGCTCAGATGCCAACGTGATTTTCCTGAAGCCAGTGTCTGACCACCTTACCTCCCGTTCACTCGTGATAATTATTAGAGTAACAACAGTGAGCATTGTATAACATGGTAACGTTTCCAAAGTGCTTTATACGTATCAACTCATTTTAGCCTTACAACAATCCTGGGAGGTAAGTGCCATTGTTATTTCCATTTTACAGATGAAGAAACCAAAGTAGATACAGGTTAAATTAGCATGCCCAGTTTCACATAGCCAGAAAGTATCTGAGGTGGGATTAACCCACATGATAGCCTGATTGGGGTTTTGAACCAGGGCTTAAAAGGGATGGGGAACATGTGGCCCTCTAGGTCCTCGTGACTGAGTCAAAGGGTTGCACTTGAGGACCTAGAGGGCCACATGTGACCTTGAAGTCACAGTTTCTCTAACCCTGGCTTAAGATATTTGGGTACAACAGTGACAGTCACATTGTGCTACAATAACTTTGGTTAACTTGGCTCTTCTCAGCAATGCAAGGTTCTAAGACAACTCCAAAAGGCTCATGATGGAAAATACTATTCATATCTGGAGAATTTTGGAGTCTGAATGCAGATCAAAGCGTACTATTTGCTCTCTCTTTTTGTTTTGTTTCTCCTTCCTCGTGGTTCATTCCATTGGCTATAATTCTTCTTTGCAATGTGACTAATGTGAAATATGCTTAATGTGAATGTGTATGTAGAGCCTTTATCAGATTACACTCCATCTTTGGGAGGGAGGTGGGGAGAGGGGGAGAAAATTTGGAACTCAAAAACTTGTGGAACTGAATGTTGTCAACTAAAAGTAAATAAATAAATTTTTTAAACTATCTGGGTACGGTTAGAAATTATAGAAGGGGGGTGGCTAGGTGGCCCAGTGAATAGAGCACTGGCCCTGGAGTCAGGAGGACCTGAGTTCAAATCCACCCTCAGACATTAACACACTTAACACTTACTAGCTGTGTGACCTTGGGCAAATCACTTAACGCCAGTTGCCTTGCCTTGTCCCCTCCAAAAAGCAAAAAAAGAAATAAAGGAAGGAAG
>CM053593.1:296840468-296890562 GCA_028646575.1 Pseudocheirus occidentalis
GGACCTCCCTGGCCCTCTCAGGAAGCTTATAAACCTTTCCTCAGAATGATTATTTCTAAATGCATGGAATTACAAAGGAAATGAGTTATAATGAAATACAGGTACCAAATATTTCAAAAGTAGGATAAGGTCTAAAGACAACTCTTTTGGAATGAGAGTATCAGAGTACAGCATTTTAAGAAGGGAGGAAAAAAAGACAACACAAACTTTTTTTTTAATCCCGGGGAAAGGTGGGTGGGAGGTGGGTTTGTGGGGAAGGAATTCGTGTCAGTTTCCAGTGAAAAATAAACACTTTGCGAGTTTCATCTTTTGGTCCCAGTAAAGCAAGAACTAGCTAGTCATTTCCTCAGTCCCCCTATAAACACTCACCATAGTGCATAAGGGTCTCACAGCCTTCTTCAAAGGATCCAGTGCCGCTGGGACCAACCTCGTTTGGGCATTTCCACCACAGGGAGGACGTCTGGGATTTGTTCTCCGACTCCAGCCATCCCCGGCCAGTCAGAGCTATGATATCAAAGACGATGGCGCTCAGCAGAAGCAGGGGCAGGATCCACCGGCATCGCTCACAGTCCAGGCCACAGCGCAGCATCGTGTCGGACACTCCAAGGAGCTGGAGACCAAAGGAGGGAAGCGGCCCGAGGTCAGGGAGAGAGCTGAGCAGTGGACAGCTGGCAGTCCTCAGCACTACTGAAGTTAGCAGGTGAGAGGAGAAGTGTTTAAGGAGAATCTTGGCCAAAGCTGGGGGAAAGACTTGGTAGTCAGCGATGTGACAGCTCCACCAAGATCCCTATCATTTAGAACAGGAGTTGGATGCTGGAGGGTCCAGAACTGCCCCGGGGCAGGGATAGGCTGGGTCTAGGTCGGTAAACAAGTCTGGATAGGCGGGTTTATGCTGGTAAACAGGGCAGGGTTCAGATTACACTCATAGGCCCGAAAAGAACAGCAATTTAACCCTTGCTGCAGGGAATACAGGTAACCCTGCCTCTCTACACCTGGAGACAGGAAGCAACATAAAAACAGAGACAGAGAAGACACTGGAGAAATTCCAGACTTGGGAAGGTGGGAGTTACACCTTGAATGTGATGATGAGTTAATTCTCACAAGAATCTATAATTCTCAAAGTACAAAATAAGGAATAGTTTGGGTTTTTAGGTCAATGGATCTTGAAAAGGTTGTTATGGTACAAGCAGCTATGTAGAAAGGCTTCCTCTGAATGCTGCTTCTGTGTATTTTCACAACTGATCCTCCAAGAAAGGAAGCACACTCGGTTCAGGAAGGAATCTTATTTTATTTTGCATTTCTTCACGTTTTGGAGATCTCAGAATAATGTAATTAATGCAAGGGCTTGGTCCTGTAGAGAGGAAATTACAATGCATTTGGAGTCAATGGAGCCTGGTTTCAGATTTGGGTTCTGACAACCTCGAACATATTGCTAATTTTTTCTGAGCTTCACTTTCCTTATTTATGAAATGAAAAGGTTGGTCTCCTTGGAAATCTCTGTCTCTAAAGCTATGATCCTTATTGGACTATCTCACCTTCAAATTCAAAGGATATTTTTAGATTGTCCCTTTACCTCTCTTTTCTACTTACTGGCACAATGAAAAGTAGGAGAGACCAGATTTTGTTTCTGAGGGTAGGAAGGTACCTCTCTGAACATTCAGAGGGAACACCTAAAATTAGGGTTGTGGCACCATGGACAAAACTAGATCACTGCACCCCATTGTTTTGCCCCAGCCCCAGTCATGGCTTTAACTCATGTGCCTACTTTGGGTTTCAAGCTATTTTCATTTTCTAGGGCTCAGTAAATTGTAGTCCACCCCCTTCCATTCTCAGTGGAAGCAACATCACAAGGTTTACATTTCTTCCACCTTTACTCTGCACCCCCAACCTCCCATAGCTGCTCTTCCCCAGAGCTATTATTTAAAAGGGGAATTATTACGAAGCATCAGAGGCCAACATACAGTTGAGAGAAGGGGAAGAAGGCAAAGAAACAAATGAAAAAGGTAACAGTTACATAATTTAAAGACTCTTATAGTTAGTTCTGGTTCAGGTAGTCACTAGCTATTGGACTTCCAATCTCTTTAACTCCTTTTTGACTAAAATTCTTCTCCATCTCGATCTTGATAATAACTCAGTTCTAGTTCTGTAACCATGTATTTATCCAAACAGAAAACAACCCTTACATGTGGCATGCATCTGGACCTGAGCAAGAACATCCCTGAGTTACATTCTTAGCATGGTTATTTTGAGATAAATCACACATGTACGGTCTCCACAGCATGGGAAAAGCTACCTCTCCCCTTTCCAAAGGCTGAACAATGAAGAATTATTCTACTACTTCCAAACTTGCCTTGCTTGAAAGAGTTAACTATACTCATCCCTTCAGAAGCTACTACTATCTGGCGCATTCATCTCTCTGTTCCAAATGTTTCCTTAAGTAGATTCTACAGACCAGATTTCTTGGTTTTCCTATCAGGTTTTTTTTCCCCTTTAAATCATCTCTTCCCCTTATGTTATTAACATAATATGAGGGAGGAAAGGCAGTTGAGTTGTGGGAACCCAAAGGAATAGCTGACGCAAATCACTCTAACAAGGATATTAGCCTTTCCCCCAGTCTAAAGCTGCCTGTTAAGTGCCTGTAAGTCACGTGTAAAGACAAGGAGACAGATTTCTGGGTTATAATCCCTGTATTGGTCCTTATACTGTTGCATATACAACTGACTGATTTTTTTAAAAAGGATGATAAGTAAGTCAGGTGAGATTGCTTTGTAGCAGAATAGTGTAGTTTTGAAGAATCTGATATCTGAGTGGCTTTCTCTTTGTATTCCGCTGTACTATATGGTCCCTAGGAAAATCTTGTTCATTAGGCTTTGCAGTAAGTTGCCTGATTTCTCAAGCACTGAGTACACCAAAGGGCTGCGCGGTGATGATTTGTTGTGACTAATAATTGTGTGCTTGACAAGACATCTGAGATCTTACCTATTCTTTAGGATGACCCCATGTCAGAGACTTAGGCACCTTGGCAGTTGTAGATTACAGAATTGTGACATATACCGATTGCTCCCTAAAGCTTATGATCAGGAGAGCCCTCCTCCATCTCTACTCTCCATAGCATGATTCTCAACTTTTATTGGCCTATAGTCAACTTAATCTCTAGGTATGTATTTATACCGACCTGGAGTCAGGAAGAACTGAGTTCAAATTTGGCCTCATATGTGTACTAGTTGCATGATCCTGGGCATGTCACTTAACCCTATATGCCTCAGTTTCCTCATCTGTAAAATGAGCTGGAAAAGGAATTGGCAAACTACTCCAGTATCTGCCAAGAAAACACCAAATGGATACAAAGAGTTGGACACAACTGAAAGGACTCAGCAACAACAAATGTATTTATCCTCCCTAATAGGTCTTTCCTCTAATTTCCCGCTACTGGATAAGCTAAGTTGACAGAAAACTGAAGGTCGATAGACTCTTTCTCTTGTCCTCAGATACCAGGTACTGGTCAGTACCCAAATAATTTCCCTAATGCAAAGTCTTGAGCCACTAGTCCCCTTTAGTTCCTTCTCCAATGATTTCCTATTGTTATAATATTTACTTATTCGTGTGGGTCTTTCTTTCATTGGTGAAGATCGCAACATAACCACGCCACATTTCTATATGATAGATTCACCAAACATGCAGGACCCGTTCTGAGTCTCTTCATAGGTTGGAGGTAAAAATTAGGCTGTGCTTCTATTATTTCTCTCTTTTGCAATGTGACTAATCTGCCTTCTTTCCAGAACTATATGTGCTTGATGATGTTTTTTACAGAACTGCCAAGACAAGATATATGGTAGTTAAAGACAGCACTGATTTATGATATAAGGGCAGTTCCAAACATTATGGGTGAGGCTCATGGAAGATAATAATAGAGCAGAAAGCAAACCTACATAAAACCTGGCACGAAACTAAACTAAGCTAGATTATCCCAAGAGCCTTACCAGATACAACTAGGAAGATAATAATTAGGTCCCAAATGGAACAGATTTGTCAGTGTTCCTGTAATGATACATATTTTCTTTTCAATCCAACAAATATTCACAAGCACATGCTATGTGTCAGGCTCTATGACAAAAACAAACATGAAACTGTTCCTTCTCACAGAGAGATAACGTTATAGTGGGCACAATGACAGTGGAACCATTTCATTTCAATTCTACCATCTTGGCACTTTCTATGCCAGTTCCTCTGTTTGGTATTTAACATCCTTTTGACTCCAGATTATATTTCTAGACTTATTACACGTTATTCCCCATCACAAGCAGACAGGCTGGACAACCTGCTACTCCCCATATTCACCTCTCATTTCCATGAGCGATTTCCCTCATTCTCCCATTTCACTCATCTCTCAATTCCGTGCTTTTGTGGTCTCCCCCCTGCACCCTGGTCCATCTCCAGTGATCCTGATCTACATCCGGCTGTAGATGGCTCTGGAGGAGAAAGTGAGGCTGGTGACCTTGCACAGCCCTCCCTTACTCAAATCAAAGTCAACTGAAAGTCATGTCATCTTCTCCCTAATATCATAGTCCTCTTGGAGAGCGAAGGACAAACACAAACACAACAACCGTGCCTTTGCACACTTGGAATACATACCCTCTTCACCTTCACCCATTAGAATCCCAAAAACTCAGCTCACGTGCCTGAAGGATTTTCCTGATTCTCTTTCTTGAGTCCTGATATTTCAAGTACTTTATCGTTTCCAGGTTCAGGTGTTAGTTCCTCCTGACTGAAATTAGCTTGTGTTTATTTTGCATTTACTTATATGTGTGTGTATTGTTTCTTCAGACAGAATGTAAACTCCTGAGGGCAGAGACAATTTAGGTTTTATCTCCATATCCTAAGTCCTTTGTACCCTACCTGTCACTTAATTTGTACTTAAAATATGTTTCTTGATTGATTGATGCAGAAGTAGAAATAAAGTATGTAAAGTCTGGAAGAATAGGTGGACCTAAAGAAAACAGAAGAAATCCATGCTTAGATCACACAATTTAAAAGCACTCAAACATTAATTTTCTGAGATTATTTTAAACGTCACACCCTTAAAATAATCTCAGAAAATTGGATTGGTGATAAACTCCAAAAGAATGGAAAAAAATCAGACTTTATTATTACCACTGCCACCACCAGAACTTAAAACAAAAGTAACATATCCACATCTACTCCCCATGTGCCTACTTTTTCATGTCTAAATAGTTTATGAAGGTTTTGAGAGTAACATTGATGAAAATATGAGAATGGAACAGCTAGGACATTACCAAAAAAAAATCTTTGGAGCTCTTTTGGCTTTCTCATTATGACAACAATTTTAAATCACTTAAACTTTTCTAAGATATAGTGATAATCATATTTTGATAACAAGAGTTTTATGGTCATAAAGTCTCATATTCTTCATCTCTACTCTAATACCTGCAATAATTAATCAGGATTATAAGATCATAGATTTACTGCTGGAAAAGCCATCAAGTCTAAACCTTTGGTTTACCAGTGAGGAATGTGAGGGCCAGAAAGATTACAATCACTATCTCAGAGTCACACAACTAGTAAGTATCAGAGATAGAAATTAAAATGAGTTCCTCTCAAATGAAGTACCTTTGTTACATTAGTCACCAGAATGAGAACATTTACTTTCAAAGTCTGTACTACTTCTATGGCTATCAGTTGCCTTCTTGCTTCCACATGGATTTCTAATGACCCTATACCTATTTCTATGACCAAAATCATGTCTATAGCCAAAATACATACACACAAAATGCAGGAGCTAAAACCCTAGACCCTCATGCCTGTACTTCAATACTGTTAAAAGTCTGCTCATTTATTCTATGCCTTAGTTTCACAGAATCATGGAACTGGAGGTTTGGAAGGGGCCTTCTTGACCATCTAATCCAACCAAAAAGGAATCTATAGTATAGCAGGAAAAACCAGATTGCCCATATCAGTGTGTCAGCTCCTAGTGACCAATCCTACAGCTATCAAGCAATCAATAGCCACTCTTCTGGAGAGGTAACAAGCTACTCAAGCTTAACTGATGACTCTTCTGGTGCCCCTGGAAACTCTTGTGTTGGCATTCATGGCAGTGGCAACTCATCCTGCTGTTCTGGAGGTTTGTCAGACAATTCTTCTAGGTCAGTTAATCTTTCTCCTTTCCCCAGCAGCTCTGCCTTTTCTTCTGGCTGATCTCAAGTTATCAACCCTACCTGACCCCAGCCAATAACCCTTGCTTGTGCCTTGGCTGGTCGGGAGTCACTGTGACTCCTAGAATACTCCTATCCCCAGGAACTCCTTCAGTTCTTTTTGTTTGGTTTTTGTTTTCCTGAATTGTTTTTTCCTTTAAAAATGTGTTTATTTATTTGCATTTTTTGCTTTTTAAATCTGACTTTCAAATTCTTTCTCTTCCTTTCACTCCCTCCCACTAAGGCAGTGGTTCTCAACCTTCCTAATGCTGGGACCCTTTAATACTTATATGTGGGCGTATCTGCATGTAGGCGGACCCATCTGGATAGAGGAGCAGTGTCTCAGTTCCTAAGACTATTGGAAATAGGTGTTTTCCCATGGTCTTAGGTAACCCCTGTGACCCCTGTGAAAGGGTTGTTTGACCCCCAAAGAAGTCGCAGCCCACAGGTTGAGAACCACTGCACTAAGGTGAGCAATGCTATTAATTATACATATCAATTCATGTAAAAGATATTTCCATATTATCCATATTGCAAAAAAAAGTAAGAAAATTATTCTTCAGTTTGCCCTCAGAATTCAGCAATTCTCTCTCTAGAGGTGGATTGTATTGTTTCTTCCTGAGTCCTTTGGATTTGTCTTGGATCATTTTATTGATCAGACAGGGTAGCCAAACTTTTCATAGGTGATCATCATTACAACATTGCTCTTACTATACACAATGATCTTCTGGTTCTTCTCACTTTACTTTGCATCAGTTCAAACACATCTTGCCATGTTTTTCTGAAACCACCCACTTTGTTATTCGCTACAGCATAACAGCATCGCAACTACATGGCACAACCCATCCAGTCATTCCCCAATTGATGAGCATCCCCTTGATTTGTAATTCTTTGTCACCACAAAAAGAGTCAGTATAAATATTTATGTATGTATGTGTGTATATCTATAGCTATATCTACCTCTTTATTTCTCTATCTCTCTAGCTAAAAGAATATATATCCTTTTCCTTTTTAAAAAAATCTCTGTGGAATACAGATCTAGTTGTGGTATTGCTGAGTCAAAGGACATGCAAGGTTTTAAAGCCCTTTGGACAAATTTCCAAATTGTTTTCCAGAATGGTTGGACCTAGAATGGAGTAGTTCACTGTAATGGGAATCTGAAGCTCTTTCCTGCCCCTTAGAGTGTTGTGCAGAGAATAAGAGTGAGCCAAGACCTAGGTTCAAGATAAATTTAGGTATGGATTTATTGATCAAGTGCACAACTACCCAAGGTATGAATCCAAATGAGGTAGCCCCGACTGAAGGCACAAGCAGTATTTAAAAAGGCTAAAACCACAAAAACCATAATCAGCGAGGGGAGCTAGCATAAGCAATGACGTACAAAAGCCAAGAACAGCCATTGGTTAGATCTATAGCTCAGGGCTAATTTGGGAATATGGCGCAAGGGTACAAGGGTACAACCTTCCTAGAACATGGGGTTCCCTTCTATAACAGGGTGGAGGGTACAGGGTGGATGGTCGTGGTCAGCTTCCCAGAACACGGTAGAGGATCATTGGATAATGGGGAATGGAGAATAGGCAATTCTCCAGAACAGTCCAGGGTCATGTTCTGGGTAAAAGGTGTGGGGACCTCACTTGGTCAGTGGAACAACAGGGTGGTCTCTTCTTAAGATAGTCTTGTACTATTGCCCTGGGGCTGGTCCTGGTACAGAATGCTGATTCAGGCAGTAGGGGGTCAGGGGACTACATCTAAGGCAATAACCAGCACTATGCCTTAAGCTGTTTCAAGCTATTACAGGGTGCAGGATAAAGACAAAGATCAAAATATAAAGGGGCTTAATGGTGGACCACAAATCAGGTGGTGTGTAGTGACCTGTGATTTGGGTTTGGGCACAATAAGAGGAAATATCATGAGAAATTTCAGCACAGTAAGATTTGTTGCACTTCAGATACACTTCTGGCTCTTTGGCATTGTGCACCAAAAACTTCCTGAGTCTACTTGGCAGCATGTGTTTTGTCTTCTTATTGCTTCCATAACCAATATCGGACACCAAGATCTGGCCCTTGAATCATCTTTGCACCCTTTTGTCAATACCTCTTGATTTTAGGCCAGTTCCTCTTGATCTTGACATATCTGTTGGACTGGTGCTGGATGAACTTCTTGGTCTTGTCTTGATCATTTTAGGTTTCACAAGGGATCTGAATGCTGGCATGTGGAAGAGATAGTGACCCCTCCACAGGAAGCGCCAACAGAAAGCAAATGTGTTTCTTATCAACAACCTGTTGCTGGATTACAGTTTCTAATCGAGTCTGCTTCCATTTCTTCAGTGAGTTCCTCCCATTCCTATTCACAGTTATGATTGCTGTATTTCCCTCTATCCTATTTTCTTCTGTTTATCCTTCTTTCTTTTTTTGTTATTATTTGCTCATTTTTCCAGCCTATAGCCTATTTTGTTGACTTTGAACTTTATGTTAACATTGAGCTCTGCTCGTGTGGGGAGTGGAGAGGGACTATGCCAGTTATCAGACTTTTCTGTGCTTCTGTTTTCAGAGCTAGTTTTGGGAGTCTGCAAGCTCTCAGTGCTTCCTAAGTGGTGTATCAGGAGAGAGGCACAGTCAACCCTCTCCTGGTCTGTTCTCTGGTTGTTACTCAGAAAGGGCCCATGCTCCTCTACTAGTGCCCCTCTTAGCCCCAGAACCATGACCAGAACCCCTGCTCCCTTGTGACTGTTCACAAGCACTCTTCTCTGCCCTGGAACTACGACCCAGAACTTCATAAGAGCAAAAGACTCTGAATCAGCACCAGATGTACCCGTGATAGCAACACGTCCCTTGTAATCTCTCTTTTTTTTAACTAGTTATTCAATCCCCTCACTGTCTCTGGGCTAAAAGCCCCAAAGTTGCTGCTGCTGCTGCTGCTGCTGCTACTACTACTACTACTACTGCTTCTGTTACTGCTGCATTTGCCACTAATATGTGCATTCTAGACAGAATTTCACCCCAGTATCATAGATCCCTCTTGCTGACCTCTTAAGTTTTCTTAGGCTAGAAAACTATCTCATCTTGACCTTTTGTTGTGTCTGCCACTCCACAAATTTGATTTGTAGTATTATTTCAAAGTTGTTTGAAGGGGTATGTTAAGAGAATTCAGTTGGGTTGCTGCTTTTAATCTGCCATCTTGGCTCCCCTATTCCAAATTCCTTCATTTCTTCGGGATCTTCCAACAATTCCCTGGCTCCTGCATTTCTACAAGAGAATTTGGAAAGACTTTTTTCTACCCTGTTCCAAATCAGTTTATTGGTTGCATTCTAGCTAAGCATAAATGTAATAGAATTGTGATACACAGTGATACCACAAGGCTAGTCCTCTGTACCAGATATAATCCAGAACAGAGACTTGTGACACCACTTTATAAACTTTCATCACTAAGGGTTTCTCCTCCCTTGCTGCGTGACTGTTAACACAGCTTGGACGAAATGGGAATCAACAACTCTAAACCTTTCAGTGATGTGGGGGGGGAGCATCAGACCTTACCATCTACCATGTCACTATCTCCCAAGATCCTCTAGGCTTTACCATCTATTCTACCTTTCCTCTGTATAGTCTTCTGACACCTACATCTGACCTACTTACATAGCCTAAGGACTCCTGAACCTTGGCATTCACCCACATACTGCACCTACAGAATTTCCAAGTCTTCCAATTTACCCTGTCTGAAATTTATTTTATGGATTGTCTATGCTATTTAGAATGTGAGCTGCTTGAAAGCAGGTACTACATCAATTTTTCTGTTTGTATCCTCATTGCTTAGAACTATACTTAACACATTGTAAGCACTTAAATGGTTTTTTTTCATTCATTCATTCAACACACTTGAGAAGCGTGTGGGACCTTCAAGTCTATTTCAATCTGTTTGAAGACTTCACTAGAGCTACTAGGGCTAGATATATAGATCTGGAAGTCATATGCAGAGACAAGATAGTTGAACAATGGAAGCTGATGAAATCACCAAGTAAGATGGTGTAAAGGGAAAAAAAGTAAAGGGCCTAAGACGAGTCTTGGAGGCTCTCAAAGTGAATGGGCATGACCTGAATGAAGATCCAGCAAAGGAAATTGAGAAGGATTAGTCAGGACAGCAGTCAGTTTATTTACTTGCAAATAAACAAAATCACTCTTGAGTTTGACATTAGAATCCATCAAAGGGGCGGCTAGGTGGTGCAGTGAATAGAGCACTGGCCCTGGAGTCAGGAGTACCTGAGTTCAAATCCGGCCTCAGACACTTAACACAAAAACTAGCCGTGTGACCTTGGGCAAGTCACTTAACCCCAACTGCCCTCCAAAAAAAGCAAAAAAAAAAAAAGAATCCATCAAGCTCTGGCCTCTACTTAGCTTTCTTGACTGATTTCACATGTGCCATTCCCATACACTCTTTTCCAGACACAATAGCCCATTGTTGTTACCTATCCATCATGTTTCATTTTCTGCCTTTAAGTCTTTGCACAGGCTGCCTGTCTTCCATGTCTAGAACATTCTCTCTGTACAAGTCCAACTCTTCAGATACTTTATTCCATCAAAGACTCAGCTCAAGCAAGAGTCATCTCCTTCAAGAGACCTTTTCTGATGGGAAGTCACTGTAAAGATCAAGTATAGATATTATCAGATATAAGGGAAAATGGAGTGATATAAGAGTATGATCAGAAAAAGGAACTTTAGAATCTGTCAACATGAAGAAAAATGTCAGAAGCTAATTGTCAGAAACAAAAAGGAGGAAAATTAAGTGTCATGAAAACATACAAAAGAAAGAGTATTGGGGTGGCTAGGTGGCACAGTGAATAGAGCACTGGCCCTGGAGTCAAGAGGACCTGAGTTCAAATCTGGCCTAAGACACTTAACACAAAAACTAGCCATGTGACCTTGGGCAAGTCACTTAACCCCAACTGCCCTCCAAAAAGCAAAGAAAGAAAGAAAGGAAGGAAGGAAGGAAGGAAGGAAGGAAGGAAGGAAGGAAGGAAGGAAGAAATAAAGGAAGGAAGGAAGGAAGGAGGAAGGAAGGAAGGAAAGAAAGAAAGAAAGAAAGAAAGAAAGAAAGAAAAAGAGAGAAAGAAAGGAAGGAAGGAAGGAAGGAAGGAAGAAAGAAAGAAAAAGAAAGAAAGAGAGAGTATCCAGTTCCATCCTGGAATGCCATTCCCTCAGCAGCTCGGACCTCCTTACCCTAGAATATCCCTCTGCCACATCAGTCCCCTTCTCCCACTGGGGAGTTTCTTCCACCGTTTCCATTTTGAAGGTCCAGGTCAACCATACCTTTTTATCAGCTGATCTTCGTGCCTGGCACATTCTGCTTCCTCACCTCTAACTACTTGCTTCCCTAGTTTCCTTCAAAAATGTTCCAATCTCACACCCTGCAGAAACCTTTCCTGGTTGTCAGCCATGTCCCTTTCCTCCGAAATTACCATTCCTTTGCATTACATACATCTTGTATGTACACAGTTCTTTGCATGTTGCCTTCCCATTAGAACATGGTTGCCCAGCAGTAGATGACCTTTGTATCTTGCCAAGCTGTCTGATGGGGACATCTTGGGATCAGGGTTGCAGATCTGACAGATTTTGTGTTTGGCTCTTTATGCCCCAAGCCCACTAGAAGCCACAGCAGGCGCCTGCACATCTTTCTTGCCTCTTCCTAGTTGCTGCTGCTGTTTCTTGGTCTCATTCCTGCAGCTGTTGTTACATTGAGCTCTGCTTACCGCCCTTCCTCCAGGGCTTGTTCCCTTCACAGTGAGGGAACTGAAATCCTAAGTAGGCAAGAAGGAGCTTGTCCACTTTCTGTGCAGTATCCAGGCCAGGAGAAAGATGAAGCTTTCACTGCTGGAAACAAGCAAGGGAAGGATGCTGGACCAGGCAGAAAATAGCAGAACCTGCCTCCTTAGGGTAAGCATGGTTATCCATGGTCACCCACGGTAGCTTGTTCAGGGTACGGAAAGAGTAAAACAAAGAAGCAGAGATAGACACCGGCTTTATGTACATTAAATAGCTGTGCTTCTCTACTTAATTCTATTATTTTTCACCCCTATGGATCATTTTCTACTTTGCCGAGGGTGTCCACATCCAACTTTGCAGACCACTGTCCATCACTCTGCTGAAACTGCTTTTTCAACATGATATCCCAATCACTTTATCCAGTAACTTTTGGGTCCTTTTTTTTTCCTTTTTTTGCTTTTTTGGATGGAGGAGGACAGGGCAATTGGGGTTAAGTGACTTGCCCAAGGTCACACAGTTAGTAAGTGTTAAGTGTCTGAGGTCAGATTTGAACTCAGGTCCTCCTGACTCCGGGGCCAGTGCTCTATTCACTGCACCACTGCCCTGTATATCCAGTAACTTTTTATCAGTCTTTATTCTTCTTTATCTGTTTGCAGCCTTTGACATGACTGCCAGCTTCTGGATACTTTTTCCTCTCTTGGTTTCAGAGACACTTGTGCACTCTCCTGTTTCTATCTGACTTCTGTAAGCACTCCCTCACCAGAACCTTGTTTTCTTGCTGACACTTGCTAGCAGCCAGATGTTCCCCAGAAATATCTTCTTGGGCTTTTTGCCTTCTCTTCCTACACTCTCTGCTTTATCAGTGAGGTGGTCTGGTGGTATAGAGAAAAAAGGATTGGGTTTGGAGTCAGACCTAAATTCAAATCTTTCCTCTCATACTTATTGGTGACCCTAGGTAAGTCACTTAACATCGACAAGTCTTAATTTCCTCATCTGTAAAATGGGGGTAATAATAGCACCTACAGGGTTATTTTGGGGATAAAGTAACATGTGTGAAGTGCTTTGCAAACCTCCAAGTGCTATATAAATGCTAGTTACCCTTAATATCTCATTTATCAACCAGATGACTTCCAGATCTATCAGCCCTGACCCCTCTGCTGAGCTTCAGTCATGTCTAACTGTCTGTAGGACATCTAGAAGATTACTACTCATGTAGCTAGTTAATAGTGAAAAGCAGCTACTATATGCCAAGAACTGCGATAAGTACTGGAATACAAAAAGAGGCAAGAGGGACAGTCCTTGCCTTCGAGGAGTTTATAATCTAAAGAGAAAGACAACAAGCAAACAAATATGCACAAGGGAGTTATATACAAGAAAAATGGGAACTAATTAAAAGAGATAAGGTGCTAAAATGAAGGCCTAGACACAGCCTCCAGTAAAAGATGGGTTTGGTTGGGATCTGAAGGAAGCCAAGGAAGCCAGTAGGTAGAGATAAAGAGGGAGAGCATTCCAGACAGAAGGCACAGCCATCAAAAATGCTGAAAGCTAAGATTGAATGTCTCGTGTGTGGAACAGCAAGGAGGCCAGAGAGTCCACGGAGGTGAGGGGAGTAAGGTGTAAGAAGACTGGAAAGGTGAGGGAAAGGGCCTGGGCTATGAAACACAAGTTGAGGATTTGTATTTATTCCTGAAGGCGTAGGGAGACACTGGGGTTTATTTAGTAGTGGGATGACACGGTGAGACCCGCACCTTAGGAAAAGCATTTTGGCAGCTGACTGGAGTACAGAGAGACTTGTGGCAGTAATCCAAGTGTGAGGTGATGAGAGGCTGTATCAAAGTGGCGGCAGTATCAGAGGAGAAAAGAAAGGGGTATACTTGAGAGATGTTGCAAAGGTAGAATTAATAGATGTTGACAAAAGAATGGATATGGAAGGGAGAGAGTGAGAGATAGTGAGTCATCAAGGATGACACCCAGGTTGTAAGCCAGAGGGACTGAAAGGATAATATTGCCCTTGAAGAATAATAGGAAAGTTAGGAGATGGAGACAGTTTAGGGGAAAGATAAGTTCTATTTGGGATGTGTTAAGTTTAAGATGTCTACTGGACATCCAGTTTGAGATGTCTGAAAACCAGCTAGAGATGAAAGACTGGAGGTATGTAGAGAAGTTAGGCCAAGATAGATTTGAGAATCATCAGCATAGAGATGGTAATTAATCCATGGGTGCTAATGAGATCCCCAAGTGAAGTAGCATAGAGAGAGAAAAGAAGGGGGTCCGGGAGAGAACCTCGTGAGACACCCATGGTTAGATGAGGTTAGAAGAAATCCTATCAGCACCTCATGCCCATGCTTTGTTCTATCCCAATGCCTTCTCTCCTTCTTTATTAATCTGTTTGTCAGTTACACAAATATTTTTTCAGTCTCCTTTATTTGAAACTTTAGTGGTATCTTTCATTCCACCTCTCACATCCTTCATTTCTATTTGGTTTTTAAGTCCTGTGGATTCTACCTCAACAGTATCAGTTACATACATCACATGTGCTTCTTCCTTACTATTTCTATTATCACTACTACAGTACCTCATCACCTTCTACCCAATAGTCTTCTAACAGGTCTCCTCGCCTCTGCTATCTGCTCTCCACTCTGGTATAACCTTTTCTAATTAAGCTTCCTCATGCAGAGATCTCATTATGTCATTGCTCTGCCTAAAGATGATGCCCCTTTGCCTGCCAAGGAAAGTTCTTCTTTCCCTAGTATTTGAGGTCTTCTGCAATCTGTCACCACTATATTTTTCTAGTGGTGAATGTGAAAAAAGAATTCTGTATTTGATAGGAGAAAAATGTCAGTTTCAATCCAACCCTGAAACTGACTCTCTGTGAGATGCTGGGCAAGTCATTTCATCATTCTAAGTCTGAGTTCCCTCATCTGTAAAATGGGGAAAATAATATCAGTTGTATCTGTCTCACAAGGTTGTTGGGAGATTTAATTTTTAAAAGCGTGATGTAACAAAAATTAGTATTATTTAAGTAGACTTTTATCAGTATTTTTTCTTTTAACACACCTAGATTTCCACTTTATTCCTTTACCTCCAAGAGAACCAGCTCTTACAATGAAGGATTTTTTAAAAAGAGAGAAGAGAAAAAAGAAATAAGTGAAACCATCAACATATTGAAAAAATCTGATGTGTATGAAATGTTCCACATCTGTGGGCCACAGTTTCTTCAAAGTAGTAGAGAAAGATATCATTTCATCTTTGATGCAATACCTATTCTTTATGATTTCACAAAATTCATTTTTATTGTTTTGTGGTAGTTGTCCTTTCAATTTATATTGTTATAGTCATTGTGTATAGTTTTCCTCATTCTTCTTGCTTCACTTTGCATCAGTTAATGTAAGTCTTTCAGTGTTTCTCAGTGCTCATCATAGTAGTCATTTCTTAAAACCCACTTTTTAATTTTTGCTTTTTGGAGGGAGGATGTAGGGCAGTTGGGGTTAAGTGACTTGCCCAAGGTCACATGGCTAGTTTTGTGTTAAGTGTCTGAGGACGGATTTGAACTCAGGTACTCCTGACTCCAGGGCCAGTGCTCTATTCACTGCGCCACCTAGCCACCCCAAAACACGATATTCTATTACATTCATGTACCACATACCACAATTTGCCTAGCCACCCTCTAATCAGTGGATATGTAACTTGTTTCAGATTCTTTGCCAGGTTGTGTTTTGTTTTGTTTTTGTTTGTTTACATTTGCTAGAAATTTGTTGCCTTCCACATATACATAATGAAGGCAAGAATTTAAAACCAAATTTGAGGTTGTGAACTACACTTTGGAAGGACTCTACTTGGAGGTTTAATTCTTTGTCTTTCTCCCACCTGTTTCACTTCTATTGAAGACAAAAAAGATCAAGAGTTTGAGAAAATTAGGGGGAAGTGGAGATGGGGATCCTCAGATACTGACAACTTTCCTGATTTGCTGAAAGGGCGGATTCTGAAATGCTTTTGAAGGGGGTGATGGTTTATGATTAGAAAAAAAAAATGAAGACAAAGGATCAAGCCTTTGTCCCAGATGCAGAGAAATAAAACACTATCCCTAATCTTGGCTTGGGGGCCCTTTGCCTGCCTTTGATTCTAGAAAAGTATGGTGGTTCATAGACTTAGCTATCACTAAAGAATTGAAAGGAGAGGTTTTCTAACCACTGTACCTAAGCAATCAGGTGAGATGGTTGTCGTGGTTCCTCTGAAGAAATGAAGCTTAGAAACTGGTACCAGAGAGACACTCATCAATCATATAACCAGCAAGGAGTAAAGCCTGTCAGAGACTAAATCCCACACCCACATGCCTTGCAGAGACAGCATGCCAGTGAGTTCTGTAGGCAGCAAAACCAGGAGAAGTGAGATGAAATCACCAAACAATGGTGATCATTTAGTAACAGAGGCATGAGATGCCCTACTATGGGTGTATCTTGTTAATCTGCGTTCTCTTTGTCCATCTACCTCCCCATATCTACTCTGACCACATGTTCCGTATTTGCATGTCTACTTTTTACATTGATGGCATGTTTAATTGTGGAAGAGTGAGCCCTAGGTTTATCAAGACTGCATTCTATTGATTCTTTTCATATTCATTAAATAAATGCCTTTTGCTTTTAACTAATTGTGTCATCTGGTTGATTCATGCCTCTCCTGGCTCTGTTTCTGACTCTGTGGACTTGGATACCATGCTTCAGCTACATACATACCCTGGAACATCTATCCACCCCTAAAGCCTTCTCATGTTGAACCCTCTTCCACCCTACAGCTCCCCTTTCTCATTGCTGAGCTCCTGCCAGAACCTCCATCTTGAGGAAAGATCCAAGCCAACCATCCCTCATTTCTCTCCTGATGCCACTTCTGAGAACTTCACCACCTTACTCCAATGGGGATACCAACCCCCCAACTTTTCAGCTATCTTTTATGTTATCTTCCCCCATTAGAATGTAAGCTCCCTGAGGACAGGTATTGTTTCTCTTTTTACTTATATTTGTGTCCCCTGTGCTTAGCACAGTATATAGCAAGCACTCGATAAATTCTTCTCGACCTGACTCAACTAATAAAAATAAACACATTATGAGAGGGCTAGGAGCTATGTTTTTTGAATAGATGAGGATATACGCTTTATCTTGAACTTGGCTGAATTTTCTGTGATGCTAGAAGGGGATGATCTAGGCCAGTGGTTCTCAACCTGTGGGTTGCAAAACCTTTGGGATCAAACGACCCTTTCACAGGGGTCACAGGAGTCACCTAAAACCATCGGAAAACACATATTTCTGATGGTCTTAGGAACTGAGACACAGCTCCTCTATCCATCTCAAGGGGGGCTGCCCACATACAAGTGTTAAAGGGTCCTGGCATTAGGAAGGTTGAGAACCACTGATCTAGGGACTATGCACTCATGTAATGCCATGCACAATAGTTCTCTACTTTTGTCTTTATCCCCTTATCAAGCTGTAAGATATATGAAGGTGAAGTAATAACTTTACATCCCCTCCCAGCACTTAACTCAATCATACTCTGCATAGAGCAGACACTTAATAAATTAAATTGAATCGAATCAGAGATGATTCTTTTAATCACAGCACTGGAGAGCAATATCACTAAAGGTCTTTAAGCAGTTAATGGCATTGTCTATCAGTCAAAGAAGGGTTACAGGGGTCCGATATCTATATGGAACAGAGTCCTCTGATGGAAGCAAATTTAGAGACGGTTCATTGCTGAGGATGTCAGTCTGGGAAAGTGATAAAGAACAGAACATTGGGAAATTATAGGACATCCAATCAGAGAGTTTGAGGGGTGGTCCATGCACAAAGGAATCACCAGAAATGGAATGCTGAGGGACCTGGCTGTGGTGATAGGCTGTAGTGGTTCCTTTGGTGCTTCTTAGGGGCTGGTACATAGATATGCCACCTATACCTGGAAAGATCTACAGCTTTTTGGTGGCTGAACTTACATAAGCTGTTAACTATTGGTTGACATTCATATTACTAAAAATGTAACAGGACTTACAATAAAAGGGGAAACTTACCTTCAATTAATCACTTTTAACATGGTTTTTTTTGTGTGTTGAAATGCTGAAATAGCGTGGTTCTGTTAGGAAGAACTAAAAATTTAGTAACTTAAATACATTACATAACCCAGTTGCTTTCTAATGGTATGGGACATTGCAAAGAAGAGAACGAGACTTTAGTCAAAGTTTCATTAGTGTTTTTACTCTTTAACAAAGTTGGGAGAATCATGTATTTGACACACATGCGAGCCTTGTATATGAACAGCCATCTGCAATACTACTTTATAACTAGGTTTTGTTTTGTTTTGATTTTTGTTAAGAATTCACCAGAATCCACTCACTAAGAGAGACAGATGATGACTTGCAATTGGCAGCTTCATTAGCAAAATATGCTTGAAAGGCTGGTAGGAAATAAAGAATGATAGCTGGCTAGCTCCCTCTGCTGGCCAATGAAAGGAGTATTGAATTTTTGTCAAGAATTACTAATGATACCCAAACAGGAACTGAAAGTACTAGCCTTTTTGAGTCACTAAGTTAAAAAATGAAGTTTTTGAAGAAAAAGATTTCACATTTTATCCTGAATTACCCTATATGAGTTGTCTTATCAGAAGGAGAGCTCCTTGAGCACAGGGTCCTATGTTGTTCACTATATTTGTATTGTCACCTCTTACTAAAGTGCCTGGCATACAGTAAGTACTTAATGTATCTTTTTCATGATTCTTATGTCTGTTAAGTCCAATTTAGTAGTTCTACAACTTGAGCATTAAAAAAATAACAAGAAGGAGGCTATCATTAAATCACTATTTTCTAAGATAACTGTGTTCACTTCCTTGATTTAAGCAACCTTCTCAGATCCTCAGAATGTTACTCTTACATATCTCTTTCCTCAAACTTCCCTGCATTTCTTCACTTCCGACTAGGTACCTGGATTTAATTACAACCAGATAAATTAGTAGGTGAAATGAAAAGAACGGAAGATTTGGAGAAAGTTAGAAGGGGAAGGATAGTTATCCCCTAGATTACCCTAAATGCAGCCTCAAGGGCACATTTGGTTCCATTTGGATTCAGTCAAAGGGCAGCACTTGAGGACCTAGAGGGCCACATGTAGTCTCAAGATCACAGGTTCTCCACCCCTGCCTAGACTTTAGGAAAGTAGATTTTAAAAATGAAAAGCTAGATATGAGCTTTTGGCATACAGCTCTAAAGGCAATATGGTGCAAGTAGGAGGTAATGGGCTATCAAGAATACAATTCAGAAACTAGAACCTTGGCTTAGAATTTTTATTCCAGGGATAAGTAATAGGAAAATGTCTTTAATTGAGGGGTTTATAGGCAGATGAGATGCTACTCTGTGGAAGGGGAAGATAACAAGAAGCTCAGAGGAGAGGAAAAGCCAGAGGGCAGAGCTCATCCACCTCCAGGTTCCTATTTGAACTAAATATTCTATGTGCTAAATTCAGTTATTTCTATTTGCTGAAGAATTGCAAGTGCCACCAATATCCTCCGTATTTTATCCTTCAGTGAAATGACTCTAGGTATAGCTCTCCTGACAACACAATAATGAATGATTCCAATGAGGAAGAAAATGTAGAAGCCTCTAAAGAAATAGAGATTGCCGAGTTCTCCCAAGAACTCAGATTTTTTTAATGTTCATTTTCAATTATTAAAAATATGTACATCTTAATGTATGAATTAATAAAAACATTTCCTTACATAAAGAACAAGAAAAATATTTTGTGCAAAAACTTGAATCTCTATTTTGTACGACTTGGTTTCTTTAGAAGTACATATTAAATTTAACATGGTAGTTAATGCTTGCCTATGACCATTTCTGAGCTTCTTTCTGATCTCTTCCAGATATTTAAAAAATATCTCATTAATGAAAAAATCAGATTCTAAATGGATATGTACAAAAATGAAATTGAGAACAGATCACAATGGACACACATACAGGTTTATAAGAATACTGTCACAAAGAAAGCATAAGTGAAAGGCTGCAAAAAAAAATACAGAAGACAGAAAAAGGTGGCATTTAAAGTTCTATTCAGAGCAAAAGTGAGAGCAAAAAGGGGTAGCCCCATTGCTTAGGGCAGATAATATAATGTTAACAGATGAAAAAGAGAAAGTAACAACACTCTCCTATTTTGCTTCCTTCTCTCTGGCAAAAATAGATTTGAGATTGATTGAAAGAAGTAAAAAAAAGATTGAAAGAAGTAAAAGGTCAAGAAGAAATTGATGGCTACAGAAGATAATGGCTGGTGCTTAAATGAGTTCATTTCAATCAGTCCATCAATTAATAAATATTTACTAAATGTCTATTATGTACCAGGTGCTATGCTGGGTACTGGGGATAAAAAAGAAAAAGAATGAAACAATTACTACTTACTATACTTTATAATGGAGGAGACAAGGACATATGTAAGCATATGCAAAATAAATATAAAGAAAATAAAATAATAAAATGACTAGTATTTACATAGCACTTAAAGTTTTCAAGGTTAATAAATATAGGAATCTGGATTTGAATTCAGGTCTTCCTGACTCTAGACTCAGTAATCTACCCAAGGCACCACCTACCTTCAAGATAATTCAGCCAGCTGAGAGAAATTAAGTGGCAGGTACCCAGGGAAGAAAGATATGTATGTGATTTTTAATGGAGGTAGAATCATAGGGAGTTAATGACCAATTGGACACATATTATTCAATTCCTACTGGAAATCTGTGCTACAAAAATAGATTTGAAGTCAGGACCCGAGTTTGGTTCCCGTCTTTGCTGTTTACTACCTATGTGACCATGGATAAATCATTTAATCTCTCAAGTCTCAGTATCCTGATATGCATTGACAGGAGAGAGAATTTTATGCTTAATGAAAAACCTTGTTGCTACAGTCAGAAGAGTGTCCCTTTTAATAGCTCCGTCAGTTTTTGGCCATTTCTGTTGTTACCCCCAGTCCTCTGCCCAATCACTTGCCTCTCTACAGGCAGCTACAAGGGGTTTATGTTACCTGAGTCCTAGTGGGAAAGCTTATAGGCTTTCTCCAGCAGTTATAGGCATTTGCTGTAAAAGGGGTAGAGTTCCAGCTTCCTTTCCCAGCCACCCCCAATTAGTGCCCATCTAGGTCCTAATTAGTGAGAATGACTCCCCTGAAGGGGTTGCAGTGTTAAAATTTGCACTGCATATTTCCATTGGGCTGGAACCAATAACCACATTTTATATAGTTATAACTCCAAATACTGCACATTTGAATGCATGAGGTCACCTTAAAGGATTCATTATTTGTACCAAATACCTAGCCATAATTACAATGGAGCCAGTAAGACTCAATCAATCAATGGACTTGATTAGTTGTTCAGTTCATTCAGTTGTGTCAAACTCTTTGTGATGCCTTTTGGGGTTTTCTTGGTAAAGGTACTGGAGTGGTTCACCATATCCTTTTGCAGTTCATTTTATAGATGAAGAACTTAGGCAAACAAGGTTAAGTGACTTGCTCAGGGTTGCACAGCTAGTATGTATCTTAAGACTGAATTTGAACTCAAGTCTTCCTGTCTCCAGGTCTGGCACCCTATCCATTGCACCACCTAGTGGCCTCATCTATTTATTATGCCTTTAAAAGAATTTAGTGAAAAGGAAGATGTTAGACTCCAAAAATGGGAGGAAAAAAAGTTTATTTGGCTCTGTAGATGGCAGTAGAGGACTGTTTTTCAGCAGGTACATTTGGAAGAAGTACTGACATAAATGGCTCCTGTACACTATTATCAGAGAATCATAGAGCTGTGAAGGGACTCTAGAGGTAGTTTAGTCCATTCCCTCATTTTGCAGTTGAGGTGCCCAGGATCACACAGCGGCATGGTTAGAATTTGAACCTATGACTCCAATTCCAACCAAGTGCTTTGCACATAGTAAACACATTTATTTGTCTTTCTTTCTTTCTTTGTTTCTTTCTTTGTTTCTTTGTTTCTTTCTTTGTTTCTTTCTTTCTTTCTTTCTTTCTTTCTTTCTTTCTTTCTTTCTTTCTTTCTTTCTTTCTTTCTTTCTTCCTTTCTTTCTTTCTTCCTTCCTTCCTTTCTTCCTTTCTTTCTTTCCTTCCTTCCTTCCTTCCTTTCTTTCTTTGTTTCTTTGTTTCTTTCTTTCTTCCTTCCTTCCTTCCTTCCTTTCTCTTTCCCCCTTCCATTTTAATTTCTTCTTTACTTCCTTTTCCTTTCTTTCCTCCCTCCCTTCATGCTTCCCTTCTTTCCTTCCTTTCCTTTTTGTTTCTTTTTCTTTCTCCTCCTTAATTCTTTTTTCCTTGTTTATTTTCTCCTTTTCTTTCTCTTCCTTCATTTCTTTTTCTTACCTCCCTTTCTCTTTATTTTTTCTTCCTCACCATTCATTTGTTGAATCACCACTTTACTTAAACTCCTAGAATAACAGATTTAGGCTTCCGATCTACACCAGCTCCTCCTTTTACAGATGAAGAAACTGAACCCCAGACTTGTAAAGGGCCTTGGTCAAGATCATCCAGGTAGTAAGTGGCAAAGCCCAGAATCTCCACTCTCTCAAGAGATTGTATGTATTTGATTGTTAGCAAGTGTCCCTAGTGTATGGAAGCTCTATTACCTCATCTACAAAGTGAATGTATAAAAAATTGCCTTCATAGTCCTTTAAAATCATTTATTTTTAATTACTCAGAAAGAGATACTAAGTAAAGCAGGACCTAGTGTTCTCAGTCTGCAGCACTATTGGTAATAAAAATTAAAATGTTCAGCTGGTCTCATTTGTTTTCCTTTTGTCTTTTTAGTTTAATTTAGCTATAGCCCCTTATGCTGATACCCCAGAGGGTTGCATGGCACGATGGAAGTTCAATTTCACCCCACCCAGGGTGACAAGTGGCAGATTTCATGGTTCTATCAGCTGAGTCAAAATGAAAGCTACCATTTTAGGGAAAGGTCTTTCATCTTGCTCTTTGGTATATCCAGATACTTGAAGAGAGGAAATTGATGAAAGATTAGAATGGACTCAGTTAGAAAATCTGCTTCGCAAATCAACCAGGGAAATTAACTTCAGGCCCCCAAGGGTACAGGGAAATGGAGAATGAAGTGCTGAGTTGAGTCAGTGTCACCAGGGGACCTCAATGGTTATTTAATATGCAGCATGCATATTCTTTAAAAATTATCTGAGCACATTTGAAAATTGTCCAGTTAATAGACACCATTGCCAATGCATATTCCAAAGCTCTGCTTATCTCGCTAAGCTGACTCAGGGCACTCTATCTCATTATGGGGCATAAATGCTGACCCTGTGGGACCGTCAGGAAAATAAAATGTGTATCTCATAGGGTTCTTTCAGCTAGGAAAATTTCCAATAAATATTCTGCTATGACTCAAGTTGCAACGTTGGCCTTTCTAATACGTGACAAAAGGGGTGGAGGAAAAATGAATAGAGATCCTTATTAGTGATGTGAAGACCTGCATTATAATGAAAAATTCAATCCATTTCTAGCATTTTCACTAAAATATATAGTTAATGAACATAAAAGCATGATCTTTCTATTCAAGATCCACTGTGAAGCCTTCTGAGACTGCTCCAGACCTCAGCCATCTCTCCCTCTCCTGCTCTTATAGCCCTTACCTTACTGTCTGTACCACTCATTGAACACATTATACACTGGCCTTTGTTGTTAGGCACACGTTCAGTATGTCCTTCCAGACTGGACTAGGAAAATGTCATAGGCAATTATCTTATATTGCCTTTCTTTGGATTAATGAATGTTGTTGTTCTTTGACCTTCATACTCGAAGAAAAATGTGACATCAGGGAGGTGACACCATGACATGCAAGGGAATCGAATTTAAGTGAATGGATGGACAGATGGATAGATGAATGAATAAGTGAAATGCATGCATTAAACACCTACTTTGTGTTAGGTGCTGTGCTTGGAACTGAGTAAACAAATATAAATGTGAAATAGTCCCAGCATTTAAGGGACTTATAGCCTAATGAAGGAAACAATACATAGAGAAACGATGGTCAGGGAAGGAAATTTTACTCAAGGAACTTATGGAGATGGTAAGAGAAACCCTAGGACAATAAACTGTCATACTCTTTCCAGAAGCAATAGTAATACTGATTTGATTAATGTTTGGGAGAGGGGGAGGAAGAAAGGGAGGCGGAGAGAGGTAGAAACAAGGGAGGGGAAGGTGTAATGTTGTACACAATGAAGGGCAGATGGTAGGAAGACTGGGGGTAGATGTCTGCATGACTAGATGAAATGTGAAACATGATCTGAGATACAGTAGATTAGATGGCTTTGTACTCACTAGTACCTCTAGTGGAATTATTCACACATATTCAGTGCTTGATGGATTAATGTGTTGATGGATTAATTTCTGGAAGTGAATATCAAATAGTTTAACACAAATATTCATCCAATGTTGCTATATGGGTATTAATAATGAAACACTATGGTCTTTCAAGATTTAAAATTGATGATAATTCAAAGGGCAATGGGGAGTTGGGTGGTTTGTAATACATTCCAAAAAGGAATTATTCAGGAAATGTACTACAAGAGACATTATCAAAGAAATGCATGATAAGCAAAGAAAATAAGCTGGGCATAGAGTAGCTAGCATTTATATAATACTTTAAAATTTGCAAAGCACTTTACACATTTTTCTCCATTTATTCTTCTCAGCAATACTGTGCGGTAGGTGTTATTATTATCCCCATTTACAGATGAGGACACTGAGGAGGAAGATATGGCGTGATTTGCTCAGAATCATATAACTAGAAAATATCTGAAGCCACATTTAAATTCAGGTCTTGCTAACTCCAAGTCCAATACTGTATCCACTACGCCACTCAGCTACTATGTAGTGAGATTTAGGGATAACGAATGGATAGCTCTCAAGTTCCATTAGTAGACTTTGAATGTCAAGGGATGATGAAAAAAGGCCTCAAACACTTTGGACATAATCCCTGTGCAAAATTTATGGTACGGCACAGAGGAAAGTCACACAGAATGATCAGGCACATGTCTGGATGTTTGGAGGGAATACATTTGTCAACGAACCAGAACTCCGTGAGTATTTTGTAGTACGCTAAATAATTACTTGAAATGGAAGACTGGCCAGTAGGGGAACCTGCCCTTAGAACATACCCTGGGGGCTCTGCCTCCTTATATGGGAACTTGGTGAACTTATCAATATGTAATTAGGTGACCTGACCATCTCTTCAGAATATGAATTCTATGAGCCTATCAGCCTCACTGGACGGTGATGAAAAGCCTTTTAAGCTGGAAGGCATAAACAGATGAAATCTCTCCCTACTCCCTAGTGGTATTGGAAGGAATAACTACCATTGTCTCTGGGTGGGGAAGGGGAGTGAGGGCAGACCTCTTTCACCCCGGCTATCACGTGATCATGTATGCATGGTCTATATTGTTTTCTGAGCCTGTTGTGTTTCTTCTTTCCTAATTTTAGGTGAATGACTATTGGGAAATGGAATGGGCCAGACCACAACCCTGTAAACTTTACAAAGGCAGAAAAGCAATTAGAAGTCTGGAATCTGGCATCTACAGCAGAGTTTGCCAGAAGTTGAACCTAGGAAGGAGTCAACTCTGAGGATCCATCTCCTTGATTCAGCCCAGCAGTGAACTGACCAGCAGCTAAGAGACGAAGGCCAGATAGTAAAGGAGTGATTCATCTATCCACTATGCTGCAACTAGAAGTGAATTTGGTGGAATGCATGTTTGGTAGTAACCACTTTAAGCTGGGATCCACTCTTCCCAGGGACTGAGGTAGTACAGGAAAATGTGCTCCCAGTTTCAGAGGTTTTCGTACTTTAGGTCTTAATATATTTTCACAGTAAACATCCCTTTTTAAAAACTAATTGATGTTAATTGATCAATGGCAAGATCAATGAACAAACTGACATTGGGGTGTTAATCACAAGTTGCATTGGAAAGATAGTAACTAGTTGATCTATTTTTAGGGAAATACACTGGACTGGGGCATTAGAAGAACACTACATCCTCTCAGGAATACTCCTGGAATCTAGAGGGGTGAAGGAACAGTAACTTTGTACTGGGGACTGAGGAAAATTAATATTGTGCTGTATCATTTAATAACCAATATTACTCTGTAACCCAGCCTATCCACATTTTGTCAAATCCCATTTCCCAGGTTAGCTCAAAACGAGACCTCTTCCAGTTGGAACTGAAGGCATGGTTAAGGAATAAAGTGGGGCCCTTATTTCTGTTTACTTATAAACAGAAGAACCAGCTTGGGTTGGATCCCTCCCCAGGAGATAACTCTCCTGTCCTTGCTTTTCCTTGTCAACGTTAGGGGTGACTCGGTCTCCAAGGAGAAGGCTAATGGGGTGGGGAAGGATCCTGAATGGGGTGGTTCTGTTTTTTAAGCCAAGATTATTACTAAAGGCAACTGAGTCTCATAAAACAATTAACATTCCTTAATTGTCAGAGAAGGGCACGATCAGCCATACCCTCTTCCTATTGGGATCTCAATAAATATTGTTTTTTCATAGCTGACCCATTGAGGGGGGAACAGCTTGACCCACTCTATTAATAGTTTTGTGTGTCACTACTAACAAACCATTATCTTACCTGGAAAACTTGCCTCAGTTTACCTTTGTTGCATTTTTACTTACCACAGGACTCAACCTACCAGTTTAAGTGGGGGTTGGCATAGTATCCTTAATATGTATGTTATGGGATAAAATTTCATGGATGAGAATGAAACAAGAAGATGAGTGTTTCTTAAAATCATGATCATTATGTAGAATTTAGTCCATTTAATGTTGCTATTTAGTCATTTTTTTTTCATGTTCAACTCTTTGTGACCCCTTTGGGGTTTTTCTTAGCAAAGAGACTTCTCAAGTTCATTTTACAAATGAGGAAACTTAAGCAAATAGGGTTAAGTGATTTGCCCAGGGTCACACAGCTAGTAAATGTCTGAGGCCAGATTTGAACTCAGTTCTTCCTAACTCTAGGCCTGGCCCTCTCTCAACTGTGCCACCTAGGTCATTCCATTTAATATTACAATGTCTTTAATAAATTGTTGATTTGGAAGGGTTGAATATCCATTAAGTTATTCAGGAAATCCTCTTCTTAAATTCATTTCTTCTAAAAGGTCTTCTAGGCATTGGAGTATCAGGTATGCCAAAAGTGTCAGCCCGGCAGAGATGAGACTTGGCAGCAGACAAGCAACTGATTAGTTTTTCAAGTTAGTTTTGATAATGATCAAAGTGTTGTTCATCCATTCAGTCATGTCCAACTCTTAGTGACCCCATGGACCATAGCATGCCAGGCCCTTCTATCCTCCAAAAGTCTGTCCAAGCTCATGTTTGTTGCTTCCATGACATTCTCTATCCTTATCCTCAGCCACCCCCTTCTCCTTTTGGCATCAATATTTTTCAACATCAAGGTCTGTTCCAATGAGTCCTGTCTTCTCATTATGTGGCCAAAGTATTTAAGCTTTTGTCCTTCTGATAAGTAGTCTGTATTTGTCCTTCCAATAAGTAGTCTGAATTAATTTCGTTAAGTATTGACTGATTTGATCTTCTTGCTATTCAAGGAACTCTCAAAAAAAAAAAAACAACAAACTTCTCCAGCATCACAATTTGAAAGTATCTATTCTGTAGTGCTCAGCTTTCCTTATAGTCTGTCACAGCCAGGCATTAGGAGAGGAAAACCCATAGCTTTGATTATATAAACCTTTGTCCACAAGGTGATATCTCTACTTTTTAGTATGCTATCCAGATATGCTCTAACTTCCCTTCCAAAAAGCAAGTATCTTTTAATTTTATGGCTGCAGTCACTACCTGCAGTGATCCCTGAGCTCAAGAATATAAAATTTGATACTGCTTCCAGGTTAAGCAAAATGTAGAGATTTCTTATTAGAGTACAGACAGCATAGTCAGTGAAAGTCCAGATTGTTTTTTTCCAAGTTTTTTATCCAAATTAATCCAAGTAATTAATGTAATTCTCTGTTTAATTTTCCTTCAAGGAGCCTGGTCTTGGTGTGACTTTTCTGATCTATTGATTAGCCAGTGCTTTCATTAATAGATTTATAATGAACATGTTCTGTGTTTAAGTGGGAGAAATATCCTTAGTCTCTCCTCATTACACATAAATATACAAAACACTGTAGGTCAAATCAGACTGCTTTGCTTTAATAAATGAGCAAGCAGTCTCCATTTTTTGATAAAATAATCTTTGTTTCATTTCTATCTCAATTCATTTATCTAATTGATTTGTTAATCACCTTCAGTCTTGTCACTTAATTAGAGAACACAGGTAGGCTTCAAGGGAATTCAACATGCAAAAAACCTAGACTGATAGATAAATTAAGGAAATTATTTGCATTACAAAAGGATTCTTCACTTCATTATAATAAGAATTCCTTGGGATATTTCTGTGACATTTAGGGCATTTGATTAAGGACTGAATTAATCAAAAAGGATTTAGAGCCTCTACAGGGAATATGCTGGTAAATATTTAACAACCAGATCTTTGAAAAAAATATAGTATGACACACTTTTTAAGTTTAATATGTATTATTGATATTTTCTCCATCACTTTCCTTAAGCCTAGACAATCAATGAAAAAATAGAGCATGGCCTTATTTGTAGAATTTGCTGATTTCTGAAGTATAAATACACTAAAAACTTAATTGGCTATCAAAAACCTGCAAAAACGGACTCCATCACACCCCACTCTGTATTAAGATATCCCTTGAATCTAATCTTCCCTTACCACTTTCCTTGTTGGCACCCTTCTCCAGGCTCTCATCTCCTAATCAGTCTTCCATCTTTAATCCCTCCATGCTCATTTTTGGTCTTTATGATATCTTCAGGTCAGATCTTAGAGTCAAAGAATCGGTGATGTCAGACTCAAAGGGAAATTAACTAAATCACTAAACCATACATAAGGGTCTCTGTCAGTCACATACTGACTTAGGAAATCACATTAATATTGTTATATTATTATGTTGTCCCCCTTTTATTTCTTTTGTTAAATATTTCTCAATTACATTTTAACCTAATTTGGACTGTATATGGGACATATGCAGCCCAGGCATGTTTGATACCTCAGATTTAAATAATCATAATGGATAGTTATAATAAGAACGTATCATAACCAAAAAGCCTTCAATGGTTCCATATTAACTACTGGTAAACATCTACCCTTCCTACTTTAGAAATTTCCTAGGTCTGGAATATCTTACCCCATTTTTCATCTCTGATTAAATCCTGTCTGTGCTTCATGATACAGCTCAAAAACATTTCCTTCATAATGACTTTCTTGATTCCCTAAGAGATAACATTGAAATGGGGCAGAGGGTAGAATAACAATAACACTGAAAATGGAATAAGGAGACCTGAGTTCAATTGCTGTTTTTGTTTTGTTGATTAGTCATATCTGATTCTTTGTGACTTCATTTGACTAAGTGGTTTGTCATTTTCTTCTTCACCTCATTTTGCAGATGAAGAAACTGAGGCAAACAGGAGTAAGTGCCTTATCCCAGATTATAGCTAATAAGTATCTGAGGCTGGATTTGAATTCAGGTTCTTATAACCCCAGGCCTGCCACTCTATCCTCTAATACATACAGGGTGTCCCAAAAGTTTATATGTATAAATATATATATATATACATATGTATACATATACATATGTGTATATATATATATATATATGTGTGTGTGTGTGTGCATATAAAAATTTTCCCCAATTACATGTTAAAACAATTTTTAACATTTTTTAAGTTTTGAGTTTCTATCCCTCCCTCCTCTCTTCTCCCTGAAGACAGTAAGCAATCAGATATAGATTAGATATAGATGTATGTATAATCATGTAAAACATTTCCATGTTAGTCATTTTGTACAATAAGATGAATTTAAAAAATAAAAAAAAGTGAAAAATGGCTTGCTTTTGTCTATATTCAAACAATCTCAGTTCTTTCTCTGGAGTAGATAGTATCATGAGTCCTTTGGGATTGTCTTGTATCATTGTATTGCTAAGAATAGCTAAGTCATTCATAATCCTTTATCATACAATATTGCTGTTACTGTGTAGAGTATTCTGGTCCTGCTTACTTCACTTTGCATCAGTTCATGTAAGTCTTTCCAGGTTTTTCTGAAATCATCCTGCTTGTCATTTCTTATAGCATAATAGTATTCCAGCCTGAGCACCTATGCAGGTCCAGGTTGGGAAGCCCCAAAGGGGGACCCCACTGCTGTCCCTGGGGGAAGCCTGGCATGGGGGATCATGAGGGCCAGGCCTGCAAGACCTTCTGCAAGCAAAGTGCCAACTCAGAGCCAGACAAGTGGGACTGTGAGGAGGTCCGGTTGAAACTTGAAGAAACCAAAGAAGTTCAGAGCTTGAGAAGGCAACCTACTGGGGTAAGTGCTGTAGCCCTCCTGGTTGGGGAGAAAGTACAGGAAGAGACAACTTTAGTGGATGATTCCCTTAAGATCAAGACTACAGAAATGGTGGACATGATGAAACTTAAGGAGAGAAACAAGGACAGGATTGATGAAGAGAAGGACCTTAACTTAGGAACATCATTTTCAACAGAAAGTAACCAAAGGGATGAAGATACTGACATGATGAAATACATTGAAATGGAGCTAAAGAAAAGGAAAGAAATTGTGGAAAACATGAAACAGAAGGTAAAGTTGAAGAATGCTGAAAACTTCCTCTGTGAGCTCCCCAAGAGCACTGGAGTCTCCTGAGTTAAGAAAACAGAAGAGATGCTGTCCAACCAGATGCTGAGCAGCATCCCTGAGGTAAACTTGAGCATTGATGCAAAAATTTAAAAAATCTTTTCGACAGAAGATGCCAAGGCAAACTTGCTGGCTGAGCAATGGAACAAAAAGAAAGATAGTGAAACCTCTTTTGTTCCAACCAACACAACTGTGACCTTTGTGCAGCACAAATAATTTTATCATGAAGAGCTCAACACCCCAGTTTGGAGGCATAAAGAAGAGCTGAAAACTGACCCCTCAGTATGGGAGATAACAGAGAAGCTAGAACATAAGGGGTCTCCTCCAAATTGCAAGTGCCTCTCCTCCCTCCCCTCCCCCTCAATGAAAAGGCAGCTGATGATTATCATTATGAGAAGTTTAAGAAGATGAACAGACATGATTGATATCAGCTCAGTGGAAGTCGGTGGGGAAAGGATTTTTGCAGAGCATTTATTTTTTGTCAAGTACACGATGGAAAGGAAATATATTAAAAATAGTATTCCATAGCAATCATATACCAAAACTTGTTAAGCCATTCCCCAATTAATGGGCATCCCTTCAGTTTCTAATTCTTAACCATCACCAAAAGAGTAGATTACTATAGTCATTGACTGCTGTGTGCCGTGTCTTCATCACTTTCTTAAGACTAGAAGATGATCAATGAAACAATAAATCAAACCCTAATTTGTAGTCTTTGCCAATTTCCCAGGTGTAAATGCTCATATTGCAAATTTATCCACTAGTTCTCACTTTCCAGTTAGAGCTGTCTATAGCTCACCCCTAAGCCTTTCAGCTTACATAGAACAGGTTCAACCTTTGCTTTTCTCTCTAAAACCTCTTTGGTTTGTGTCCTTATCAAAATTTCTCCTGGAAACTAGAATTTGGCTTATGTTTCTCGCAGACTAGCACAATATAAACACAGAATAGGTTTTTATTTATACAGGAAAGGGCACAGAAGGGATCACATACACCCAAATCCATGAGAATCACAACGACTTCCATTCCATCTTTCTTGGGCCTCCATCTTTCTCAGAAATCTGTGTAATACTCCTGACATAGTAATACCCTATGTGGGTCAAGGGTACAGACTTTGGGTCTAAAATGGAATAAAAAAACCCCCAAACATCCTCTAAGGAAATCCATCTTCTCTTTGTCCATGTACCAGGACCAGGAAAGGGATTGAGCTAGGTTACTTTTCTATGCCTTGGCTGCCCATTACACTGGTCCTTCTTTTTAGCCTCATCTGGTTGATAGCTCTTTCTCTCTGGCATCTCTATTTCTTCAGCACTTTGTAGAGTATGCATGAGCGTAGATCTCCATCTGCTGTTGTTTTCTTTTCCCCCTCTACTAGAGGGCTGCATAGTCCCCTAGGAAGAACCACACAAGCTCATGGGACTCTGCACGGAACACAGTTCAGTAGCATATTTCTCTGTCCAAAAATTTCCTCTAACAAGTTCTCCTGAATATTCACACAATACCCTTTTTATTTTTTAGTAATTTTTTGATTTCCCCAGTTACATGTGAAAACAATATTTAATATATTTTTGTAGATTTTGAGTTCCAAATTCTATTCCTCCCTCTGCTCCCCCATCTTGAGGTGGTGAGCAATCTGATATAATTAAATGTGTGCAATCATGTAAAATATTTGCACATTAGTCATTTTGCACAAGAAGACTTGGACAAAAATTTTTAAAGAAAGAAACAGAGATTAAAGAAAGAGAGAAAAAAAGGAAGAAAGGGAGGGAGGGAGGGAGGAAGGAAGGAAAGAAAGAAGGAAGGAAGGAAGGAAGAAAGAAAAAAAGAAAGGAAGGGAGGGAGGGAGGAATGGAGGAAAAAAGGAAGAAGAGAGGGAGGGAAGGAAGGAAGAAAGAAAGAAAGAATGAACAAAAGAGAGGGAGGGAGGAAGGAAGGAAAGAAGGAAGGAAGGAAGAAAGGAAGAAAGGAAGGAAGGGAGGGAGGAAGAAAGGAAGGAAGGAAGGGAGGACGGACGGAAGGAGGGAAGGAAGGAAGGAAGGAAAGAAGGAAGGAAAGAAGGAAGAAAGGAAGGAAGGGAGGGAGGGAGGAAGGAAGGAAGGAAGGAAGGAAGGACGGAAGGAGGAAAGGAAGGAAGGAGGGACGGAAGAGAGAAAGAAAAAAAGAAAGAAGATAGGAAGGGAAGGAAGAAAGAAAATAGTACGCTTTGGTCTATAGTTAGATAGTATCAGCACCCTTTTAAAGGAATAGCTATAAACTTGGGTCGCTGTCAGGGATAAGGCTTCATGGGAGGGGGGATGTGGATTCAGTAGAAGGGGGATTCATACTATGTCAAAGAGATACAAGAGGCTTGAAGAAAGGGTCTTCTGACTCCTCCTGTGGGGTTGCCTGAGATTTCCTGCTATACATGAGAATATGAAAGGAGAAGAATAGCAAAAAGTACCATCCTGAGATGCTCTAGGCTAGGGCATAGTTCCTTAAAATATCATCTAGATAACATCCTACCTATACCTGTAGAGGGCGGTGTGCCTCAGTTACCAAAAGGTTGCTGAGTCCTTTCTCTGATTTTATGGTTCACTTAGTCTATGCCTGAGACAACATGAAGTTACACAGAAGGTGCTGGCCATGATCAGAAGACCATAGTTCCAACCTCAGCTCTGAACTAACAAGTTGTGTAGCCTTTGAATTTCTCTGGATCTCAGTTTCCTCACTTACAAAATGAGAGGGTTAGCCTAGCTAAGCTCTAATAACATCTAACACTGAATGTTATGAAGCCCCTCACGCGTATTATGCATTTTATCCCTGTGAGACTGATATTGGTATTGTCATCATTTTATACTTGAGGAAGTTGGGGACAAATTGGCAACATGCCTACATCCCCAGCTAGTAAGTATTTAACGTAGCATTTGAACCCATGTCTTTCTGATTTCCCTGATCCAGCATTTTATTCACAACACCAAATTCTGAGGTTTCTAAAATTCTATGATTCTAAGCAGAAAAGAAGATGAATGCCACCATCAAAATACCATGAGTAATGGCAAAAATGAAGGTGAAAATGGAAACAAATGAATGGCTAAATAAACAAATGATGGCTCTGCACCACCAGAGGAAACATGTCAGAAAGGATCCTAACTAGTGGTACATGAATCTTATCCAGCGTTGCTGTCTCGCTTCTTCCTTTGGCATCTGGGTCCCTAGTAGTTTTTTTTCTTTTTGGAGGGGGGAAGGCAAGGCAATTGGGGGTAAGTGACTTGCCCAAGGTTACACAGTTAGTAAGTGTGTCAAGTGTCTGAGTTCAGATTTGAACTCAGGTTCTCCTGACTCCATGGCTGGTGATCTATTCACTGTGCCACCTAGCTGCCCCCTAGTAGTTTTAAAAGATGTGGTACCTACCTTCATCAAGGCACAGTGGACACGATAGAAAAACAATTGAGCAACATAAAAAAACACTTTCATCATTCCTTATCTCAGGGGGCCTGTGTCACCACTAGCAACTTGGCCGTTCGTGGTTTTTTTTCATAGTTAAACAAAAACCCCAAGGCTGCTGAAAGAGGTGACTATAAACTTGGGAACATGGTAGTGATGGTGCTGAAGTCATTCTTTAGTATGGAGACAGGAAGGATAAATTCAGTTCAACAAACAGTTTGTGCGTCTTTTCTGGAAGGTGAGAAACAACTTGTTGGAATGAGTAGTAGGCTGACCTTGGAGGTAGAGAGGCCTGGGTTCAAGTTCAATTTCTGATATACTAGCTTTGTGATCCTGGGCAGATCATATAACTCTCAGTGCCCCCAAGGAACTCTCTGTGACTACAAATCGCTGGAACAATTGATGTGCTTTGTTGGAAGGAGTTTCTACTTCCTCAAAATCCTTGTCCCAAACACATCACTGGTCCTTAAGTGAAGAGAGGCGGCCCAATAAAGGCAGTGCATAGTAGATAGCATTGGCTTTGGAGTCAATCAATCAACATGAATTTATTAAGTACCTATAATGTGCCAGGCCTTGTATTGGCTGCTTAAAATACAAGTACAAAGAATTAAAAAAATATTTTATCACAAGGAGCTCACAGCAAGTTCAGGCTTGACATCTTGCCTCTGACACCTAGGAATTATGTGACCATGGGCAAGTCACATAAGTTCTGGGTTCCTTATAAAGCAACTCCCCTGGACTTATCAACTGAATCCAAGATGGATTGGGAGCTGCCTTGCTGGAGAGAGTTCCCATATCCTTTGCACATTCAGAAGGTAACATGCTAGGCTAACTTTATAAGTAGAAGGAATTTTAGAAGTTACATAGTTCACTACCCCCATTTCATAGGTGAAGAAACTAAGACTCCAAGAAGTTAAGTGACATAAGCCGTTAAGGTCATATAACTAATATTCAGCAGAGTCAAAATTTGAGTCCAGGTCCTCTGATTGTAAATCTAGTACACTTTCCACTATAGTGTGTTATTGCTAGCTTTCAGTCATGTCTGACTCTTCATGACCCCATTGGGGTTTTCTTGGCAGAGATGCTGGAGCAATTTGAGCTTTACTTTTCCGGCTCATTTTACAGATGAAGAATTGAAAGTGAACAGGAATAAGTGACTTGTTCGGGTTACACAGGTAGTAAGTGTCTGAGGCCAGATTTGAACTCAGGAAGATGAGTCTTCCTGGCTCCAGACCAAGCACTCTATCCACTGAGTCACCTAGCTTCCCCTATACTGTCTAAGGGATTTTCTTGGCAAAGATTCTAGAGTACTTTGCCATTTCCTTCTCCAATATAATGTAATACCTACCAAAGATATATTAGAACACAAAAATAACACATTGTTCCTGCCTTCATGGAGTTTGCAATTTATTGATCACTCTCTTCTTTGAACTCCCCCTCTGCACACATAAATCATTAAATATTTGTTGAATGGAATTGAATTCTTATCAGATTTGTCCATCACAGAGTCCAGCTCTTTGAATGTTTCTCTGGGTGTTGAGTTTTCTCTTTTCAAGTAATATACAAATCTTTCGAAAAGAGGAACTGTATCTCGTATATCTTGGTATCCCCCACTATTGTAAGTTGCTTAGGCCACATGAATTGAATTGAATCAAGCAGAAAACCATTATTAGAAAAGTGTAGGGACATTTTTACTCATCTTGAAACAGAATGATATTTGTGGCTGTGTCATTCTGGCCCTGCATGCTAAAGATGGTAAGGGCTCCAAGTCATTCAAGATTATGAATGTAGCAGATGGTCAACATAGACACAGCTTGGGACAATGTTCATAAATCTTGTATTATTTGGACAAATGTAGACAGGGCTGCTGTCCAGACTTCTTGCTGTGACATGACACAATTTTTCGTGTGATGAGAGCAAACTCCTTACTGTTCTTTTTGCCTTGGATGCTCCAATAGGCAAGGTATTCCTCATAGGAAGACTGTCATGTTTATTATACCCTCACAGGTGAAATTGAAAACTGAAAAATACTTCCTCTAAATTTTTCCCCTTATGAAGATAATTTTTTAACCTTCCAGGAAAAAATTTTCTACTGACACAATTGTATAACTGGGCATAAAAATTCAGTCTGATATGTCCAAAAGTTTGAAGAATTCTTTTTTTCCCCTGCCTTGTCATAAATCTTGTTTTATGTTCACTATAGCCATTCCAAGGAGGTAGTTATAACTCCACTCTAATGTTCTCTAGAACATTTATGAATCTCTGTAGCTCCTAGTATGGTAGAATCTCAATCTTTTGAACTTCATGCTGAACTTTGTGATGTGGAAATCGATTTTATTTCATCATAATTTCTTGCAATATATTCCAGTAGAGTTAAAAAAAAGCCCTTCAATTACTGAAATAAGATTCCAGTAAAGAAAATTTCTGCCTTTTTTGTTGTTTTATGATGATGTTACACAAAGTTGAGCTTTTGCCATCTGCTCAGCCCACTGATTATAAATGTAGAGAATACAAATTGCAGACATTTCAGAGATAAAGATGATTTAAGCTTCTCCTATAAGTTTCATGTGGAAGGCAGTGGCAAAGAAGTGATTTCTCATGATTCAGGTACAAATTATAAAGTAAACTGATTCCTCCTGACAGAATAAATTCCTGGATGAAAAAAAAGTTTTCCTAAAGCAAAGATAATTTTGTGGAAAGAATCCATTATGTCTAGATGAAGATATAGGCATGGGAAAGATTTAGATATTGAAATGGATCTCTGACACCACTGAAATGACTACTCATTCTAATCATACATTTAATCAATCAACAATATTTGCTGAATAATTGTTTAATAACAAGCACTTACTAAATACCTACTATGTGCCAGGCACATAGTATTCTAGGTTCTGGAAATACAAAAAAAATGCAAAATATACGCTGTCCTCAAAGAGCTTATGTACAATTGCTGGAGAAAACATATGTATGTGCACACACAGAAGGGTATCCTACAATCTTAATACTTTGGGAATATCCTATATAATCTCTCTCTCTCTTTCTCTCTCTTTCTCAGTCTCTCTCTCTCTCTCTCTCTCTCTCACACACACACACACACACACACACACACACACACACATACACACACATTTGTCTCCAAGCTACATTCCTGACTGTGCTCCTGGATTTTCTCTACAAACCATACTCCACTCTCTTCTACCTTCACTCCTTCCTACCTAGTCTTTCTTTTCAGCTTCATTTTATATGTTGTCTTCCTCCATTAGAATGTAAGCTCCTTGAGGACAGGGACTGAACTGCTTTCTGCTTGTATTTATATTGCCAGCACTTGGGATACTTAGAACATAGAATGTCCTTAATAAATGTTTGTTGTCTTGTTCAAACATGCATCTACATATATACACATAGATACAGTGATATACAAAATAAATATATAATAATTTGGGCAGAGAGAAACATTACCTGGGGGGATTAGGAGAGGGTTCATGAAGAGAGTAGAAATTGAACCATGTCTGGAAGAAAAATAGGTGGGCAGGGAGTAGGTAGGGGCACAGTCAGTATGAAGTCATGGAGAGGGGAGATGCAGTGTTGTATGTGAAGAATAGTGAGAACACCAGTTTGACCAGACTATAGAATGTATGAAAGGGAGTAATGTGCTAACAAGGCTGGAAAGGTAGGTTAGGGGCAGATTAAGAAGGACTTTAAATTCCAAACAATCTCTATTTGATCTTGGAATTTATTGAACAGAAGTGTCATGATGGGACTTGCCCTTAAAAACAGTCATTTTACTGGCTGTGTGGATCAATTAAGAGGCTTATTATAAGAGTCCGGATGATGAGGAAAAGTGATCACCAGAAAGGTGATGAGGATCTGAACTAGAATGTGAGCTGAGTAAAAAGAAAAAAATATGAGAGACATGGAAACACAAACAATAAGATTTAGCAACAGATTAGATATAATGGATAGGTAAGTAACTGAAAATTACACAGAATTGGTAGGGTTTGGGAAGAATGGTGATACCTCAATAGAAATAAAGATGTTCAGAAGAGGAACACGTTTTAGGGAAAAGATACTGAACGCTATTTTTGACCCCTACCAGATATGACAATTGAAAGATCCCTGATTACTTTGAAAAACAGTGTCAGTTGAATTGATGAGAGGTGAAACCAGATTGCAAAAGGTTGAGAAATGATTGAAAAATTGAGGCAATGAATGTAGAACATAGGAAGCTTTTTTGAGGAATTTAAGGAAACAAGGAAAGATATAGGATAATAGCTTGAAAGAGTAGCAGAGTCTATTGAAGATATTTTAAGGATGAGGGAGACTTGGAAGTTTTTTTTTTTCCTATTGCAATCCTGGAAGCATGCAGTGAAGTGATAAGTTGGGAAATTCAGTGCTCCTTCATCCACCTAATAACAATTAAAATTGTTCAAAAGTAGAATTGACTGCCTTAGAGGATAATGGATTTATAGCAAAAAACAAGCTATGTGACCATTTGTCAGAGTTACGTTTAGAAGAGATTTTTGTTGAATAGGTGACTTCTAAAGTTTCCTTTCAACTCTAAGATTCTGTAATTTGTTCTTCATAAAGCTCTTTAGTGACTACTGTTTCCCTTTCTAGGGGCTTACAAACTAACCCATTAATTTAATGATATTTCTAGAATGTTTTTCAAGGAATTGAAGTCAAGATCACCAAACTGTCATTTGAAGAATCCATTCACTTTTTCCTTTTGAAAATAGGGACATTTGCCCACCACCAGGAATATATTTTTTCTCCTTTCCTCCCTAGACTTTTAAAGATCAATGACACCAGCACAGAAATCATATCCACCAGTTCTTTTACTATGCATGGATGTAGTCAGTCTAGAAGTTGTGACTTGAACTCATCAAGGGCTCTTATCATCTCAATTATTAGAGAGGAACTATGGATATGATGCCAGGTTTGAAGTCAGGGATATGGGCTCAAATCCTGACTCAGACACCTCATAGGTAGGCGACCATGGGCAAATCACCCCAACTTTTAGAGCATCAGTCACCTCAACTATAAAATGGGGATAATAATTCTACTATGTACCTCACAGGATTATAATGTGGATCAAATGAAATAATATATGTAAAGTGCTTTGCAAATCTTAAAATACTATTTAAAGTGAATATTTATTATTATTATTATTATATTTTTATTATTAGATTAAGTACAAGTAAAAATCTTAAGGAAACATAAAATTATAATCTTATGACACTCACACTATACCTCCTGCATTGGGTGGTGTCCAGTGGCTCCAAATGAATCATTGTAGTGCCTTTGATAAGTCAATTACTACCTCAGTGCATTAAGGAATGGCTCATTGATCTGAAAGATTGAATACAGTCTTTCCATACCCTCTCTTCCTCTTCTCCCCTCCCTTCTCCCTTGCTCCTAGGAAACAATGTACACAATAGGAGATGTGGTCTGATTCTATAAAAAGGTTAGAATCCATCATGGATCTTCTAGCCAAATTGCTTTTGCAGGAGGATTAAGAGTAGAAGAGGAAAAGATAAGAAAGGAGAAAGAAAGCTCCCTAAGACCATTCTAGATCATGGACATGAGGAAGTTAGAAGGTATTTTTTTTCTACTTGACTAGTGAAAGCCAAGTAAACTGAAGGAACACAAGTAAAATGGTGATTTAGAAGCATTCCTTTGTTTAAAACAGTGGATTATCCCTATAGTAAGGGCTATGCTGCCATTCTTCAACAATTTCATCTCTTGTCAATTCCACGACTAATTTTTTTTTTAAGAAAGGAAGATATTGTAGAAAGCAAAGCCATAAGCTAAGAAAATATACATACACATACAACTAAGATTTTGGCAAGATTATTTAAGCTTAGTAAAGCTATTATCTTCACTCTTCCACTCTAAATCGTCCTGCAAAAATTAAGGCTGAACAATCTGTCCAAGAAACATCTTTGGCCTGGGTAAAAATGTCAAATTACTTATTTTTAGCCTCTAGGGAAATAAGCATGAAGTAGCAAAACAGAAGTATTTGTCAGAATAAGTTGAAAAATTAAAATTAATGTGATTTTGCTTTATCAACTTAAAATCTGTTTTAAAATGAAAAATCATTGTTTTTAAGTCTGATTGGAATCTCCTGCCAGAATAGTGGTGGGCTCAAATTGAGGAATGAGATGTGGATTTTCTGATGAGGCCAATGAGGAAATTCATTGTTTGATTCTGTGTGTTTATTACATGCTTATCTTTTGTTTTTCAAAGGGTAAAGGGGTTAGCACAGCAGTTCTCAACCTGTGGGTCACAACCCCTTCAGAGTAGAAAACCCCTGTTACCTGGGTCACCAATGATCATCGGAAAACACATTTCCCATGGTCTTAGGAACCTCCTCTATCCATCTCCAGGTGGGTATGCCCACATGCAGATACCCCCACATACAAGTATTAAAGGATCGTGGCATTAGAAAGGTTGAGAACCACTAGGTTAGAGGGAGTGGATGGTTAGGGATAGGTCTGCCAAAAAGAAAAGAATGTAATAGAAACATTTTTTTTAATGTACAGAAGAGAATAGAGAGAAGCACAGACTAGTAGGACAGCTTTGAAAGTTACATGTTGAATTTATATACTTAAAAGGAAAAGCAAACTATGCAAAAGAGATTCATAGTTTGATATATGTTTCTTTTTCTATTTTATTTTGCTTATGGAAACATTCATTTTTTTTGCTGTTAAGTTCACAATTTTAAAAAGTCATATTGGAATCATTTTTGTAGGAGTGGGACCTCTTGTTTACAATAAAAGTGTCTTTTCAATGCTGAATAATTAGCCAAGTGTAAATATTCTTTTAATGGCATATTGATGTCTATTAATTATATTCAGTTCCATAATCTACATATTTATTCAGCACCTACAATGTAAGAATCATACATACAATGTAAGTGATTATAGAATTAGAGTTGGAAGAGACCTCAGATCTCATCTAGTCTAATCACATTATTTTACCTTTAGCAGTAGGGAGAGGGGTAGGGGGTGGGAAAGGTGGTATTTATAGGTGCTATGCTGGGCTTGTAGGGTGGTGGTCACTTCCAATAACTGGTATCCCCATCCTTGCCTCAGTAGTTATTCTTTCTAAATTATTCTGTCATTCTCTTCTAGCATGACTTCTCTTTCCTTCCTCATTACTTTCCTCTGGAAAATTTGTTTTCCTTATAGACAATGGAAAGGGAAATTAGCCAAGGCCCTATCTCTCATACCAGTCCTAGTTTATCATGGCCTCCCCAAACAAAGCTGCTAAATTGTTTGCATAGAAATAGCCAAATCCAAGTTTCTCTTTTTACTCCGTAAAGTTGTAAAATTAAACAAATAATTCTCTTTTGTTCATTCCAAGTCCAAAAAATGTCCTGAAAGGACATCTCTCTCTCTCTCTCTCTCTCTCTCTCTCTCTCTCTCTCTCTTTCTCTCTCCCCGCCTCCACCCCAGCATTTCTTTTATTTTTTTGTTATTACTGAATTTATGCAAGGACACACTTAGGACAGCAGCAAAATGGTTAAACACATTATTATATCTAAAATTAAAAGGGAAAAATAAAACAGAGAGAAAACAAATTAAGAAATGAAGATTCAGAGAACATTTCCCTCAGAAAGGGAGAAGAAAGGACAAGAGAAGAGGTAGTAGTCAGGTTTGACTAGCTCAGTCTTTGGCAGTTCAAAGAGTTCCAGCAACCAGTATCTACTCCATGTGGCTTGCACCATCATGTTTGTGTTGACTCAATCACAAAGTCCTTGTTCAACTATATGGTGTCTCATGACTGACGCCTTCCTTCCTGGGGGCTTCTTTTCTTGGTCCTTCTTGTTACTGTTGCTCAGTCATGTCCAACTCTGTTCTCATTTGGATCTTGACAAAGATACTGGAGTAGTTTGCCATTTCCTTGTCAAGTTCATCTTACAGATAGGGAACTGAGGCAGACAGGGTCTGCCCAGAGTCACAGAGCTACTAAGTGTCTGAGGTCAGATTTGAACTAAGGAAAATGAGTCTTCTTGACTCCCAACCAGGCATTCTATCCACTGCACCAGCTAGTTGCCCCCTTGGTCACTAGTCTAGCTATTGAAAACAACAGGGCTCTCTATACCTACCAAGAGTCAATATGTTCACTCTTCTGCTAGGATGTTTGCCCTCCCATCCTCATATTCTCTTCTTATATGGCTTCTACCTTCCCACTCCCTTAGGTCAGAAGAGGTTAGATAACCTGTCAGTCAAAGTCTAGCCAAGTCAGTCCAACAGCAGGGCAACTCCCCAGGCAATCAAGGTAAGAAGACATGCTGGTAGGGATTTCTTCCTGAACTGGCAGACATTCCTTTCAAGCATCCATATCTCCTTGGAAACCCAAGGGAAACTATATTCATATGAGGGAACTGAGGGCAGGGAGGCAAGGTGACTTGTTAAAGTTACCTGAGGTAATAAGTTGTAGAATTAGGATTTAAATATGTTGGCTCCATATTCCAACTTGCTATTATACTGTAGTATATCGCCCTGAGAATAATTAAATGTATTCTTAGACGGGTGATACCACTGATGGTTTGCTAGCAATTGGTAATAGCTACCATATAAATCATTACGGCTGATGTTTCTACAAGATTGGGCTCTTCTAGAAAAGTAGATCACTCCATTTTTGTATGTGGTCATTACTTCCTCTTGGGTTACTTATATTGGTAAAGGCTTTTGCCACATTTCCTACATGCTACTTATGTAAGGAAGGTGTGGGAGACATGTGCCTGAAGTCTCTACGAAGTCCTTGTTTGCTAGTGAAAGCAGCATATTAGCAACTACATTATTATTATTATAAGGAAGAGCTGATCCTTTATCTCCCTTTCTGCAATTGTCTGTGGGAGGGACTGGTTTTCTATTACCTTTGTATCTCTTACAATGGAAAAACTAGGTGGTGCAATGGATAGAGCACCGGTCCTGGAGTCAGCTCCAGACTCTGAAGCTTACTAGCTGTGTGACTCTGGAAAAGTCTCTTAACCCTGTTTGCCTTAGTTTCCTTATGGGTAGCATGAGCTGAGGAAGGAAATGGCAAACCACTCTGGCATCTTTGCTAGGAAAACCCCAAATGGGGTCATGAAGAGTCAGACATGACTGAAATGACTGAGCCACAATCTCTTACAGTAAGTGTTGTATATATTCAGTGCATGCAGGAGGCACTCAATAAGTGCTTTAAAGATAGCAGCATGGTATAGTGAGAAAAAATTGAACTTAGAGACATGAGAGATTTAGGTTTGAATCTTGCCTCTGATATTTACTTGTTAACTAAAATGACTATTGGGAAAGTCATCTACCCTTCCCTTCTTGTCCGCCACCTCAGCCACAATTCTTCATATGTATACAGCTATATAGTATGTATACATACTATAAGGTCTGTAATATCTACTTCACAAGGGTGTTGTGGGACCAAATGAGATAATATATGTTATAGCTTAATGGCAGGTAGGTGGTGTAGTGGATACCATCAGGCCTAAAGTCAGGAAGACTTATCTTCCTGAATCCAGATTTCCTTACCAGCTGTGTGACCCTGGAAAAGTCACTTAACCCTGTTCACCTCAATTTCTTCATCTATAAAATGAGCTGAAGAAGCAAACAAAAACCTACTCCAGTATCTCTGTCAAGAAAACCCCAAATGGGGTCACAAAGAATCTGAAATGACTGAAAAATGACTGTAAATGCATAGCTTGATAAGTCATAAATATATGTCAGTTTCTCTTGAGTAACTCAAGAGCAATAAAGAAAGCGCAGAACACTGTCTGAATGTGTGACCTTCCAACAGAGCTACTATATCTGTATTTTATCAGACTGTAAAATGTATTTCCTTTGGTGCAGTGTATAACAAAAGTTTTCAATAAATCAGTCTGCAAACCATACTATAGTTATTCTCCAACATACCAAACTTGACAAATATTGATGTGACTACCCAAGAACACAGATCAAGATTGATGGATTCTTGGTCACTTTTTCTGTAGATAAACTAAGACAGGGGTTTACAGTATTACATTTTACAAAGTGCTTTGTCAAGATGTTATCAAATACGCCTAAAATGTATATCTGTTTAAACTGTCTTTTTTCTTTGTGGTTTGTGACAACATATAATCCTTTCTAGAAAATGATTATTGAATGAAAGGGGATCTAGTCAGAGATGCATATGATGAAATGTAAATTCAGAGTGTCAAGAATTTTAAAAATTTAAATGAATGTCATACTGGCACCTCCATTGAATCAGGAGTCAGGAAATGAACAGTGGAATAGTGGTTTCATGTTGGAGGATCTGGATTTGAATGTTGCCTCTCCCAATGACTATGTTTAGTCTCTATGAGGCTATTTCAACAATTGACTCTCCCAAAACAGAGGAAATACTTTAAAGTTTAATCTGCATTATATCTATATTCTCCACCACTTTCTTAAATCTATACAATCAACAAAACAGTAAATCAAACCCCAACATGTAGAATTTGCTGATTTCTGTGGTATAAATCCATATAATGAAAATTTAACAATTGGAGCTAACTCCAGCACTCCTTTCTTTCTAACTTTAAGTCCATGATGCAATCTGGGAAATATGAATTCTAGTAATAGTGCTGTAACTATGTAACTGTGTCCATGGGCAAATAAATCACCTTCCTTCCGTTTGCTTATTTTAAAAGAGATGGTTAGACAAGGAGACCTAAGGTTCTAAGATCCAGTCAGGGACTGCCTCATTTGCTAACAAAAAATGCTATGTTAACTAGGAGAAAAATCTCAGACTCATACTTCTCAAACATTATCTGATTCCTCAACAAAGAGAGCAGCGGCTGCTTCATTTTTTATCTTAGTTAGTCAATAAGCATTTATTAAGCACCTACCATATGCCAGGCCCTGTGCTAAACAATGGGTATACAAAGAAGAAAAAAGACAGCACCTGCCCTCAAAGAGCTCATCATCTAATGGCAAAGACTTCAAGCAAACGAATAAATAAAAACAAGACAGATATGAAATAGTTAACAAAGGGAAGTAACTGAGGGACTATCCTGTATAAAAAGAGCCTTTTGCTGGGATTTAAAGGAAGCCAGGAAAGCCAGAAGGTAGAGATGAGGAGGAGGAACATTCCAGGTATGGAGTGACACCCCAAGAAAATTCCCTGAACAGAGAGATAGAGAGTCTTATTCTTGGAACTGCAAGATGACCAATGTCACTGGATCTCAGAGAATACGATGGGTGTAACATGTAGAAAGACTAGAAAGGTAAGGGAAAGGAGCCTAGGTTATGAAGGAATTTGAATTCCAAATAGAGGATTTTGTGTTTGGTCCTTATGGTGACAGGGAATCACTGGAATTTATTGAGTATAGAGGTAACATGGTCAGATATGTGCCTTGTATGCTTAGCACAGAGCAATGTGACCAATACATAGTAGTGCTTAATTAACACTTTAATTAAGTGTTATATTAATAAACTACTTATTAATTAATTTAATTAATTAATAAGTAGTTTATTAATTAACAAGCTGGCACTACTGTTAATTATATAAGTGCTAAATTATGCATTATATAGATATCTTCACTTCCATCCCTTTCAAATTGGTTCAAGAAGAGTAGTTCTTAAAATGAGGAATGGGATTAAGTGGGGGGAAAATTAAGGATTTTTAGAGAGCTCCTAATTGATAACTCAAAAATAAGCCTCACGTACAGGGATAATCCATAGAGATAAGGATATTAGATTGTAAAGAAAATATATTATTGATACTTATGTTGTCTTGACACTGAAAGAGGAGAAAAGTTATTAAGCATTTTGAATCTTTTAAAGGGTTTAAAGAAGCCGCTTTCTAAACTAATAATAGTGATAATAGCTAACATTTACATAGAGCTTTAAGGTTTTCAAAGTACCTTACATATATAATCTCATTTAGTCTTCAAAAGTAGAGCATTTGGCCTGAAGTCAGGAAGATCTGAGTTCAAATTTGATCTCAGACACTAACTGTGAGACCTTGGGCAATTCATTTAGCCTCCAATCGCATCAGTTTCCTCATCTGTAAAATTGGGGAAAATAATACCACCTACCTTCCAGGGTTGTTATAAGGATTGGATGAGATAATATTTTTAAAGCTTTTTGCACTGTGCCTGGCACATAACAGTCACAACAGAAATGTTAACTATAATATTATTATTAAGAATGGCATTAATAATCCAGTTAGGTAAGTCCTAATATTATTTTCATTTTACAGACGAGAAAATTGAGGCTAAGAGAGATTGCATGATTTTCCTAGCATTGTGCAAATTCATAAGTATTTGAGACTATTTGAAGTTAGGTTTTCTTGACTCTGAGTCCAGGACATGTATTCATGTGCCACTAAGTCATCTAGGAGATGTGGCTTCTAGCTTTAGTCACTAGCAAACTCCATGACTTTGGACAAGTCACTTCTCGCTCCACCTCTCAGGTGCTCCATTTCGTAAGATGCCTAATGATGAGGTTGGACGAGATCTCTCAGGTCCATTCTTGCTCTGATACTTTATGGTATAATGATTGTAGTTTAAAATAAAAATAACCCTTCCCCCACCTTCTACTTCATTCCTGAGACAGCTCAACATAAACAGAACTCCACAGACTGTCATCAAAAGAGAAAGCTGACAGGAGAAGAGTTCATATAATCTTGTCACATGTTGGCAATGTACTGAGGGTCAACAGATGCATAAAAGAGAAATAAAACTGACAGTTGGACCAATGTGCCTGTCTTTCATTGTAGAGTATGGCTAATAGTTATTTATAACACAGACTTAGATACCAATTTAAGCTGGAGGACAGGAAGCTTGAAAGGCATCGACATATGGTGTTTCCTTTTTTTCCCCCCTTAAATAAAGAAAAACAGACATTTTGTAGCTTTAAACAATAGAGTTTTATTTTGTTTGTTTGATGGGCATAAAGGAAGTTATATGCTAATAGCAGGACTCAATGATACCTTCATTCCCCTCCCCTACAACTCCAACTGATACTTCCTTGCCCCCATGATGTATTTCAGAACTATCTTGTAATTTTTTAAAAGGTATCATTTTGTATTTAGCAAACATTATCAAAAATGAGCATTTCACAAAGATTATATAGGAAACAAGCTTGTTATACTTAGCTTGTATTTTAAAAAAAGAATAAATTCAACACTAGTTTCAAAGCTGTCTTGCTTTTTTGTCTTTACTTCTGAAACTCCTTGTTCTCATCTGTATATTAAAAAACATTTCAATGATCCCCTTTTTTAGGGCATCCCTATTGCTCATCCCTCTCTTCTCCCCAAATAAACCCCCTGGCAATTTTTTTTAAAAGAACCTTCCTATGTAATGATTAAGGATAGTCTCGTAAAATAAATTCACACTTACTCATCTCAAAAAATTTATAAACTAATCTGCCCCTTGAGCCCTCTAACTTCTTTGTCAAGTGGTAAATAATTATAGGTCCTCTGGAGTAGTGGCTGATCAGTGCAATGATAAGGATTCCTAAGCCTTTCAAAGTCGTTTTTCTTTATAATATTATTAATTACTATATAAGCTATTCTTTTGACTCTCTTCACTTCATTTTGTGTCAGTTCATAACTTTTTAAAATTTATTTTTTAAAACATTTTTCCTTTGAAAAACTTATTTTATTTGTACACTTAAAAAGGTATAATATTGAAACTTATAATACAGTTCTATAAAAGTTACTTATCCATGAAAGAACTGCCAGGGAAAAGAGATGGTGCTACATTTTTTAGTTAATCATTAGAAAAAATTAGAAAAAGAAAAAAAACAGAATTTTTTTTTCTAATTTAAAGAACTTTTTCCAGGTATCAATTTTATATATTACAAATTTCTTTGAATATTAAATAAATATCTACTTAATAAACTCCAGCTGAATACATCTAGCTAACACTGGTACAGCACTTATTGATATGCAAAAAATTGTGCTCATTCATGTGTAGTGTTCAAAGGATGTGATCATAAAAGAATTCTTAGTCATTTACAGTTTCTAAACCATGCTAAAGTAGATTTCATTTATATTAATAAAACTCCCACAATGGCACAGAATCTAGAAAAAAGCAAAAGATGAAAAATAAGTCAAAGGTGTAGAAAAATTACTTTTGCAAGATATTTGGATACATGAATGATCTAGAAAATACATAAAACTAATTTTATTTCCTTTTTTGTATTGATGTTCACTAAGGATAGTGATTTAAAATTTTCTTTCTCTGTTTATCTCTCTCTGGCTTAGGTATCAAGAAAGAATATGTATCACAGGAAGAATTTAATAAGATCCCTTCTATTCCAATTTTGACAAGTAGTTTGTATAAAACTGAAATTAGTTTTTCTTTGAATATTGTGTAGAATTCACTTGTAAAACCACCAAGTCTTGGAGGTTTTTTTTTCTTTTGGAGTTTCTTTCACAGGAATTCTTAACTTGGGGTTTAAAAATTTGTTTTAAAATATATGCATATGGATGTAAACATGTATGTCTATATACACACATATAGATAACTGAAACTCAATGTAATTGGTTCCCTTTGTAACCCTGTATGTTTTATTTTATGCATTTAAAAGCATTCTATGAAAGAATCCCAAAAAAAGGTTATCACCTGATACGACTTATTCATTTCTACTTTTGAGACTGTTATTGAAATTCTAAATTTCTTATTTTTAACCCAGGTATCTTATATTTGTATAAATATTCATCCACTTTATCAGTTTTGTTCATATATAGGTGAGTAAAAATTTCTAATAATTTCCTTTTTCTTCTTGTTATGCATTTTACTTTTTTATTTTTAATACTACTTCATATTCCTCTCTCTTTTTAATCCAACTAGTTAATCATCTATCCATTTTATTAGGGTTTGGGGTTTGTTTGTTTGGGTTTTGTTTTGTTTTGTTTTGCTTTCAATGCTGTTAATCACTTCTTGATTTTTAGATTTTCTACTTTGGCATTCATGTTTTTATAGAAATGCTGATTTTTAAAAAATTGTTCTAGGTGCATGCCTAGTTCATTGACCTATTCTTTCTCCTACTGATGGCAATATAAGGATGTTTATACAACTGATTCTCTGACCTACCATTTTTTTTAAGAATTAAATTATTTAGTCTCCAATTAAGTTTGAATCTTTTACTCAAAGGTCCTTAAACAATTGTGATTTTCATTGTGTTTTGATCAACAAAGGGCATGTTTAATGTATGATTTTCTACATTAGTATATGAGATTTTAATGCTTTAGCACATGGTCAATTTTAAAAAAAATTTTAAATTTATTTTCTTGTTTACATCATTCATTTCCATGAGATGCTGAGCTACAAATTTTCTCCCCATCTTTCCCCTACCCCTAACCCCAAAACAGAGATCTCCTTGATGAGGGGGTTCCGGAACATGACTATAACATTTATAGGAGTTTTTTGGGGGGGATCTTTTTGAAGAGGTGATTGGTGAATTCTTTCAAGTTCTATTTTGCCGTCTGATTCAAAAACATCAGGACAATTTTCTTTGAGGATTTCTTGAAGGATGTTTTCCAAGTTTTTTTTTTTTAATCATGGCTTTCTGGTAGACTAATAATTTTCAAATTGTCTCTCCTGGATCTATTTTCCAGGTCAGTGGTTTTTTCAAGGAGATATTTCACATTGCTTTCTATTTTTTCATTTGTTTGTAACTGTTTAATGTATCTTGGTTTCTCATAAAGTCATCAGCTTCCATTTGCTCCACTTTAATTCTGAAGGAATTATTCTCTTCAGAATGCTTTTGAGATTCTTTTTCCATCTGGCAAATTCAACTTTTTAAGGCATTCCTCTCCTCATTGGCTTTTTGGGCCTCTTTTGCCATTTGAGTTAATTTGTTCTTTAAGGTGTTGTTTTGTTCAGTCAGGTTGTTGATTATCTTTTCATGATTTTCTCACACCACTCTCATTTCTCTTTCCAGTTTTTCCTCCACTTCTTTTATTTGGTTTTCAAAGTCCTTTT
>CM053593.1:296891062-296952512 GCA_028646575.1 Pseudocheirus occidentalis
TCATATTTCTTGGAAGCATTTGGTGTGGGAGTTCTGACTGTGTTGTCTTCCTTCCATTCTGTGTTTTGATCCTTTTTGTCCCCCAAAAAGGATTGTAGAGTTTTATTGCTGTTCTTACTTTGCTTCCTTTTCCTCATGTTGGCCAGTCAATTAATTGTTTGATTTTTTTTACCTTTGGGGAACTCTGCTTCCGGGGGGAGAGCTCTTTCCCAAATTGCTAGGGTTTTCACAGCTGCTGTAGCTATTAGGGGGGTGCTGTAGCCCTCACCAGCTTTGGCTGACTGAAAGCGCACCCCAGGACCACCACCCGAGACCACAATCTGGATCCAGGCTGCTAAACTCAAGAGCCCCTGGCCTTGATCAATCGTCTTGGTCCCCTTGCAATCTGCAGGCCAGGAGTTCTGAAGCAGCCCAGTGGAGGCATTTGCTACTTGCAGTCATTCCTGCTGCTTCTCTGCCCCAGGGGCAGTTTGACCGGAGTGCTTTTTTCCCCCAAATTTAGCTTGAATTCCACTGACCTTTCTCTTAGTGTTATTTCTCCTGGCTTGATAAATGTGGAAATTGCCCTAGGTGCCTCCAATCTGCTCTCCTGTAGACTCCAGCTGTCGCTCCTCCTGACAGCCCTGGGGCCAGGCTGCAGTTTTGGGCTGGGGGGGCCTCGGCTCCCAGCCTCCACCTTAACTCCACCTGCTGAGGTGCCTTCAGCGAGAGATGTGTTTTCTGTATTTTTGTGAGTTTGGGAGCCCTAAAATTTGTTTAGGGTCATATTTTCTGGGTATTTAGGGTATCTGTGTGGGAGCTGCAAAACTTTGTTGCTTCTATGTTGCCATCTTGGCCCTGCCCCCCCACATGGTCAGTTTTTAAAAAGACACCATTATAGATAAAAAATGTACTTATTCCTTTCAATTCCTATTCAGTATTCACCAGAGAGCTCCCATATCTAACTTTTCAAAAATTATATTCAAATATTTCATTCACTTCTAGTTTATCTTTGTATTAGATTTTTTCTAGTTCTGAAAGGGATACATTGAACCTACCATCTATTATGGTTTTGTAGCTTTGCTGCCTCTTTTCCCCTATTAGAATAGCATTTGGTGCATGTGTATGTTGGGGTATAGTATTATTATACTGCGTTGATATTTCATTACATATGGTGCCTTTATGCTTAATGTAGTTTATTAACCTCTTTTAACCATGCCCTTAACAAATTCTGCTCCATCTATGTAAATATTTGTTTCAAATCTGTGTAAACAGAATATTGTTGCATTCTTCTTTCTAATAGGTTTTATTTTATCAATGAATCCAGCCTATTTATGTTTAATTAATCAAAATGTCTAACATTTATACAGCATTTACTAAGTGCCAGGCACTATGCTGAGATATTTACAACTATCTCATTTGATCTTCACACCAAGATGGGAAGTAGGTGCTATTATTATCTCCATTTTACAGATGAAGAAACTGAGGCAAATAGAAGTTAAGTAACTTACCCAAGGTCACACAGTTAGTGTGTGTCTGAGGCAGGACTGAAATTCATTTCTTCCTGACTCCTAAGGCGGGCATTCTATTCACTGTTCCACTTAGTTGCCTATTTACATATTTCTCTCCATTCTAACCTCTTGTACTTAATACCTCCCCATTTCACCTCATTCTTTGCAAGGAAAAAACAATGATAAAATACCAGTTATCACTGGTGAAAGAGGATCAACACTGGTGATATGTAATTGAAATAATCTGTTTCTATTCCACTGTCCCTCCTCTCTTAACCTTGCCCACACTCCAGAATTTTTCTAACTTTTTCTTTTTTTTTAACCTTTTAATCCTCCCTTCATGATATACCTTTGAAGCCGAAGTTTGACTTCCATACAGATATACACTTCTGCTTTCAAAGACCCTCATTATTTTGGGGAAATCAGTTGACTCACATACCACTTGAGAAGTGTGAGTCCATGACTCTCATTCTCATTAGCATTCTAATTTTCAGGGAACCATTTCCTACGTACAATTTACCACATTCCATCATAAGACATCAATAGAATTCTCCATTTTTTCTTTTTTCTTTATGTAACAGTTTTTACTATATTTCCAATTTATTTCATTTCTGCTAGATACTCTCATAGTCCTTGTTACCAAATGATTTTCTTCTCTTATGAAGTTCTATTGAAGTTCTTACGAAGTTCTATTATAGAGAGTTGTTGTTGTAGAGTTACTCTCATCTAAGTTTTTTCCTTGAATCAACCTTGACCCATAATATTTATTCATTGTGTTTGGCATCTTTTTCTATTTACTCATCTGTCTGACCTCAGTTCCTGATCTGAGAGTTGGTGACACTGCCCCCTCCTACACTGATGGATGAGGTGGATAGGTCCTTTCTGGTCCTGACATTATTTTCCTTGGTTCCTGCTGCTGGCTTCCTCTTGTCCTAGGGTGTCTGCGCTCAAAGTAGGATTCAGTGGCACCACTCAGATTCCTAGAACTGGCTGTCCTTAATTAGGATCATTGTTGCTGTTCAGTCATCTCAATCATATCCAACTCTTTGTGACTTTATTTCAGGTTTTCTTGGCAAAAATACTGTAGTGGTTTTCCATTTCCTTCTCCAGTTCATTTTTATAGATGAGTAACTGAAGAAAACAGCATTAAGAGACTTGTCCAGGGTTGCACAGCTATTGTCTGAAGACAGATTTAAACTCAAAAAGGTGAGTCTTCCTGACTTCAGGCTCAGCACTCCATCCACTGTGCCACCTAGCTGTGCCAATGATTATCATACTGGCTGGTTTCTGAGCCCTTTGGGACTTCCCTTTACAAAGATATAGTGTGGTCTTCGGTCTTCTGTCCCTGCTCTTTGTACTATCCCAATCAGGGTGCTAGATGTCCTCTCTTTCTTCAAGGGCTTCAACAATCAAGGTGCTGGGTGATTTTGTATTCCCCAAGGGACTTCTTGATTTGGAGTGTTGCCTCTTCTGTTCTCTGTAAGATTTCCCTGGTCTTTTGTCCTCTCTGGGGCCTACCCGATCAAGGTGCTGAATAGTCTTTTGTTTCCCTCCAGAACTGCCCCAGTCATAGTCCTGGATATTCTTATATTCTCTCCTGGGACTTCTCTGGTCATACTTCTGCTGCTTGCATGATCCTGCCTCTAGTGTTTCCTCTGCAAAGGCAGTATTTTCTTGATCAGAGAAGTGACTGGTCTCTGTCCTCCCTGGGCTTCCCCTTCAAGGTTCTAACAACTTTCCCCACTTGTAGGCTTCAGTTCTGTGTAGCTTGTGTTGGCTTTAACAGGACTCTTCTCCCAGTGTCTACACCCTCTGGCTGCGTTTTGGGCTGGAAGAAGAAGCCAATTGAGGTTGTGTTTGGATTTCTCTGGCATTGCTCTGTATTAACTCTGGAATAAAAGTGGGAGTGTGGGACTCCTGTGTGATCTATCAGGTCTCCGAAGTAGCTATCTTGTATTTATTCATTTATTTTATATTTGCTTACATCCATACATACATGTTGACCTCCCCTGTTAGAATGTAAGGTCCTTAGGGTCAGGGATCATTTCTTTTTCTTCTTTATATTCTCAGCATCTAAACATAGTGTCTGGGCATGTAGTAAGTGCTTAAGAAATATTTGTGGATTGATTGATTCCTCTGGAGCCCTCACCCACCGAGTCCCCACCTCAGTCCCTCCCACCTTCTTGCTATTGGATCCTTTCTTCTATGCCAACATGGGAATTGTCCAGCTCTCAGAACCACCACCTGTCTTGACTACCCTACTCTATTCCTTCCCCACCTCTCAGATCTAAAAAGTTCCTTTGTGGTCTAAAATTTTAGCTAAGTTATAGATTAAATAGGCTCATGGGGGCTAACTGACATTTATAACATTCCTGTGGGGAAACGAAAAGCATCTAAATTCCCAACAAATAGCTTAGAAGTGAACCTTTGGAAAATCGCCTGTTGGGAACTACGTACTGTTTGCATGTTGAACGCTAATAGTTACAAAAATCCTGTTTTCCTGTTCAGTCTGTAAACTGTCATCTTTAGCACACATTTCATCTCGAATATTAGCTGCCCAGCCCTCCTGTCAGGAATACAAAGGGAAAAGCTGTTTCCTGGGCAAGACTCCAACTCCCTCCCTGGATCAGCCGGCCATGAGGAAGATTGCTTTTCTTCTCCCAACCACATGGCATCTCTGTTCCCTGCCTATGTTCCTTTTTTTTGCCTATGTTGGTTATACATTAAGATTTTTAGCTTCTAGGGGTCATGGTTTGTGTTTATAAGGCAATGAACATATTGTCTTCTATAAATCAAAAAAGTCACATTACTTAGGGAAGGATTTAGAGACTACTTAACTTCCTAATTTCCTCAAACTTTTTTTTATGGTTTTGAGGAAAAAAATAGATTTTTTTGCTATGTGAATTTCCAAGTGTACTTCCTCTACTCTTGTACCCATCTCCCTCTATATTTGCTTTGGCCAAACTCAATCAATCAGTCATTGAAAGGTCATAAGCTTTGTCACTTTTACTACCTTGGCAAGTAAGCTCTTTAAAGGGTAAACAAAATCCCAAGTCCAGACACAAGTGACTTAACAACTTGACCCAAAGTCACCTAGATGAAGTTTTTCCAGTTGCTTTCAGCTTTAATTTTTCCCTCATTCACCTAATCATTCACCTTGAAGACTTGGCCAAAGGTATTTTTCTCATATTCCCTCAGTCTCTAGAAAAACAATATGACAAGGATACAAATCAACACAGACTCAGTGCAGAAGAGTACATGTTACCAGGCACCTGAGATGAATTAATTACAATCACAGGGCATTTTGACCAAAAGTTTTCTGGTTGTTAGGGCTAGAAGGAAAACTTATTGGGTTGTAAAATTTCCACTGTTTAGCAAAAGAAAATATATAAATTTGTCTTCAGGGGTGGCTAGGTGGTGCAGTGAATAGAGCATCAGCCCTGGAGTCAGGAGGACCTGAGTTCAAATCCAGCCTCAGATAATTAACACTTATTAGTCATGTGGCCTTGGGCAAGTCACTTAACCCAACTGCCCTCCCTTCCCCTTCCAAAAAGCAAAATAAAATAAAATTTGTCTTCAAATACAATTATTTTTTTTTTCCTAAAACTAAACTCAAGAAGGAATTTATTGCTTTTAACATTATCCTTAATTAACTTCCCCCCTTCTTCAGGCAAAGTGGTTCTTCTTAGCTGTCCTAGTTCTAAAAATTTCATTTCAGTCTAAAAAAATTCTCTGACTTCTTTAACAGTTTCTTGGTTCTTTCTGAACCCACAGCACATCAGCTCCAAATTTCTTGACAATTCTTTCTTTATAGGGTCACTACCAGGAGACTTTCCTTCAAATCTTGCTTCTTTTAACTCTCAAGAGGAATCAGAGATCTCCTGGTTTATATCCTCTTCTTAGATCAATATTGACATACTGTATTTTGCCACATAATCATTACACCCTGTTTTTTTTTTCAGTTAAAAAATTGGTTTATAATCTTTCATTGCATAATCGTTTCTTGGTATAATTCTGTTCATCAAACTGCTTAAAAGGTAAACAGAGCAGCAGTGTATTCAGCAATGGCATATGGATATGCATTTATCTCTCACACATTCTCAGCCCATGGGCATTTTCAGTATATTTCTGAAAGCTGACTTGCGTGGTTTGTTTAGAGTGCTATGGTACTAAACAGTGTTGTCACTCAACCCAGTGAAGAGCCATGGGCACAAGGGAAGCAGGCAGGCAGATAGAAGCTGCTAAGTCAGGTGATGTGGCAAGACTTGCATCTTCCCAATTTTAACATTTATTCACAAGTATTCCAAGCATCCTAATCTTGCACCAAAGACAGTTTAGTAATAAGTGATTTTTAAGGAATACTATCACTTTTTTTTAAAAAGCATCACATAATGGTCACACCCCACTTTTATTGCAAAAAAATTGGCATGAAATCAGCAACAATTATGTGGTTAAATATGGTATCCTTGGCATTTTTACATGGGATTATACTTTACATCTTGATTATATTTCACTTATTCTAATCTCAACCAGAGTGGAGTCACTTCCAAATCCTCACAAAATTTGGTTGATTTGGGGGGGGGGAGGGACCATAGGGAGGAGGAACTGGGGGAAGGACAACTACAATTAATCCTGAAGTTTTAGGATCCTATTCCAGCTATTTCAAACAGGCTTACCTAAGATGCCAAGAGGAACAAATCTCTTTTAAAAACTACTCTTTCACATATTATTTTATTGAAGAATTTAAACAAAATCAAATGAACAAGTATTTATTAAGCACCTGGTGTATATATTTTCTATACTCTTCTTTGCTGGAGAGATAAACTGATGAATATGGTGGTCTCTGTTCTCATTGAATTTAGTGTCTTGGGAGTGGGTAGACTCATGGCTATAATAAAAAATATAACATGACAACACCACATGAGATGTATATAAAATATTGCAGGGTGTATAAGGAAGAAAAACTATATACCTGTCTGGTAGCTTTTATGAAGTTTTACATCTCATTGTACAGATAATAATTCAGATAAAAATGATCACATTACCTCTAGGTTAGAGGCTTTGACATCTTAGTATAGGATTTAACACTGCTAGGGCTAAACCACTGTAAAAAAAAAACCAAACCAAAACCCAAATCCTATCCACTATTGCTTTTGAAGGAAGGGAGGTATTAGGGAAAATTTTGGAAGAGTAAACTGATTTTTACATATTTCATTTTACTCCCTAGAAGAGAGATTCTTCCTCCAGAAGGAACTGGGAAAAATAATGGAATTCTAATAAATCTGCCCCGATCCCCAAATATTCTGACTCCTTTATAGGCCTCATTGAACAACAGGCATGCCCTGATTTGACCACAAAGTCTGGCTTTAACCACATCACAAGCCCCAAACTCAATCAAAGGTCTTGCTAAAAACAGCAGAACCACTGCCCCTAGGAAGCCACTGCCCATAGACTCAATATAGCCACCACCCCTACCTAGCCTCTGCCCCCAGATCCAATCCACATATTTAAATAGGTGTGTCCATGCACTCAACCATAATCACATCATCTATTTAGCCCAAGTCAAGACCATAATACCTAACTATTCATCTTGACCAGACAGGACCACAATAACTAGCCAATCAGAAAGAAGCATGACCAGGATATTTGACTACTGAACTATAGAAAGGGCTTCCCCTAAGATGGCCTTGTAATAGTGATGAAATTTGAAGATACCTTTGTATTGCTAAGGTAACAGTTACTTATTACCTAGTTTCAAATTAACCCTCTGTAAAGAAACAGGAGGTATGAACCCCTGTTGCTGACATAACAGGAAGGGGCTAAACAGGGGAGAGATAAACATATATTAGGAAAAGCATGAGCTGGGCAGTCAGAATTTATTGAGATAAGCATCATGAAGGCAGGGCAACTGCTGCCGGGGAGGGGGTAGAGAGACAGAGACAGAGACAGAGAGAGACAGAGAGAAAGAGATAGAGAGAGAGAGAGAGAGAGAGAGAGAGAGAGAGAGAGAGAGAGAGAGAGAGAGAGAGAGAGAGAGAGAGAGAGAAAATTTCTCTCAGTGAGCATCTGGAGATTGGGCTGCTACTGCTGGACTGAAGACTGAACTGAGAATTGAGAAGAACTGAGAAGAAAAATGACAACTGATAACTGACATAGAACTCTTGACTTGTGGTGGCAAAACTCAAACTTGTGGTGGCAAGACTTCCAAGGGCCAGCAGGAGCTGCCAAAGACTGAGGAATCATGACTGTGGTGTTGGTACTTTGTACAAATGTTGTTGTGACTTTGTTAATGTGTATAAATGTTATTGTGGCTTTGTTAAGCCTTGTCTTCCTAGGAACAGAGACTGTGAAGGATTTGAGATGGATTGGACACTGTGAGCTCTAATATGGAGCAGGAACTGCATGGAGAGCTGGACAAGGAACTGGAAGTTGTTTGCCTTTGAATCCAGGTGACAGTTTGGTGGATTCAGGTAGGAGCTACCTGCCTCAAGTCAAGATAAAAAGACCTCTCCTTGGATACTGGATAGTGACTGATGAAATGGTCTGAGTAATATCTGATGAAATTGTGATTTACTTGTGACCTAGGGATGGATGGCTTTTGTACTTTCCACTACTCCTTAAGAGGGTGCTGAGTAGTGACTGATGAAATTATAATTTAATTGCATCTCAGTGTGGAGGGCTTTGACTTTCATACTTTGTATCCCTTAAGGAGACAAGTCTCCTTAAGGATGATTGAATGATTGAGTTACTAAATGGTTGAGTTACTAAATGTTTGTACTTTGTTTAAAACTATGTGACCACTTCAATAAAAGAAAAACTATGCGGCCATTTTAGTGACAAGTTGTTGAGTTGTGATGTGGTGAATGCTGTATTCTGATTTTCTGTGATAAGTTGTAACATTCTGAATGTTATACCATGATTTTCTGTGAATGTCTTGCTCTGATTTGTTATTGAATAGAGAGTTTTCTATACTATGTAATCAGAACCTTCAAAGCTGTTCACAGCAGCAGCCCTCTAGAAATCTGCTCATGCTTGGCTTTACATACCTGTGTGATAATAGCAAAGAACTGAACTCGAGTAAAGTTATTGTAGCAGCGACCATACTGGCATGCCCAGGATGGCTGCTAGCACAGGTTCTTAGATATACTTTATTAGGAAAGATAGTTTTTTAAGGGGTCAGCAATCTCTTTTAATCATATTCACTAGTTTAGGGGAAAAGGCAGCACCCTGAACTTCAGAGAAATAGAAACAGAGAAAAAACAAGCAAAGAAATAGAGACCAACAGACAGGGCTCTGAACTGCCTGAATCAACTATACACTTTACCTACATCCCTGGATGGAGAGAGTCTTTATATCTGAGCAATTGGGAAGCTCTGAACATAGGACCACTCAGAATCTCAACCAGGGAATCACAAGATTCTTCTCATAAGCAAGCCTCCAAAACAAAATACCAACTCAGAGTGCATGTGTATATGTATGTATGTATGTATATATGTATGTATATGTATGCATATGTATATACATATATATATATATACATACATGTATACATACATACACTTCTTACAGCCAGAATGCATCACATTCCTCATGATTCATTGCCTAAATAGAAATTAGCAAAAGGTGTGAAAGCCTTCCTATAAGCAAGCCTCCCCCTAAGCAAGCTTCCCTTAATGGGCTCCAGGTGAGACCTGTTAATGGTTAGGGAAGATCTTAAATCCCATGAGCACTACACTTATGATGTAAGAGGTTTATTATAATATCATTATCATATGTAAATGCCCCCATACCCCCCACCAATGGATTTTTCTGTACGCATTGTGGGTAATCACATATGCCGTTCCACTGAGGCTGGGGCCCAACCCCATTACCTAATCTTTTGATAATTCTCTCCTGCCTTTTAAATATTCATTATTTCTGATGTGTAATTAGCATCATTACACTATAAAATGCCTATCTTGTTTCACTAAGTTGTTGATTCCTCTTGGAGCTTAGTCTGCTGGAGAGGGTCACCCTCCGTAAATGCCTTCACTTGGATTGAAGGTGATCTGATTCTGAATTCTTTGAGATGACCTCACAACATACCATGAAACCACAAGAGTCCTGAGGAGTAGTCACAAGAGGTAGAAGGTTAATGAAAAGCTTGTTAAGAGGCTGCGGTCTCTGGTCAGTGTAAAACTGCAGAGGATACTTCTGATCTCTGGTCACTCCTTTGTTTTCTTTCATTGGCCTGCCTCCTTCTGTTTCTCTTCATCCAGCTGTTTCTTTTCTTCCCTTACCCATTATGAAACACAGAGAACTCAGCCTCCCAGCTGCTGCTATATCCTTTTGTCCCTGAAACAAACCCACAGGCCTTTTGAGGTTTTCTAAACATTTTACTGCTAGAGACAATTGGAAACAGCAATCCCTCCTCCCTTTCTTTTCTTTAATTCTATCCCCTAAGACAAATATCACACAGGTGCTACCAATGAGTCCTCTCCTCTCTACTCTCCCTATAACCACCCCTAGTAAAAGCTTTTCATTACTTCTCATCTGAATACCTGTAACAGCCTCCTAAATGGTTTCTCTAAATCCATTTCAATCTATCTCTCAGACAACTATGAAATCTTAGGTTTCATAGAGTTCAGGAGTGGTTGGTATCTCAGTGAGCATCTTGTCTCTTTGATTTTACAGATGAGGAAATTGAGATTCAGAGGGGTGAATTGACTTTCACAAGATGAGACATGTAATGAATAGCAGGGCCTAGAGTCTCATAAAGGAAACCATAGAAATCTCAGAGTTAGAAGGGACCTCAGAAGTTGTTTAGTCCAACTGACATGACACACCTGAACAAGGGCATCCTCTATATCACACCTGACAAATGGTCAGCTGGCCTTTGCTTGAAAACCTCCAGACAGGTGGAATCCTCTCCCTCCCAGGTTAGCTCATACTGCTTTTGAATAGTCCAAATTGTTCATAAATTCTTTCCTTTTCCATAGACTTGACAACTAAACTATCCTATACTCCCATAATCTGCTTATGATATCACCCTTTATGTCTAAATCACGTACCCATTTTGATCTTATCTTGGTATATAGTGTGAAATATAGCCTATACCTAGTTTCTGCCAAATTGTTATTTAGTTTTTCCAGTAGTTTTTGTCAGATAGTGAGTTCCTGTCCCCAAAATTTAGATCTTTGGACTTATCAAACACTAGATTACTATAGTCATTTACTACTATGTATTGCAGACCTGAAAAACATCTACATTTTTCACGGGCTGCCCAAAATCCTTTGGCAGGCCACAGATTGTGCAGGACTGACATGTTGTGTACCTAATCCATTCCACTGACTCTGCTTCTTAGCTAGTACCAGAATTTTTTGATGATTATTGCTTTATAATAATGCATGAGAGGGGTGACTAGGTGGCACAGTGAATAGAGTGCTGGTCCTGGAGTCAGGACCTGAGTTCAAATTTGATTTCAAACACTTAACACTTACTAGTCGTGTGACCTTGGGCAAGTCACTTAACCCCAATTGCCCTGCCTTCCCCCCTCCAAAAAGCAAAAATTAATAATAATAATACTGTATGAAATCTAGTAAAACTAGCTAGGCCACCTTGATAGTCCTAATTATTATAAGATATTCTTCCTTAAATTAGGCCCAAATTTGACTCTGAAAATATCACCAATTGTTCTTTTCACTTGAAAGCCCTTCAGATACTTGAAGACAGTTTTCATGTTACCTTTTCCTCCTCCTAATTCCTAAATGTTTCCAGTTCCTTTGGCCTTTCCCCATCTAGCATAAGCCATTCTAGTTATCCTCAGCAGGATGATCTCCAATTTATGAGTGTAGTACCCATAATTAAACACTATACTATAATATTTTTTCTTTTTGGAGGGGGGAAGGCAGGGCAGTTGGGGTTAAGTGACTTGCTCAAGGTCACACGACTAGTAAGTGTCAAGTGTTTGAAGCTGGATTTGAACTCAGGTCCTCCTGACTCCAGGGCCAGTGCTCTATTCACTGTACCACCTGGCCACCCCTAAACACTATACTATAGATATAGTTGGTCCAGGACAAAGTACATCACTATCACCTCAGACCTGCACACTGTTCCTATTTTAAAGTAAGATTGTATTAGCATAATAAAATTATAGATCTGAAGTTGGAAGGGGCCTCAGAGACAATCAAGTCCAATCCCCTCCTTTTACAGATGAGGAACCAGAAGCCCAGGGAGATTAAGTGATTTGCCTAAAGTCACACAGCTAAATGATAGAACTGGGATTTTAAATTTAACCCTCTTTCCAAAGCTCCACTTTCTTGGTCGCCATAGCACACTGTTGAAGACTGAGCTTCCTCTGTTCAGTAGATGCAGCTGGCAGAACGTTAGATAAAGGGCTGAACCTGGAGCCAGGAAGTCCTAAATTCAAATCCATCTTTGGACATTTGTGTGACCCTGGGTAAGTGACTTAACCTTTCTTTCTTCAACTATAAAATGGGGATAATAATAGCACCAACCCTTAGGGTAGCTGTGAGGATCCGATGAGGTAATGTGTTGTGCATAATGACAGGTACATGGTAGGCACTAAAGAAGTTCTTATGCCACCCCTCCCTGTCAACACTCAATTGTTGGTTTTTTGGTTTTTTTTTTTTTTACTTAAATTGTCATTTCAAACTCAGGTCTTCTAACTCCAAATAGTCCTTTTCAAATACCTCTTAGAAGCAGATGTGAGTAAATGGAATTTTCTAAGCCTTAAAGTACAATAAAATGTGAAATCCTATACTATCTCTTTCTAGGCATCTCTCATACAATACTCTTTACCCTGCTTTATAGTCTACGATCACACCAAACTGAACTACTCACCAAACAATCCCCCATTCTCATCCCCCCCTTGCTATTTTTCTTGCCTTTGCTCACACAAGTATCTTAGGTGTGGAATGGGTACCTCCTTCAAATATCCATCTCCTCATATTAAAATACCCATCTTTCTCTAAGACCCATCCCAGGGCTACCTCCTCTAAGCAGCCTTCCCTGATTGGACATGATCATTCCCTACTGACATTTCTTATAGTTTTCTTACAGTCAGTCTTATTTTAATAGAAATTTATATGTGGAGCCATATTTTATCTCTGTATCCCTAGAATAATAGCTTCTAACTGTGGTTTGATAGCTGATAAACTGGATAATAGTCTAATGAACCGTATAGGTGCTAAGTAGGGGCGGTGTCTTTTGAATAAACAAAGGACTCAAGTTAGACAACCCTAATTATGTTGCCTGTGACTGTAAATAGCATTTCACCACAGGTACTAGGAACAAAGGGAATGAGGATCAGAGTGTGTTTCTTGGGAGATGGAATAAGGAGACATTATGAAGCCAGGGTACACTATCAGGGACCCATTGCTGGACATAGGGATTTACCTTCTTTTCTTTCTTCTCCTTCCACCTCAGTGTCAGAGTTTCAATGTAATAACAGGAGAGTTGCATGCCCTAGGCAAGATTTGAAAATTACATTCTCTTTGTGTTGCTGTCCATTGGAATCTTTGAGCCTTCAATATAACACATTAGATTTGACTCATCACAAAATAAATACTCATGTGACACCTCCACCCCATGGCTTGGCAGTTTTTCTGCCACATTTCCAGAGGGAAGCATGACCTCCGATTGTGTATGAGAAAATACTAAAAGGCTGCCCAAGGAGAAAGAAAACAATCTCACCCAGGAGAGTCCCCTCTATGCATCTTCTAGGGTTGTAAATACTGGAAGTTAGTTTTTCCCACATGTCTCCAGCTCCAGGGACATTTCCAATCTCTATTAAAGTGGGAGTAATATATAAATATTTGCAATGTAAAAGCAAAATGCATCAAAAAATCTTTTTTTTTTTTTTACAGCTACTGTTCTCTTTTTGCATTGCCTCTTGAAATTCTTTAATTATCTTAAGAACTCTCTTCTCCCCTTACCCAGGAATGTAGAATTGTGGCTCAGAGTTCTCTCAGTCAATCAGTAGTTACATTTCCCTCTGAATGTATAGGAAAACTACCCAATCTATGTGCATGAAGGTATTATATTTGGGAGTCATATAGAATAGAATTTGTAGCATTAAAATATGTACATTTACCGAAAGTTTTATTATGGAATATCCTTCCTCATTTCTCACCTACACATATGCATATCATATCCTGGCATGTTTGCCCACTTTGCCTACTCTTGTGGGCTTTGCTGGATACCCTTGATTCTGCCACCACAGATCCCACTTTAGAGAGGAAGCGGGTCTCAGTGATCTGTAAGGGGATTGTTTAGTTACATACAGCAGCTGGGTCTGCAATACTGTCAAGGTAGCAAATGAAGAAGAATTCTTTTTATGTAGTTTGCTGTTCTCAGGTGGTCATTTGTATATAAAGGGGAGAAGGATGGATCTTTTCTTCCTTCTCAAAGTCTGAGTTGTGCTGTGGATATTTGAGTGTAAGTCATGTTAATCTAGGAAGTACCCAATCAATTTGATGAGCTTCCCCAATCAATCTGATGAGCTTGCAGGCATGAGCTTTTGTCTGGAGGCATCTGAGGGACACATCCCCATGGAGAGCATGGACACTGGCATCTTATTTAAATAACGACTCCTGAATGGTTTTTGTGATTGGGTCTATCTTCTAGATGACTGATTAACTATGAGTCAGGAGAACAGGTTCTTTTTGGAGAAGCTTCCCAGTCTGTAGTCTATGAAAGTTAGCTAGCAGGTGATTTTGGCTTTTTAGCATTTTGTCATGTTCAGAAAACAGAGAAGCAAACAACAAAGTAGATCTAATCCAGGGTGCAGGAAAGCCTGTGACTGGGCAGAGTCTCTCCCACCAGGAAATAATAATGACTGTCTTGCAGCAGAAGTACATGCATGAGCTTACCCAAGTGATTTAACAGAAGAGACCCTGAAACTGAACTTTCCAAGCCCAAGAAAACTCAGTAAGAGGGGCACTGAATTCCATGCAGATGCATATGGCAGATGGAGCTATGTGCTTGCCCACTTGACCTGAGTAAAGTACTTTTGGACAATGTTTCTGTTCTCTCACCTCTTATGTAGAAGAGGAAGGATCTTAAATTTCTAGACAGCATGATCCAGAAATCTCATCTTTTAGAAAGAAAAGGGAGATTACCTTATGACCAACTCTAAGTTGTAGGGGTACCAAATTCTAGAGTTCAGGGATTGGACCTTCTATCAAAGTAAGGGAATTTCTTGAGCAGTTTTGTCTGTCAGGAAGGGACCCACATGGTCGCTGAAACTAAAGAATCAGTAATGGAAACCCAAGGTTTAAAGAAGCAAGGGACCTGACCTTGCCAAACCTAGCCATTCCCATAGTTAGTAAACTATACAAGTTTAACAGGAAAGAGATTGCTTAATCAATAGTCCTCCAAGTATATTTACCTTCTGAAGGAGTTTAAACTTCAAGATGTTTCTAAAATTATTGAAACCATGTAGGACTCTAGGAAAGAGAGATAGAATGTCAAAGGAATGTCCTATGGTATCCTCAAATATACTACTCTTCCAATAGCTTATTTAATAGCTAATTTAAATGCTTTTTGTGTCTTCTATAGCTGATTGTGATCTCCTATGTGTTCTTTTAGTGCCTTATTTTTTTTCTGAGTCCTTTGTATCCTTTGCATTATTTGTGGTATGAAATAAAGGCTGACCAATCCAATGTCTAATATGTACTTAGTACCCAGAGTGCTTATATGGGAGCTGAAAATCCCTTTTAGTCATATCTGTGAAAAACTAAAACCTGCTAAAACTGAACTGTTTTTGGAAATTTTCCTGGAGTAACTCTAGGTGAAAACAATGATGCCAGAAGAGACATCTTACAAGAGAGAAAAGGAGCCTTTCATGGTCAGCTCCCATAAGACCTGTCTGTTTGATTCACTGTGATCCCACAGCATTTTGCGATTCTGGGCTTCAAATCACATGTATACACACAGACACACTCACACATACACATAAACATGCACAGCGGGGCACTATGTGCCAGGGAAATCAGAACAGGTCTTCTGTAAGGGGTGGCTTTTAAATAATGCTTTGAAGGAAGCAAGGGATTGTAAGAGATAAAGGTGAAGAGAGAATGCACTCTGGGAATAGAAAGGGTCTATGTCAAAGCAATGGAGATGTGGGGGTGATAGAATATTTTATATGAAGAGCAACAAGAAAGTCAGCTTGGCTGGATGATAGAGTATGTGAACGGGAATAATTTATAATAAACTTGGAAAAGTAGGTTGGAGACAATCTGTGAATGTATGACAATACATTTTAGAAAACTTTTAATATATAAAAGTTAAAATAATGATAACCTTTCATCACAAAGAAAAAATAAATTAAATGATTGTCTTTACACTATTCAAAGTGACAGGGAAATATATCACATATTTAAAAAGCATTTTTCATGTGGTAAAATTAAAATCAAATGATTGCAATACTTAAACAAGAAAAATCCTTAGCTATTTGGAAATTCTATCATTTAAAATGACTTATTCACAGAGAATTGAGGATAACTCAGTTTTGGTGCTTTTGTTTTATAGTTTGCATTGCCTTAAATTAAGACAGTATTATATTATACATAACATAATAATATAATGCGTATATGTAGGTATTTGAATTATTAAACATTCTGTTAGTTTTAAATTTTCAAATTAAATGCTTCTTAAATTTCATATAATTGGAATTTAATGTAAGATTAAGCTTATTTTATAGCTAGATGAAACTGTTATAAATTCCAACTAAATTTTAATAATTAGTATTTCAAAATATTTCCCACAGAAACCAGAATACATATTATTTGTTCCTTGTCAAATTTGCAGAAGGTTTTGTCAGATTTGAACTTCTGTATCTCTTAGAGATTATTATTATTTTTTTTTGCTTTTTGGAGGGCAGTTGGGGTTAAGTGACTTGCCCAAGGTCACATGGCTAGTTTTTTGTGTTAAGTGTCTGAGGCCGGATTTGAACTTAGGTCCTCCTGACAACAGGGCCAGTGCTCTATTCACAGCGCCACCTAGCCACCCCTTAGAGATTTTCTTTTAACAAATCTATTTGTCATCAATATGATGTAGTAGACAATCATTCCAGTTTTCCCTTGAATGTACTATATCCCTCCCTAACCTCTAAGTCAAAGGTGGCTTCTTCTGTAGCCCCCTGACCAAGTTCCAGAGGCTAATTGCATAGCCTCTTGGAAACATAATTTGTTATCTTGGTGAAGGAATTCAATAGGATTTAGGGCTAGTCTGCATGAGGTTTTGGAGCCTGGGGAGTTTGCTGGAACACTAGGGTTCTGGAAGGAAAAAGGCAGGAGGGCTGAGGGGGCAGCAGGGAGAACCGTTTGAGGAGGAGCTGCTACCAAGAGCTAATGTAATGATGTTAATCAGACAGCATGGAGGCAACAGCAGCAGAAGCAGCAACAGAGGAACAAACTCCATAAACCGGTAAATTCTCTCCAATTATGAAATCCAAGCAGCAGGTAGAACATTCTTTCCCCTTTTCACTTTCTGTTTACCTCTTCATTCTTTCTGTCTTTGAGGCAGAATTTTTCAACCTGAAGTGTCCTATTTAGGGAAGTAAGAGGAGAAGGGGATAAAAGAAAGATGGGGGGGTGAAAAATTAGGATGAATTAGGGGACATAGTGGTCAGAAGCAAAACAGACTTCTGAGGAAGGACAGGACAAAAAAAAAGAGAAAGCAGGATAAACAGAAGAAAGTAGGATAGAAGGAAATACACAGCCATCATAACTGTGAATGTGAATGGGAGGAACTCCCTTAAGAAATAGATGCATTTAGCTGACTGGATTAGAAAACTATATTCCAGCAATAAGCTGTTTACAAGAAATACACTTGAAACAGGAAGACATACATATACAGAGAAAAGTGCTGGAACAAAATCTATTATTCTTCACTTGAAGTAAAAACAAGACAAGGCAAGGATAGCAATCATGATCTCAGACAAAGCAAGAAACACCTAATTAAAGGAGATTAATCGGGGAAACTACATTTTGCTAAAAAGTACCATAGACAATGAAATAATATCACAATTTTTATAGCAAGCTTTTCTGATATAGGCCTCATTTCTCAAAGATATAGGGAAGTGAGTCAAACTTACGAAAATAAAAGCCATTCCCCGGTTGATAAATTGTCAAAGGATGTGAACAGGCAGTTTTCCAAAGAAGAAATCAAAGCTCTCTATAATCTAATTAAAATGCTCTAAATCACTATTGGTTAGAGAAATGAAAATTTAAACAACTCTGGGGTACCACCTCTCACCTATCACCAAAGCCATGAGGAAAAATAGGTATATTAATGAATTGTTGATGGAGTTGTGAATTGGTCCAACCATTGGAGAAATTTGGAACTATGCCCAAAGGGCTATAAAACAATGCATATCCTTTGATTCAGCAATACCATTAATAGATCTGTACTCCAAAGAGAAAAGTGCATGGGGTGTTCCTATATTTGGTCTGAGGGCTTGCTGAATCCCCTTCAAAGCTGTCCACCACAGGGTGGACCACCTTCATCCAACTCTTACCTGTAGCTCTAAGAAGCAATAGCATGCACAGTGGCCACATCCTGATAAACCTTTTTGGTAGATGGGTTAAATCCAGGTTCAGAATAACCAATAGACTTCAAATCTGTCAGTGAATTAGGGGTATGTTTACCCCAAGTATATGAAGACTTTCCCTGGCAAAATGAGAATAGTTTATTCCAAGAGCCATGAAGACAGCTGAAGTCGGTGCTGAGGAGTGCTTAGAGCTTGGTCAGGTGCTGAAGATGTCAAGGTTATTCACTGTATCCTGGGCTATTACCAGTCATTTTGACTTTTGTCCTGCCATTGCACTTCAGTACTCAGGAAGAGTGAGGCTGATGATGATGACTTTGTGCAACTCTGCTTCACTTAAATCCAAATCACAAGCAAGTCAAAATATCATCCTGTGATACCATTGGTACTGTTAGAAAATGAAGAACAAGCAATAACTCCCAAGAGCTTAAACAAAAAGGAAAAGGACCTATACGTACAACAATATTTATAACAACTCTTTTTGTGGTGACAAAGAATTAGAAATTGAGGGGATAGCCATCAACTGGCAAATGGCTGAGCAAGTTGTGGTATATGATTGTGATGGTGTATTATTATTTTGTAAGAAATTATGAGGACAATGATCTCAGAAAAACATGGAAAGACATATGTGAACTGATGCAAAAGTGTAGTGAGCAGAACCAAGAGATCATTGTGCATAGTAACAGCGATACCATAATGATGATCAACTGCAAAAGACTTAGCTACTCTGATCAATAAACTGATCCCTGACAATTCCAAAGGACTTATGATGATAAATGCTATCTGATAAACTCTAAGTAAAAACTGAAGTATAGTTTCTTTTTCTTACTTTTTTAAAGATATGGCTAATATGATTTTTTTTGCATAATTTCATATGTGTCATTGATATTATATTGATTGCCTTCTCAGTGGGTGTGGAAGAGAGGGAGAGAATTTTGGACTCATTTTTAAAAGAATGTTTTCATTACTATTTACTAAATATTATTTATTTGTTTATATTATTATATTATTTAATGCTTACTAAATAATATTTACTAAATATTATTATTTAGTAAAAAATAAATAAATAGCAATTTTTTTCAAAAGAAAAAAGTATCATATTACCTATTAAGCTGTTTTTTGAATCTGCCAAATGGTATTTTATAAGCCTAATCCTTTTAGATGAAGTCTTGTTGTTGTGCAAATATATCTTTAACCACACTCAGATTGTACAGAATGAGAAAAAGCAGGTCTGAAGGTGTTTCATATTTCACAGAATATACAAGCCAAGACCCTACATACTTGCTTGGTATTTCAAAGAGATTCTTTGGTTTTGTCATGAGTTGATTTTATAAGAAATTTTATAAGCCTTTAAATTCACAAAAAGTGATACTATGAACATTTTGGATTAAATGGGATTTTTATGTATATATTTTTTTACCTCCTTGTAGTATGTATATAACAGTGGGATGTCTGAGCAGAAGTTTATGGAAATTTTAGTCACTTTTAAAAATAAGCATGATTCCAATTTGCTTTCCGGAATTTTTGAATCAATTCACACCCTCAATGGTAATGTATAAATGCACCTCTTTCCCCAGCTCCTCCAACATTGACCATTTCTGTCTTTTACCATATGTGTCAATTTCTATGTGTGAGATTAAACCTTAAAGTTGTTTAGATATTTATTACTTTTATTTTTTGGCAATTCAAAGAAACCTTTCCTATGATTGTTAGTAGTTCTCAATTCTTCTTTAGGAAACTTTTTGTTCATATGTTTTGGCTGATTATCCATTGGGAAATGGCTCTTGTTCACATATATTTATGTTAGTTCTCTATTTGCCTTGGATATGCAGAGTATTTAAAAGTCTTATTTCAATTTTTTTTGGAGGGGCAATTGGGGTTAAATGACTTGTCCAGAGTTACATGGCTAGTAAGTAGAAAGTGTCTGAGGCTGGATTTGAACTCAGGTTCTCCTGACTGCAGGGCCAGTGTTCTATTCATTGAGCCCCCTAACTGCCCCTTTTGGTTCAATTTTAAGCTATTAAAGCTTTTAGAGTTTTAAGTTTTAATAGCTTAAAACTGAATTAAATTTGGGATATTTTTTATCTTGGATATGAAATCATTATTAGAGATATCTGATATAAAGATTTTTGTCAACAATCAATAACTTCTTAGCTGCACTAATTTTGTTCATATAAAACTTTTAAATTTCACGTGATCAGAATGATGTATTATATTTTGTAATGATTTATTCACTTTGATGTATTTAAAAACTTTATCCATTGCATAGCTATGAAAGGTATCTGATTTCATTCTCTTCCCTTTTTTTTGGTGGTGTGACTTTAACATTGAGTTTGAATATACATTTTGTATTGGAAATTTTTTTTTAAAGAATAGTCATTGGAAACAGCTGTTCCAGATTCTTCACCATCTAGTTATTCTTTAATCTCTTGCAACCTGATTTTCTATCCAACATTTTGTTAAAATTTATCATTCAAGAGTCAGTAATGACCTCTTCATTGTCAATTCAATGGACTTCTTTTACTTATCTTTCTTGACTTTTCTGCACAGTTGACTACCCCTTCCTTCTGGATATACTCTTTTCTTTTTGTTTCCTTGTCAAGTCTCCCTTTTAGTTCTCCTCCCACCTGCCTGACCACTCACTCCTCAGTTTCCTTTGCTCATTCATAATCCTTTTCTTGTCAATTAAGTATAAATTAAATTCAATTCAACAAACATTTATTTTTGTTCAATTCTTTGATAAATAAACATTCATTGTTGAATTTCTATTTAGAGGATATTGTGGATGCCCCTTAAATGTCTGTCCTTACCTCTTTTCTCTCTATCCTCTTTCCTTAGGAAATCTACTATAGCTTTGTTGTTGTTCAGTTGTGAATAACATTTTGTGATCCCATTTGGGGTTTTCTTGGCAAAGATACTCGAGTGGTCTACCCATTTTACAGATGGGGTGCTGAGGCAAACAGGATTAAATGATTTTGCCTAGGGTCATACAGCTAGTGAGTGTCTGAGACTGGAACTGAATTTAGGCTTTCCTAATTCCAGGGCCAGTGCTCTATTCACTGAACCACCCAGCTGCCCATAGTTTTAGTTACCTTATTTATGCAGATAGATTTCCCCAATTTTTCTCTGAAACTCTAATCCACAGCATCATGGACTGCTTCCTGCTGGAACTTTTTAACCTGAATTGGATTCTACATCTTTCCGAATGAACTCTTCCCACCATCCAAATTCTCTATTTCTCTTAAGGGTATCACCATCCTCCCAGGTACCTAGGCTTGAAACCCACTGGACTATTCTTTTCTTCTTGTTACCAACCTCTAACCAGTTGACAACTTCTATTAATTATAACTCAAAAATAAATGACATCTGACCCCTCTTTTCTAAATGCAGTTGAAAGTATACTATTTCATACCCTTATTATATTTTACTTGCACTATTAAACATTTTAAAATGTTTTGTGGATTACTTTTTTATCACATAAGACTATCCACCTATTCCTACTCCCTTCTTCCAAGTTACTATTTTTTTTCCTCTAGAAATTTCTTTGTGAAATAAAAGGGAAAAAAAGGGAAAGATTTTTTGGAGACCTAGCTAGATGCCTCAAGTTATTACCTTATATTATGTTTCTCCAGTTAAATTGTAAGTTCTTTGAAAGGAGAGGCCATAACTTACTATTTCTTTTATATCCCCTAGCACATGCCCTTGTACATAACAATAAAATATTTCATAATTGAAAAAAAGAAATTACTTTGTGTAACTTTGTAAATACTTTATATTTACTTATCAGGTACTGATTTTCTGAACTGAATTTCTTCATATGATAATTTGCTTTTCTTCTTTTGAAACTCATTTGTTTATATGCTTTAAATACTTATATCTTAGGTAATGATCACTTAGACTATAATAGTATTCTGACTGATCTCCCTGGCTTCAGTCATATCCTTCTCCAGTCTGTCAAAGAGCTGCCAAAATAATCCTTGTAATGAACATATCTGACCATATCACTCCTCTTTTCAAGAATCTTCAGTGGTTCCTTATTGCATGTAGGATCAAATACAAACTCATCAGCCTGCCATTTAAGGCTGTATACAATCTGTCTCCAATCTATATTTTCAGTCTTATTAACTCTACTGAAACATTTAAGGTTCTAGTTTAGTCAAATGGGACTACTAACTCTTGGTCCTATTTTGTTCTTTCCTATATCTGTATATCTGCGTAGGCAGAGTCTCTCATGCTTAGAATACATTCTTTTCTAATTTTTGCATATTGAATTCTCTCTCTTCCTTTAAGACCTAACTCAGTTACCACCTCCTTTAAAATCCAACTCATATACCCTGTCCTCCATGGGGGCTCCTGTTATGGTTGATAAAGAGATTAAAATTTATCCCAAATTTAGTAAGACACAAGTCTAGCCTCAGTATGTAAGGGAGATGGGTCTCTCAACAAAATACATAATAAATTAGATGCTTTCATGTTAATGATGTTATTTTAAGAATCTCATCTTAAGGACACAAAAGAATCTGGATGAAGGGAAGAAATAGGCAATTTGTCTTGGAAATTAACTCATGAGTTATATCATATAAGAGGAAGAATGACATTAGAGAAGAGGTGGCCATAAGGACAATAAGAATGCATAATTAGCAGAACTGAAAATATGACAACCAGAGCATGAAAGAATCTAGAATTAACTGACAATAAGTCAAGGCAATGACGTGTAAGCAAAGAGGATGATTACCAGAACTGGAGAAGACAATAAATGTAAAAGGCAACAAACAACAATTAAGATAGCACATCTGGATTGGTGTAGGGAGGGAAGAAAGATTTTCAGAGGCTATAAGGTCATACCTTATAGAACTTGGAATTGGACCATGAAGTGCAACCTATCTCATTTTACAGAGGAAGAACCCAAGGCATTGAAAAGTTAAAAAACTGTTCAGGGTCACACATTTGGCTAGAGTCTGAGGCAGGATTCAAATGCTGGTCTTCCGGATTCTAAGTCCTGTGCCTTCCTAAGTTGGTAAGAAGAACTAGAAATAGTTTAGTGAACACAAGGTCTTGCATCTGGAGGTGGAGTTGTACCTAAGTTATATATGTGAGACAAACTCTTTCCCCATAGCTTTAGCCAGCTTTGTAGCGCTACATTATTTGTAAAGGAGAGTCTTGGAGCAAAATCTTCACCAAGTCCCTTCAGTTGAGAAGGAGAGCATGGAGTAGATAAAGTGTGAGACTTGAGTCAGAAATATCAGCATTGATATCTTGCCTATTACTCTTAAATTGTGGCTTCTGTGGACAAGTCACTTAATTTCCTCTACCCCATCCTAGCCTCAGGCTCCTCTTTAAGAATTATCTACTAAGTTAAAGACAATAGATCTCCCTTGGTAGAGGAAAGATTAATATGTTGACTTTACCTTGACCTCTTTTTTTTTGTCTTCTAACATATTATTTCATTATTAAATCTTATATTTAGCATAGCATATTCCATAAAGTGGTCACTTAGTATACACTTGTTAAATTGAATTGATAGAACCTGATTGTTTATTGATCCTGTAAAAAAAAATTGATGCTAAGAGGCAATCTAGTACAGTAGAAAGAATGCTGGGGTTGGGGAAAATGGGACATGAGACTAAAAATTCAAAACAGTGACACAGTACCATCTCTCTAGCCCTCAGTCTCCTCTTCTTTAAAATGAAGGGCTCATCTAGATGGCCTCTGTAGTCCTTCACATCTTTGATGCTAGCAATATGCAATTATGACCTGTAATATCATCGATATAAAGAAATTCCAGGTGAAGAAATTCCCTATATCAATACAAGTCAACATTGCCTAAAGCCAGAAGTTAAGTGACTCGTCAAGGGTCACACAGCCAGCAAGAAGCTAAATTTCATCACTGTTCCTGGCTTGGAGGCCAGCTCTCTACCCATGTCATGATGCTCATCAAATAGGAGAGGATATCTCAAAAATATTACATCTGGCAACTTCTTTATATGAAATTAGGATTCTTTAGCTCTAATTTAAAAATTTTCCCAATCCTTCCCCACCCCCACATCCTGAGGATATTTCATTCTCCCAGCTCCTCAGAATTCATCAATTTTATCAGTATAGTTGGATCTTCCACTATGTTCTGCGGTCACAGGTAATCTTCAAGGTACCTTCCAGCTCTAACATTCTATGAATCGAAGAGATATAGGCAAAAGAGTCTGCATACATCTAGGACATTTCTGGGAGATGCTCTACAAAAATTCGAGGTGAATGACCAGTTGAGAGCTTTGGTGCAATGAGTGATTTCCACGTCGCATAGTAGCCTGTTTTCTTGTTCACGGATGAAAGCGCAGGCAACTAGTCAGAACAAGGGAATGGGGTGGTTGAAAACTCTTAGGGCCGCAACCTCCCTCCTCACCTAGCCTGGGCAGTCACAATACTAAATTCTGCGATAACATACAGCACTTCTAATCTCCCGGTGTAAACAACATCAAGGTTTCCCAGCTCTCCCCTCAGCTCTACACCAACCGTCCGTTCCCCACGCCCTCGGGCCGGAATAACCGAATCAGCCAGGCCGACAAGGTCCTCCCTCTTCCTCCCAGCATCCCACCCCAACTCCAGGTCAGGAAATCCTCCTCCACCTTTTCCCGAGCCTCCAGCCGGCTTCGGAATATGGGCTCCGGGGAATGGAAGAGCTTAGCCTTGGCAAGGCTTTTGGGCTGCCCCTAGAGTTCCCTGGAGTCCTCTTCCCTTCTGGCAAAGTCCCTTGCCCAGGCCTGACCAGGATCCTGGCTGCACCAAACCTGTCCCTTACCTAGAAGCGAGCTGCGTGCCAGCTCGGGGGGGGGGGGGTAGGGAGGGGGGAACAGAAGCCGTCAGAAGAGGAGGAGGAGGGGGTGGAGGAGGGGGAAGAGGCGGAAGAAACTGACGTGGCTCTCTGAGATGGAGCCCAGCGTGATTCATCAGCAGGAGCTGTAGCAGTGGAGGCTGCTTCTGGCCCCAGGCGGGATGTGGGGGAGCGTCTGGAGCGCTCTGTAGAGGAGCGGTGCGCGGACCTTTACAGCCACCCGAGGTGGAGAGGGAGGCCAGGCTCAATCATCTACAGTCAGTTCTTTTCCCTCTGGCCGCCGAGTGCCCACGAAGGTCAAGATGGAAGAGATCCTGAGAAAGCTGCAGAAGGAAGCGTCCGGGAGCAAATACAAAGCCATCAAGGAGAGCAGCACCTTGGCAGTAGGTAAGCAGCGAGCGAGGGAGCTAGCGAATGGAGGGGTACAAGGTTTGCGGTAGGCGCACCTGTCAGTTCGCACTTTGCTCCCTGGACTGGCAGCCCCTTTGGGCGCACCAGAAATGGAAAAGGGAAAGCAGCCCCTTCTCTGCTTGGGATTTCACCGTGGTTTAGTTTGGCTTGCTCTTACGTGAAATAGTGATGCTTAGCTTGTTGACTTTTACTCCCCAGTCGTTTACAATTGACCTGTCACTTCAGGCCTCAGTTTCCCCATTTATAAAATGAGAGGTTTGGACTAGATGGCTTCAGGCGTTTCTTCCAGCTCTAAATTTACAATCCGGCACCCCCAGCCCTTTTCCCCCGTCCTGAAACGTAACACCAGATTGCTGATTCCCTCCCCATCAAAGGCACAGTGATGCTGGCTTGGATAGGCTGCATCGATCCAGTGGCCTGTTCCTTAAGCTGCCGCTGGGAAGAGGGAACAAGCTGACATGCTATCAACTCGGCCCTTTTCAAGAGGCAAAGGCGAGTGTAATTAGGCAAAGATGGCTTATTTAAGTGGAGGAAGGATTGCATTTGCTGTTCAACTATAGCTTATTGTACAGGGAGAAATAGTGGCCACAAGCCAGGATAATATTTCCCCTGCAGTGGGAGAATGGTCTGTGATAGGTTTTCAGTCCCCTGGATTTGCCCATGGTGGGTAGGACTGCACAGAGTTCCAGGTGTTAAGTTTATTTTCCCCCCTGGGCTCGGGTTGCTAGCTAGAGGAACAACGATGAAAAAAGTTCCAGTTGGATGAGATCCTAGGATTATAGACTGAAAGCCGGCAGGAACCTGGGAGGGTTTTTATGTTTTTATGTCATTTTTCATTTACCTAAATGGAGCCCAGAGAAGCTGAGACCTGTCCAAGGCCACACAGGTAGCAGAGATGGGATTTGAACCCAGGTGCCCTCACTCCCAGTCCAGCATTCTCTGATCACTCCCATCCCAGTTTGTGGGAGGACAGAAATCTCCTCAGACATTGAAAGGAAAGATACTACTTAAAAAAAAAAGGCTGGTGACAATATGAGGGCAATCTTAACACATGCATCTACAATGAAAACTTCATGATGAATGAATGGATGGGGTTTTTTAAAGTATTATTAAACACCTATTAAATGCCAGAAACTATAAAGGGATGCAAAAATGTCCATTCTAAGAGTTTGCATTCTAAGTCCAAATTAATTAATCGCATTGGCAATGTAGATATGGGAGTGTTGATCAGAGAAAGGAGTTCTTAGTTTTCACTTTCAAAAAAAAAGAATATATGCCACAAAATATCAGATTTGGGGAAGATGTAGGTGCCAACCATGCCTCTAGCTGTAGGATTTACACAAGTTAATAACTTCTCGCAATTTCTTCATCTATAAAAAGGATTTAGACTAGATATGGTTTCCATTCTCATAGCCTTACAGTTCTTCAAAGTCTATGAAAATAACAGTGATAACAACAATAATAGTAAATAGTCAAAGTGTTGTGATTCCTGCTTTTCTCATGGAGTTTGAAGAAGAGTTGTATAGGGAGCTGACTGTGTGGTAGTTTTCATTCACTATTGAAATAAAGTCATTGCAGTGGGCAAACAAAGTGACTCAAACACCCAGAGCCTAGTGTTGACATTACCATAATCATTCACTGTGCATACAGAGCTCTGAAATTGTTCTAGGGCTAGGTTACCCAGATTTAGTAAAGTGATCAAAGGGGACACAGGAAGAAGCTGTTAGTTTATCTCTATGCTTCTGTCTCTGTATAACTTCCCTTTTACTCATTTCATATTGCACTGTAACTCTGTCTAGATGAAAAGTGAGGAGGGCAGATTTAGCATTTACCAATCTCTATCTATTCATTTTATTTATAAAGTTATTTATTATAAATTGGGCATCTGAAACTTAACATCTTGATAAAATTAAATTACTATGTTGGTGAAACTTAACCAACTACATAGAGGCACATGAATAGCCAGTTCTCTGAAACTGGGGAAAAGCTGAAGGCTGAGGCAATTACCATATTAAATTCAAGTTAATGAACATTTTTATTGAGGAAGGATGCCTGGTATTATGCTAGAGCCATAGGGTGGGTAAAATTGCACTAAAAGACAATAAGAGAATTCCTGTGTGGGTTATTTCTGCAAACTACCTCTGCCTCCCCTCAGTGATTGGGCTATGGGGTTCAGTTTAGTAGATTGATAGATGGATCACCCACTAGAAAAAGCCAATAATGCTTTTGATAGTTTTTTACTTATTCAACAATTATTTAAGTGCTTACTATCTAAGTAGAAGCTGAGGAAACTAGTAATAGGCAATGTATTCTGTTGCCTGCGTGAAGAACTGAAAGGCTGACACCATTAGAATGATCACAAATTAAAATAATCTTCCTTCCATGTGAAAACCCTTCAGAAAGACAGCTTTTGTGTCCTTATGAATCTTCTCTTTTCGGTCCTCATATGGTAAGATCTTGAGGCCTTTCCCAGCCCTGGTCACCTTGCTTGTATACACTACAGTTATTCCTTCCACATCACAACTTTCCCCATCATGGTTTTGCTCTGTCACATGTCACCATAAGGAATTAAAAAGGAATTCTGGGGGAGTTTTGTAGAAGCCGCATACAACATTGCAAAGGCCAGCAGACAAAACAGAAAAAGTTTAGAAACTCAGAAATGCATAAAATATACGTATAGTATTGTATAATATCAGAATATTTTATCTTTTAATATATAAATGATCCATAAAAGAAAAAGAAAAAATTCTGATTTCTCCTCTAGTATGAAGGGAGGGCCAAAAAATTTACATTAATTTTCCAGATTGCAGGGGCACTGTGTTCCTGATCACTGAAATGTGGAAGGGATAGCTGTACTCTCAAACTTATCCATCTTCTTCCTAAAATATAATGGCCAGAACCACATGCATTGCTCCAGTAGTGGTCTGACCAAAACAGAACAAGACCACTATCTTTCTACCTCAGGATGCTGCTTCTCTTAATGGAATGAATGAATAATTATTTGTTAAGTGCTCATTATGTGCAAAACTCTGTACTAAGTGCTAGGAATATAAATGCAGGCTAGTCCTTCCTCTCAAGGAGCACACAGTCTAACAGGATCAGACAGCATATATAGGAGATTTCAGCGGCAGATCCTGGAAAGTCCCAATGGTCTTTCACATACAGCAGCAAAGAAGATGGTAACACATCTTCTTTACCATCCCTTCTATCAATAAAAACATATCAGTTTCTGATACTGAAGCATTTGAAGATGCCAAGGACTTTGATGGTGATAGATATGTTGAAGTTTTTAGCTTCATCAGATTGTTGATTGATTGAGCTTATTGTCCACCAAGCCCCCAAATCTTCCTCAGACAAACTGCCCAGAGATCAGTCTTGATTAGGAGTAGTGGAAAATGTGGTTTCATTGGTAAGGTAATGCCTCTCCATTTTGTTGGCAGTGACTTAATCAATAAACATTTTCTAAGCACCTATTATGTGCCAAGCACTGTGCTAAGATGCTATTTCAGACACACAGATATAGTGTGATGAATAGCTTGAATGGGCTGGTAGATATGAGAATGGAGGATCATAATACCATAGATTTAGAGCTGGAAAGATACATAGGGTCTATTTAGTCCCATCTTTTTGCTACTTTTTTTTTTAACTAAATGGAGAAAATCTCAGCCTTTACCTCTTTAGCAAACTGACTTATCTACACTCACATACTAAGTATCAGACACACCATTTGAACCCAGAGCTTCCTGACCACAAGGAAGAGACAAAGGGAAGCATTTAAGAGCAGAATTAACAAGATGCACAGAACTTGTTGATTGATTAGCTACAAGGCAAAACGGAGATGGAAGAATCCAAAAGGACTGTGAAGTTTTGAGCCTGTATAATGGTAGACTGATAATACTAGAGATGGAGGGAAGGAAGGAGGAAGAAATAGAGAGACAGAGACAGAGACAGAAAGAGACAGAGAGAGAGAGAGACAGAGAGAGAGAGAGAGGAAGAGAGAGAGAGATAGAGAGGGAGAGAGAAGAGGGAGAGAGAGGAAGAAGAAGAACTCTTTGTTATCTTTTCATTTGAAAGAGAGAATGTTGTACATAATTCAAAATTAATATAAGCACCTCCCAAATAATAAAAAACCCATCTTTGCTTGACTCATACATATGAGTTTTGAGTATCACTCTCTTTTCTTGTACCCCTTTTCACAATTTAAGGCTAGTCTACCTTTCCTTCCCAACTAAATCTTTTCTTGCTTAACAATAAACTGAGTATTTGCACAGGGAAATTTTTAACTGATATATCTCTTCTCCCATCTCAATTCTTCCCAGAAACTTAGATCTGGAACTGTAGAACTCATCTAGTCTAGTCCAATTTGCACATTTTATAGATGAAGGAACCAAGACCCAAGGAAGTTAAATGTCATGAACAAACTCATGTATATAATACTCTATTAGATGCTATGGGTCAAAAATGAAGACTATATAGTCTATGTTTTCAAGGAAGGTCCCAGGTTGGTAGATGAGTTGTACATACAAGTAATTATAATTTAAGTTATTAAGTATATGAGAGAGGTCTAATAAAATTTAAAATTATGATATATGTATATCAATATCTATATAGAGAGAAGCAGAGACAGAGAACTAACTAGAGGTTCAGAAAAGTCACAGTGCAAGAGAGAGTACGTATACAGATCTTTGAAGGAATGCCAGTGAGAGGAGATGGTTGGTGGAGGAGTCCATTCTAGTAAATGTAAATGTACAAAGGTGAGAGAACAAAGATTGAGATGGAGAAGAATGAGTAATTCAATTTGGGCTTCATAGTGTATAAACTCTGTAGAGGGGCATTATTGGCAAGGTTGGTTAGAGGAAGGTTTCAGAGAGCTTTTGAGTGTCCTCACTCTTCTAATTCTGACCTTGTTACCTCAGGAAAAATCATGCTTTGAAGTTGTTACACACACACAAAAAGAGCTAAGGCCACAATCTCTAAAGCCCCCAACGAGTAATGGAAGCCCTGTTCAGAGTCTCAAAAAAATTCTCCATCTGCTTCTTTATAATGTTTTCAGTCTGCCTTTTCTTAAGTACTAGCATTCAACATAAATAATTGTTATTCAGTTTTACTGTTTTTCTCTTGATTAGTGCTCTAATAGTATTATTTTCTACTTCCTTCCCATTGGGAATGTATAACATTTTAGCTGTTATGACCTGAAGAAACTTAGGGGGCTAGCCTAGGAACTCCACTGCTATTTATAGCAGTGTTATGAGAAAATGTTTCTTAATTCCAAACGAGAAACTTACAATGAATTCTAAGAGTATAAAGTATTTATTAGATTGGAATTGTTCATCTTTAACTTTGAACTGTTATTTATTATTTACTAAGTAATGTTACCTTCATATTTACATTTTCCTTAGACCAATGTTGAAATTTATATGCATTATTTGAGAACACACCAACTAATATGGAGGAAAGAAGGCAGTGTAGAAGTATGCTTTGCTACTAATGGGTGCCATCTTGGGATGTGAAAGTAGTCCAGCATAGCATAATGGAAGGCCTGTGGGATTTGGAGTCAGTATGAAAGAGGAGGGATTTCAGTTTATGTCCTCTGATTGTACAGTCAATGCTCTTTCTCCTGTACTCCAGTACTCCTTCCTGCCCCTCCATCTACCACCAAGAACATTGGTTTGGGTTTTCTCAGAATTTCTTCAGTATGAGATCATAGATTTACCTATGAAATATTTCCTGTTCAAGAATCCTATAAATTGTGATTTCAAAAATGCCATGCTGGAAAGATGTCTAAAGGAATGAGGAGACTGTTGGTTTTGACATTTCTCTAAGAAGAAAAAATACTTAGATTAGAATGATTTTAAATGTCTAAAAATTTTGTTAGTATCTTAGATACTGAAACGCTTACATTAGATTACTTTTAAATGACTAAACATTGTTTCTGGCAGGCTTATACCTTCAGTGCAGAATACAGACTTTTCTTTGATAATGCTTAATCTTAGGGAATGTTAAAGAAAAATGTTAAAAGTAACTATATAGTTTATATATAAACTAACTATATGGTTCGTATATAAAACAAGCTATAAAGAACATCAGTTGTGAAGCATTTGGTTTTTACTTTATCTCTTTTTTTCCCCTTGCACAGAAATGCTGTGTGGTCCAGATACCATCATCAAGATTCCATCTTACCAGCTGAGGTAAAGAAACCTAAATTATTTAAGTGTGACAATAGTCAAAGATTCCAAAAGCACTTCAAGGGAAATCAAAATCACCTTTCTAATTTGTATTATTGTATTCTCCCCTGGTGGCATGAATCTTCCTCTGAAGCTAGATAAAGTTAACACTCTGGGATTGATCTCACTGATTGCTCTGCTGCTTCGACTGTGTGGATTGAATAGAGTTGACAGTCCAACCAAGCAATTTCTTTCTGTAGAATATTTTATTCATACTTTGATGTATAGAGAACTATGATCTCATTGGTGCAGATATTCTGTTCGCTGCAAAAAACCATAATAGTCCACCCATGCCATGTTATCTGGTGGGCTTTTTGTTTACAACCTTCTAGAAATCCTCTCTACGTCATCTACTCAGCATATTGGAGGCTTTCCTCTAATTTCTATTAAAATCTCTTAGATTCCAGTAGAGAACTCAAATTGTTTCCCTGTCATTCCTCTTTCTTGTTACTTGGCCTTTCTACCTTCTTTTCTTACAGTACATATCCCCGAAGATATTTTTATGCCAAATCACCATTGGCCTGTTGGATTTTTGTATATTTAAATGCTTCATTTGGTTTGTGGGGTGGGTTTGTTGTTGTTGTTCTGTTGTTTTGCACATCTCTTGTGTTTCATCAAAACATATAGCTGTGATACTTATTACAGCCTTGGGAAAATCTGCTAACTTGACTAGATGACCTCCATGGTTTTTTTCAACTCTATTATTCTATAAATATAGTTCCTCTGATGTTCTAGATAGCAGTTACTTTTTTGTACAGCATGTTTTAAAAGTCCAGTGGTAAGGAATTAATCAGTGATGGATATAAGTCAATAATATGTGTAACTCCATCAGTGATTATAAGCTCCTTGAGAGCAGGGACTATCTTTTGCCTTTCTTGTGTCCCCAGTACTTAGCATAGTGCTTATCACATAGTAGGCACTTAAAAATGTTTATTGACTATCAATTTATTGATTGATTAGCTTGAAGGCTAATCTCAAGGATTTATGAGTTCAGATTCTACATAGAATATTCTGACAATTCTTTCCAGAATGGATCTCATTACATATAGAACATCTTGGGGAGAAATCCTGTGTTTCTATATTTTAAAAGGAGAGAAAAGAAAGCCAGAATCGGTTGCATATTTTTGTCCTGTGCTCTTTTATATACCAACTGTTTCATCTGGTTGATAGCAAGGGGAGAGTGACTATGGCAACAGGGACATGACATTTACACAGAGTGCTCTGTGTCATTCATTTTCAGGGATGGAGTAAATGCTGCTGGACCTGTAAAGGCATCTGAGTAGAAAAGGTGCTACATTGAATTACAAGATGTTTAAGGGCCCTGGGGAGAAGTGTAGTTATTTTTTGCTGGGCTCCAGTCAGGCTAAATGTTTTGCATTTCATTTTTAGTGTTGTACAGGTTACTTTCAGACTTCTCAGTGATGTGATAGGTGCTACAGGGTAACCTGTGGGGTTTCTGTCACCTTTTATGTTGGCTGAATGAGTTCTAGAGGGTTTGCTAAGTTCATTCTCATAGAGAAAAATGCTGGATTTGGCATCAGAGGACCTGAATTCAAATCCCTGATCTGCCACTTATTAACTGTGTGATCTTGGACAAATAACAGCTCCTGAGTTTCAGTTTCCTGATATGTAAAATGAGCAGGTTCTAGAACATAACCTCTGTGTACCCTTCCCACCCTAATTCCATGATCTTATGATCCCATTCCCAAGAAATCCTAAGAAAAGTCATGCTAGTGTTTTTGTTGGGGGAAGTAGAGAGGATGGGAAGAAGTAGTGGGGTTCAGTAGGGTTCAGAGCACTAACTGAGAAATCAGAAGGCTTGAGTTAAAATCTCTCTTCTGATACAATCTAACTCTGTGACCCTGGACAAGTCAAAGACTAAGTTATGAAAAAGTTGATGTTCTCTGTTGATGGTAGCATTTTCCACTGCTAGGAGTTAACTATGTCAATGAAATCACAGAGAAGTCTGATCCCTAATCTTAGTCCCTAATCTCATTATTAATGAACTATCACCAGTTCTCTTGTAGAGCAATCACACTTGGCTAAACTAAGAATAAATGGGTAGAATTAGCAGAGAGGAATATTTTAGCTCAATATAAGACAGGACTTCCTGACAGGTGGTCCAGAAATGGAACTGGCTATATTTTGAGAGCAGCATATTTCTTGTGATGTTTCTGTAGAGGCTGAATAATCACTTGTCAAGGATATTAGAGAGAGGATTACCATATTGGGTAGGAAGCTGGCCTGGATAACCTCTGATGTACCCATTACCACTGAGATTCTCTGACTTTTAGGATTCTCTAGCAACTTTCCACACTTCTCAAAATCCAATGTACTATTCAATATTATTTATAATAAAAAAATGGACTTTAACATACAAATAACAGTGAAAGCTTTATAGTGACTCCCTTTGTCTTCCATCTGATCTCATCAATTACCCATTTATACAGTAGAAACAGTATGCATTTTTTAAAAAAATGATATCAATATTTATATTTCCCTAATCCTGCTTTCTTAAATTTGTTATTTTTAGAAATTTCTTTGCTCACATCTTTATATTCTTTCTGTGTCACTTTTAAGGATGATCTGTATTCCTTTAGGTCTTAGATTTAAAGCTAGAAGGCACTTAAAAGTCATCTAGTCCAACTCCTTTGCTTTACAGATGAGGAGACTAAGACCTAGACAGGGAAAGTGACTTGACCAAAGTCATACAGGAAATGAGCAAAATTTAGGTTTGAACCCAGGTACTCTGATCCCAAATCCAGGACCTTTTCCATTGTTCCACTTTGTGTAATTGTTGCATTTGTCACACTTTGTTTAGCAGTTCTCAGCAATTAGATCTTTTGAAGAATCAAAATTATTTTAATAAAGAAGTAACATCTGTGATACTCAAGGTTAACCATTTCATGATTGTAAGCAAAGTTAACTTCTTTACACAGTTCCTTTACACATGGGACCTTGTGGACATTATGGAAGTTTTCCCAGGATGAAGTAAAGTGGTTAACAGAGGTCACCTTAATATTATCTGTTCCTCACAAGTCCATGAATAGTTGTGTATCCTCTTAAGGGTACAAGTGTTATCATAGGCCCCCAAACCCTGGTTTAATGGAGAGATTGCTATATTTGGAGTCAGGAAAACCTGCATTTGAATCCCAGCTCAGACACTTGCTTACAGGGTGATCTTGGGCAAGTTCCTTGACCTTTGGGTGTTCTCAGCAATTCTCTAAGACTCTGAGTTAGACAAGTTGTTGATGTGCATTGGTAACAACAAAATGCTTTGTGAGATTAGTGTGAGGATCATTGAAATAATGTATGTAAAGAGTTTTACAAATCTTAAAGTATCATGTACACTTTAGCTATGATTTCAAGTGTTTTATATATTTATTTAGTATATTATCATTTAGTTGTGTATATTTAGTTTATTTTAGTATATTATTTAGTATGTTATTATTTAGTTATGTATATTTACTTATTTAGTATATTATTATTTTATATATATTTAGTTTATTTTAAATATATATTTTTGTTAATTTTTGTTTTTAACACTGCTTATATTCTCCTGTCACCCTTCTTTCCCTGCTTGTAAAGAACCATCCCTTACAATAAAATTTTTCTTAAAAAAACAAGGAGAGGGGGGAAATCAACAAAACTTCTATGCCAAAATAACTTGACATCACATGTAATGTTCCACACAAGTGGACCCCTGCAAAGGAGGGAAGAGGAAAGAGTGTCTTCTCATATCTCTTCCTTCCCACTATGATTTCACAACATTCAATTGCAATTATTTTGTGTGGTTGTACTTTTCACTTATATTATTGTTGTTATGTATTATAATTTTTATTTTTCCTTGATCTATGATTTTATTGTTTTGGGGAACTTTAAGAGAAGATGCTCCCTTTACCAATGCAGATCGGCAACTGTTCTGTATTTTATTGTCTTAAAGATTTGTCTGAGGTTGTGACTTTGAAGGAATCACATAAAAGTATATGTGAGTACCCAGGTCTTCTTGACTCTGAGGCTCACTCTCTCTGGTACTGCATGCTACCTGGCATTATTATTATTGATGATGTTGATATTGATGTTCATGTTGATATTGATTATAATGATGACGATGATGATGATGATGATGATGATGATGATGATGATGGCTTAGGGATAGCATGACCACATTTGTAGCATCATTGTGAGGTCTGCCCTCCCTTCCTTTTCAACCTATGCCTTCCTGCTTTCTGTATACCCCATGATCCCACTTGGCTGCTCTACTTCTTATTTAGATATGACACTCTATTTCTTGAGTCTATGACTTTTCACTGATTGTCCCCCATACTCAGAAAACTCAGCTTTTTCACATCTGCCTCTGAGTTTTTCTGGCTTCTTTTGAGACTGAAATCAAATCCTTCCTTCTATAGGAAGTCTTTACTGATCCCTCCCAGTGCTGATGCCAACCCTCTGAGATTACCTCCCTTTTACTATGTATGTGTCTTGCTGGGATATTGTTTATTTATGTGTATTCTTACCCATTAGAATACAAGCTCTTTGAGGGCAGGGCAGAGGTGTTGCCTTTCTTTGTATCACTACATGGTCTGAATAGTAAGCACTTAATAAATTTCTGTTGACTGACTAATAATTCTTATCCCAGGTTCTAAAGCAATCAAATGAAATATTCTGATATTACTAGAAATGTCCTAATCTCTCATTAGTTATTCAATTATTTCTGAGCCCCTACCTCAGTTTATGAATAAGCCAGAGAAACCTTTTCCCAAAAGTTATTGCTGTTTCTCTGCAACTCACACTCCTGGTCCCATAGGCTAAACAAAGGAGCAAATTATCAAACAAAGACATAAATAATAATTTATCATTTATTATAGTGAGTAAAGTTCACAATTAAGGTCAACTTTGTCTTCTTCAAAAGCAAAGGAAATGGAGTGGCTAAGTAGTTCAGTGAATAGAGTACCAGCCCTGGAGTCAGGAGGACCTGAGTTCAAATCTGGCGTCAGACACTTACCACTTACCAGCCATGTGATCTTGGGCAAGTCACTTAACCCCAATTGTTCTGCCTCCCCCCCCTACAAAAAAAGCAAAAAAAAAGCAAAGAAAAGAAATATGGAATTAAATATTCTCATCAATACTGATACTGTACTCTTAGGATGGTGATTCAGGTCTCTTGGGAATTCTCTGAATAATGTCTCTTTACAAAATAAAAGTTTAATACAGTTCTGTCAAAATGTCTTTTCAGACTCTTTCACCTTGATAGTTTAAATTTTTAAGGAAGAAATTTTCTTAATTCTTTCTCTGTGTGTTTGACAAAATCTCCATCCCATGGCAGCTAGCTTTCTTCAGGTGAGTTAAACTTCTACTCTCCCCAAGATTTTATCCCCCTTAAAGATATAGCAACAGTATCCATAGCCTTTGTAAAATGGAGCCCATTGAATCTGTAGTTACGTTAGTGCAGAATTTAGAAGAAATCAATATCTCAATGTATCTGAGACCTCACTGATGTGGATTTCCTATACAGTCATGCAGATAGTAACTCTTCCATATCTTTGCATCCTATGGGACTCTATTACATCTTGTCTCATATTTCCTCCATAGTCAGTTCACCTATCCGCCTTCCTTTAGGTCTCTTGATGTTATAAAAGTGCTACTGGCTCATGTGGGCTATAAATTATTCTTTTCCCCCACTTGACAAGACCACCTTCTTTTTCTTGTCATCTCTGCTGATGACATAATTTATTCCAATTCCCTCACACAATTCTTGGTTGGCTATTCACTGCACTACTCATCATGAGACTATTACCATTTTGGGGATACTCAACTTTTAATTCTTTGGCATCTGTGGAACTCTAGATTTCATGATCATGTAATATCACTAAAAGAATGTCTTTGTTAAAGAAAAAAATATGTGGTCAGAGTGAAAAAACAGCAAGAGGAAGGTAGAGAAGGGTAAGAGATGGGACTTGAGGTCATACAATAGTGGAGCAGGAGAGGAAGGAATGACTGTGGGTACTCCTTGATCCTAAGGAATCAGAAGTGTTCCCTGAAATCAAGTTGGATTGTCTGTAAGATGGTGCCGAAATCATGAGAATGGAAAGATAGTGGTAAGAGCATGGATAGTTATTGAATCTTTCTCTACCATTAGCCTCTACTAGTATGAGGGAAATTTAGGAAATGAAGATCCCTTCCAACACATAGACACCAGCATCTCTGAACAGCAAATAACCAGCCCCTATACCATTCCCTTAGTTCTGGGGACTACAAACTGTGACATCTCACAGGTAGCTCTCCTTCTGCTTAGTTGTCCCAGAGTGCTTTGGTGTTAAGAGGAAGTATTCACATGACCAATTTAAATGATTAAAATCTGACAAATTTGTAAAACTGTGTTGTTTATTCTATTATATAAAATATGTCTTCTTACCAGATGACAGAAAGACTAAACAATTTGACATGTTGTTATTTAGTGCAGTAAAAAATCAAACTAGTCACAGAATCTGGAAGAAGTTTAAGACAGATATGTATATGTACAGTTTGTACTAGTCCCATTTAATGTGACTTAGTTTTTTATTGATATTTATTTTAGGAAATCCTAATTCATTTATCTAGCTTGAAACTTTTCAAGGTTTTTTTTAATGATTTAGAATATTCAACCACTATTTGGCATTGATTGACACTTGGAGGCAGTATATTAACTAAACATTAATTATGTACCTATGTATGCCTTCCTTTCCATCCCCCAAGGAAACCTGAAATGCCTGTGGAATGCTCTGGTTTTATGAATACAATATGAAATACAATTGGCTAAAGCCCCCCAAAATAATTTAGTGTTTTATGCCACATACTAACCACCCAGTAACCCACTTTTACTTTATCAAAATGCTCCAACCAGGACCATTCCCTTTGACCTCTCCTCCTTTGTTTTGTATTCTTTCTCCCTGGCTTACCTTCCCCCTTTGCTATAAATATTCATTATGCTTCTGGTTGCTAGCTGTTAGTCCCTTGCTCCTTAATATTACTGAGGAGAAAGAATGGCAACTTTGTGTGTATTCTCCTCCATAATGACTCCCATTCTGTCTCTGCTGCTCATACTTGCCAACCCAACTTTATGTCAGAAATCATAGCAAGAAGGTGTTCAGAGGCAGCCACTACAAAGGTATGCCTTAGACAGTGAAATTCTATATAGTTAAATTTTATATATCCTTTAAAAGAAGTGCTAAATTAACTGTCTATATAAAAAATTACATAAAGTACAAGGTGTCCTAAAAGCCTTAGTGAATTTTAAGTATTAATAGTTTAAAAATGTATCAGCCACTATAATTTGTGGGTCTCAGGGCAGGGCTTGTTAATATAAACATAAGTTAGTTATTATTATCCATTAATGTTAATATTAAATATGAGTAATATAATAAATTCTGCAATTATAGTGTATCAGTATATAATATGGAATTCTATATTATTATATAATGATTGTATTATGTAGCAACTGTTATTATTATTTAAAATTGGAATTTAGAGGAATTTTTTTATATTGCTTTTTGTACTTTAACATAAAAAGCTCATAGAAAAAAACAGGCCTTTGTTTCAGGAAAAAAAAACTTTAAATTATTAAAAATGATGCTGTTAATTCTATGTTATGAACGATGACTCTCAGAGAGGAGGGAGGGGGAGACATACCCTGTAGGTAATGTAAAAGCAAAAAGCTATCCAAGGGTTCTTAGCCTTTTTTTTTTTTTGTCATGAACCCTTTGGGCTGTCTGGCAAAACCTATGGCTCCCTCCAAGAGTAATATTTTTAAATGCATAAAACAACACACATAGGATTACAAAGAAAGCCAATTAATACTGAAATATATTTATTGAAAATTTTTTTAAGTTCACTGGCCTCAGGGTAACAACTGCTGCTCTAGACTCTATCTTACTCTCTTGTTATTACCTAGAAATTACATTCTGTATAGTTTTGGTGTATTTTTGATTGTTTTAAATTCTTTTAATATTGGAATACATGCATTCTAATTTTCTGTTAGTGAAGCAGCCCATTCATTAATCATGTTGGATAACAGGGCGTCTGCTACAAAGTGGCTTAAAAAGAGTTCCATGGCCACATGAGTTTGGATAATGCTTATCGCAGAGGACATATGAGACTATGTGATAAATTAACACTGATTCAGCTTGTTCAGCAAATTGGCTACACCACACGTTTTGTGATGTCTAAACAGAGTAAACTAGTTTGTTCTCTCTCACAGGACATCTGATGCTGCTTTATAAGTAAAACAAAAAGTTTCTACTTTCTAATATTTAACTCTATATTGAATCAATTTATGTCTCTGAGCTAAAAGTATCTACCTATAACTACCAAAAATTCCTTTGAAGAAAATTTCCAAAAAGGAATTTTAAAAAATCTCATTATTTGATGGTCTTTGACCATAGGTCAATGCTAATTTAAAAAAATAATTAATTTTTAGTTTTCAACATTCACTTCTATAAGATTTTGAGTTTTAAATTTTCTCCCCTTCCCTCTCCTCCCCCTCCCCCCAAACTGGCATGCAATCTGACATAGGCTGTACTTATACATTCATATTAAACATGCTTTCACATCAGTCATGATGTAAAGAAGAATTAGAAATAATGGGAATAACCATGAGAAAGAAGAAACAAAAGAAAAGAAAAGAAGAGAAAAGAAAAGCAGAGAAAAGAAAAGAAAAGAAAAGGAGAGAAAAGAAAAGAAGAGCAAATAGTATGCTTCCATTTGCATTTAGACTCCAAAGTTCTTCCTCTGGATGTAGATAGCATTTTCTGTTGTGGGTCTTTTGTAGTTGTCTTAGATCTTTGCATTTCTGAGAAGAGTTAAGCCTGTCAAAGTCAGTCATTGCACAATGTGACTGTTACTGTGTACAATATTCCCCTGGTTCTTCTTATTTCACTCAGCATCAGTTCATATAAGTCTTTCCAGGTTTTTCTGAAGTGTGTCAGTTCATCATTTCTTATAGCACAATAGTATTCCATTACTTTCATATACATATCACAATTTGTTCAGTCACTCCCCAACTGATGGACATCCCCTCAATTTCCAATTCTTTGCCACCACAAAAAGAGCTACTATAAATATAAATAAATAAAAAGGACACATGGATCCTTTGCCTGTTTTTATGATCTCTTTGGTATACAGACCTAGAAGTGATATTGCTGGGTCAAAGGGTATGCACAGTTTTATAGCCCTTTGGGCATAGTTCCAAATTGCTCTCCAGAATGTTTGGATCAGTTCACAACTCCACCAGCAATGAATTAGTGTTCCACCTTTCCCACATCTTCTCCAACGTTTATCATTTTCCTGTTTTGTCATGTTTGCCAATCTGAAAGGTATGATTTGGTATCTCAAAAGTTGTTTTGATTTGCATTTCTCTAATCAATAGTGATTTAGATGATTTTTTTCATATGATTATAGAAAACTTTAACTTCTTCCTCTGAAAATTGTTCATATCCTTTGAAAACTGGGGAATGAGTTGTATTCTTATAAATTAGACTCAGTTCTCTATATCTTTTAGAAATGGGACCTTTATCAGAGACACTGGCTATAAAATTTCTTTCCTAGCTTTTTACTTCCCTTCTAATCTTGGTTGCATTGGCTTTGTGCAAAAACTTTTCAACTTAATGTAATCAAAATAATCCATTTTACATTTCATAATTTTTTCTCTCTCTTGTTTGGTCAGAAATTCTTCCCTTCTCCATAGATTTGACAAGCAAACTATTCCTTGCTCTCCCTACTCATGGTATCAGCCTTTAAATCTAAACCACATAGCCATTTTGACTTTATCTTGGTATACAGTGTAAAATGTTGGTTATGCCTAATTTTTGCCATACCAATGTCCAGTTTTCCCAGCAATTTTTGTCAAATAGTGAGTTCTTATCCCAGATACTGGAATCTTTGGGTTTATCAAACAGTAGATTACTATAGTCATTGATTACAATGTTTTGCCTACCTAACCTATTCCACTGATCTATCACTCTATTTCTTAGCCAGTATCAAGTAGTTTTGATGTTTACTGCCTTATAATACAATTTATGATCTGGTACAGTTAGGCCACCTTCCCTTGCATTTCTTTTCAATAACTCCTTTGATAATATGGACCTTTTGTTCTTCCAGATGAATTTCATTATTGTTTTTTCTAGCTCTACAAAATTATTTTTTTTTGGTAGTTTGATTGGTATTGCACTAAGTGAATTCATTTAGGTAGAATATTTTTCCAATTATTTAGATCTGACTTTATTTGTGTGAAAAGTGTTTTGTAATCGTGTTCATATAGTTCCATATAGTCTTCCTCACTCATCATTGTATTCTGGCTTTTGACTGGGTCTGACAACAAAGGCAAGGTCATTATTATACTCATAGGTATGGTAAGGACCAGGAAATTTAGACCCATGTTTTTATCATCTAATCAGAACTATCCTGAAAGACACTTTAGAGGTCATCTAATCAAATTGTCTCATTTTGCAAATGACACAAGTTCCTGGATTTGTTTTGGCAGATAAACTCCCAAATATTTTATAAAGTACCTTTAAATGGAATTTCTTTTACTATCTCTTGCTGTTGGGCTTTGTTAGTAATATATAGAAATGACAATGATTTATATGCATGTATTTTATATCCTGCAACTTCGCAAAATTTGTTTATTTCAAGCGATTTTTTAATTGATTCTCTAGGGTTCCCTAAGTATACCATCATATCATGTGTTGTTTCTTCTTTGCCTATTTGAATTCCTTCAATTTCCTTTTCTTCTCTTATTCCTAAAGCTAACATTATGGACATCCTTGTTTCACCCTGATCTTATTGGAAATGCTTCTGGCTTATCCCCAATATATATCATGCTTATTGACGGTTTTAGATACATAATGCTAATTTTTAATATTAAGATAATTACTGCTGTTTGTCCTTAGTTCTTGAAGAGGACCATCATCAGAGAGGTGACACCATGACAAGCAAGTAAATTAGATTTAAGTGAGGGAGGACTAGCCTTACTTTCTCCTCTGAAGCCATATTGAGATAATAATATTTACTTATCAGATGTAGGATCAGATGTAGATGCTGGCTTGACAAAATGGACAGGTTAGGCTTGGGTGTCAAAATCTACCCCTGATACTTTCTAGCTATAAGACTATAGGTAGGTCTCTTCAGTGCCCTGAAAGTCAGTTAGCACATCTATAAAAGTGGGATAATATTATGTTTAGTGCCCATCTGTCAGATTCGTTATGAGAATGTTATGTGATAATGTATATAAGTACTTTGAAAACCTTAAAGTACTATATGATTATTTGTTATTTTGTTGTCAAAAAATTGGAAATTGCTGAAATTAAGAAATTAGTTTTTTGTAATTTACCATAAAACGCTTGAAATCTTTTTTATAATTAATTATTTTTATTTTCTTGTTTACATCATTCCTTTCCACAAGATTTTGAGTTACAAATTTTCTCTCCATCTTTCCCTTACCCCCAACCCCAAAACAGCGATCCCACTGTAAAGCCCCTCCCCAATCTGCCCTCTTTTATGCCCTCCTCCAACACCATTCTAACTTTCTGGTAGAGCAGGAAGGGTCTCCCAACCCCAGTCCCTGTATATCCTAATTCCCAGTTGAATGTAGTTAATAGTAATGATTATTATACATATATATGTTTTGTTTTGTTTTCTAGAGCTTTAAATTCTAGATTATTTCGGTTCCTCCATTGTCACCCACCGCCACAGGAAGGACAAGCAGTTCAATACAGGCTATACATGTGTAATTATGCAGGACATCTCCACAGTGGACCTGTTGTGAGAGGCTGATTATATGTCCCTCCTTCGTATCCTGCCCCCCCTTGTTCTATTCTCTACTCGGACCCTGTTGAAGTGTGTGCTTCCAGCAACCCTCCCCCAGACCCTGCCCTCCCCTACCCTCCATCTTCCCGCCTCTCATCCCCATTCCCCCTACTCTCCTGTGTGGCAAGATACCCAGTTTAGAGTTTATGTCGTTCCTTCCCTAAGCCAAATTCAATGAGAGTAAATGAAGGTAAAGTTGTAACAGTTATCCCTTGCCTCTTCTATATGGAATCATTAATGCCATTTTGTCTCTCCCTGTCTCCTCTCATTCTAGTCCTCTCCCACCTCAGAATTTCACATTTTAAGGTATCATCACTTCGTATTCTATTGATCCTGTACCCTCTATGTACACATATACACACATGCTCAGATATGTATTCATACACATATATACCCTCCTATATAGATATATGTGTAGGTATACATATATATACATTTGTATTCCCTTCACCTATCCTCATACTAAGAAAAGTTTCATAAGTTCCTATTATTGTTTTTCCATATTGGCATGTAAATAGTTCAACTTGATAAGTTCCTTTTGATTTCTTTTACATGTTTACATTCTCATGCTTCTTGTGTTTGAATGTCACATTTTCTGTTCAGTTCTGGTTTTTTCAGGAAGAATGCTTGAAAGTCCTCCACCTCACTGAATGATCATATTTTCCCCTAGAACATTATACTCAGTTTTGCTGGGTAGGTGATTCTTGGTTTTAATCCCAGCTCCCTTGATCTCAGGAATATTATATTCTAGGCCCTTTGATCTCTCAGTGTAGAAGCTGCCAGATCCTGCATTATCCTAATTGTATTTCCACAGTATTCAAATTGTTTCCTCCTGACAGTCTGTAATATTTTCTCCTTGATGATGGGGTTCTGGAACCTGGCTATAACATTTCTAGGAGTTTTCTTTTGGGGATCTTTCTTAAGAGGTGATCGGTGAATTCTTTCAAGTTCTATTTTGCCCTCTGATTCTAAAACATCAGGGCAATGTTATTTGAGAATTTCTTGAAGGATGCTTTCCAAGTTCTTTTTTTGGTCATTGCTTTCACGTAAATGAATAATTTTCAAATTGTCTCTCCTGGATCTATTTTCCAGGTCAGTGGTTTTTTTCCAAGGAGATATTTCACATTGCTTTCTATTTTTTTCATTTGTTTGTAACTGTTTAATAGCATCTTGGTTTCTCATAAAGTCCTTTGCTTCCACTTGCTCCACTCTAATTCTGAATGAATTATTGTCTTCAGGCAAATTTGACTTTTTAAGGCATTCTTCTCCTCATTGGCTTTTTGGGTCTCTTTTGACATTTGAGTTCATCTGCTTTTTGAGGTTTATTCTCTTCAGTCAGGTTGTTGACTCTTTCTTGCATCATTCTCATGTCTCTTCCCAATTTTTCCTCCACTTCTCTTATTTGGTTTTCAAAGTCCTTTTTAAGTCAATCTATGACTTGTAGGCAATCTTCATGTTTCTTGGAAGCATTTGGTGTGAGAGTTTTGACTGTGTTGTCTTCCTACCATTCCATACTTTGATCCTTTTTGTCCCCCAAAAAGGATTATAGAGTTTTATTGCTGTTCTTAATTTGCTTGCTCCTCCTCATGTTGGCCAGTCAATTGATTGCTTGATTTTTTTAGCTCTGTGGAACTCTGCTTCGAGGGGGGAAAGCTCTGTCCCAAATTGCTGGGGTTTTCACAGCTGTCAGAGCTATTAGGGGGGTATTGCAACCCCCACCAGCTTTGGCTCACTGAAAGTGCACCCCAGGACCACCACCCAAGACCGTGATCTGGATCCAGGCCACTCAATGCAAGAACCCTTGGCCTTTGATCAATTGCCTTGGCCCCCCTGCTGTCTGCAGGCCAGGGGCTCTGAAGCAGCCAGGTTGGGCTGCTTCCTTGCCCTGGGGGCAATTTGGCCAGACTGCTTTTTTCCCCAAAAATTTAGCTTGAATTCCACTGACCTTTCTCTTAGCCTTATTTCTTCTTTATTGATAAATGTGGAGATTGTGCCAGGTGCCACCAATCCACTGTACTGTACACTCCAGCTGCGGCTTCTCCCAACTGCCCTGGGGCCAGGCTGCGGTTTTGGGCTAGGCTGGCCTCGGCTTCCAGCCTGCTGCGATGAGCCCCACCTGCTGAGCTGCCGTCAGCCAGAGATGTGTTTTCTGTATTTTTGTGAGTTTTGGAACCCTAAAATTTGTTTAGAGTCATATTTTCTGGGTATTTAAGGTGGCTGTGTGGGAGCTGCAAAACTTTGCTGCTTCTACGACGCTGCCATCTTGGCTCTGCCCCTCGAAAGCTTGCAATCTTAACAGGAAAAAAAAAAACCTCAGACCTTTGTTTTAGAGAAAAACTTAGGATCATTAAAAATTATTGGTAATCCTCTGTTATAAAGGATGACTTTCAGGAGATATAAGGAGAAGTGTAGGTAATGTAAAAATAAAATTTAAAACACTGCTTTTAAGAAATTATACTCTGGGAAAGTTACATTCTACTTTAATATGAGCTTTATTATAGACATCCTCATACATTATATATTATAGTCATTCTCTCATACATCCCATATTCATCACTGTATCCTGAGCTCTCAACTGTGTCTGACAACAAAGGCAAGGTCATTGTTGCACTCCTAGGTATGGGAAAAACCAGGAAATTTAGACCCATGGTTTTATTGTCTAATCAGAACTATCCTGAAAGACACCTTAGAGATCAATTAGTCCAACTGTCTCATTTTACAGATGACAAAAGTGAAGCACAGAGAGATCAAATGACCTGCAGGTAACTTCCAAAATCCTTTGGAAACACTAACTTTTTTACCAAGACATCTTAAGGGTTATTTTTCTGGTAATGAAAGAAAGCCCTGGAAAGATTTGGGTAAAATGTTCATTAGCAGTTATAGGTAGTGAGTACCATCCATAATAGCTTCCCATTCTGAAAATATAATTTCATTTTAATTGCCTTTGTGCCTGAGTTCCCCATTTTAATGCTCTAGTTTGGTCTTTTGCACCCAAGGAGACCAATAGGGAAGATTTTTTTTAAATTGGAGAAATGATAGCTTCATCAGCTGGGTAGAAATGCACCTGAAACAAGATCATGAAGACCACAAAGGCCCCCACAACTGGACACTGTCCTAGGAAATCATAGACTTATGTTGGAAGGCAATGTATTAACTTTTTTTCCTTGCTTGTATTCTAGTCCTCAGTTTTGATGTGGTTTCTCTCATACATCCCATATTCTAAAAGAAATGATGCATCATTTATCTAGATCTGGAAGGGACCTTAAAGGTCATTCACTCTAAGTCCCTCATTTTAAAGATGAGGCTACTGAAGTCCAGAAAGTTAATGATTCACTAGAAGCAAGCTGGATGGTGCAGCAGCTAGAACGCTGGTCCTCAAGTCTGGGAGACTTGAGTTCAAATGTGACCACCAGCTGTCTGATTCTGGGTGAATCATATAGCCTCGATCTGCCTTAATTATCCCAACTATAAAACGGGGATGATAATAATACCTAACTCTCAGGGTTATTATGAGGATCAAATGAGATAATATTAATATATGATATTAGATATCAGTTCAGTTTAACATTTTTTTATTGTCTACCATGCAAGGTGCTGAGGATAAATTTTTTTTTAAATATATAGTTCCTGTTCTTTAGCAGCTAAAAATATTTTTTAAATTTATTGCTGTTTTTGTTTTGACAACACCTTGATTTTTCAGTATATTGTTCTGCCTTCACCATGCAAAGAGCCATGCTTTAAAAAAAAAGAAGAAAAAAAGAAAGAAGAAAATTCTTTAAAACTAACCAACATATTAGTCCAGTCCAAAAGTATATGCAGTATGACATTTCCATCATCCCCCATCGCAGGCCTCCCTTTCTTCTTCTTCTAAAACACAGAATCCTAAACTTCAGAAAGTTTAGAGCTGGGGGGGGGGTGGGCAGGAACCTGCGGCCTCAAGGATTTGTTCTGTGAAGTTTGAATTCAGTTCAAAGGGTTGCAGTTGAGGAACTTGAAGGCCACATGTGTGTTTAGACTTCTAAACCTTCCAAATTAAGCTTAATTTAGCTGTGCCCCACACTAGGACCCTTTTAGCAGTTCAAAGAGCTGTGAGCAAAGTAGATGGTTATTGACTGGGCTGGGGAAATGATTAAACAAAGTATAGCACATGAAAGGGAGAATATTACTGGGCTGTAAAAAAAGAAGAGTCTAAATATGCAGTGAGAACCTGAGGACTATAAAATACAACTTACTTTACTATTTAAGAATTAAAAGAACACACTTTAAAAGGATGCACAGTTAAAATAAAATACATCTCAGCTCTTCCTGCAGTTAATAGAATGGGGAGGCAACTAGTACTGAGGTAAAGGTCTGAAATTTATCCTCTCCAGGCAAAATTTCTTTATGCTTTAAGTAGCAAAACTCAACAAAATGAACAAAACCCCCTCAGCTTTCTTATGAGGTCATCCTAAAATACCTATCCCTAGAATAACAGCCCAGTGGTTTTTATATATATATATATATATATATATATATATATTATATTTTTATATATATTTTTTTCTTTTTGGAGGGCATTATAAGTGACTTGCCAAAAGTCACACAGCTAATTGTGTGTGTGTGTATGTGTGTGTGTGTGTGTGTGTGTGTGTGTGTGTGTGTGTGAAGTGTCTGAGGTCGGATTTGAACTCAGGTCCTCCTGACTCCAGGGCCAGTGTGCTCTATTCACTGCACCACCTAGCCACCCCCAGTACAGTGGTTCTTAAAAGGTGTTCTATAGATTCCTGGTGATCCTATTTTCGTAATAGTAATGAGATTATTTGTCTATTAAAATACTGCTCCCTTTTCCAGCTACATAGCTATATGAGACTGAATTCTCTTCATATACTTCAAAACACTATATCATGACAGATTAAATGCAGAATCAGATATGAGAATTTTGCTATCTTCTGTTAAGCAAGACATTAAAGAGATTTGTAAAAATATGTAAAACAATGCCATTCTTCTCACTGTTTTTTTATTTGGAAAATATAGTTGTTTTTGTAAAAAATGTTGTTTATATTAATATGCAATGGTTTTATTATTATTTTGAAATAACAACTATTTTTTAAAATATCAGTTTTATTTTGTAGTAGAGTAAATATTTAATAAATATAACTAGCAGCATGCAGGTAAATGTTTACTAACTGGGGTGGGGTGAGGGGAGTGGAAATTACCCACAACACTCTTAAATTTAATCTGAATTATTAACTTTTCTCCATTGTGTGTTTAAGTCTAGACAATCAACAAAACAAAACAAAACAAAGCAAAACAAGCATTGAAAATTAAACAGTCAGCTCTAAGTCAATACAAGTAGAACTCAAGTAGAACACACTCCTGGGTAAAATCCACAGAAACAAAAGTTCTTTGGAGTACTCCATAATTTTTAAGAGTATAAAGGGGTCCAGACCAAAAAATTTGGGTACCATTGACCTATCTATGAAAAGTTGGGTAGGGTTGGGCTCTGCCAACAAGGAAGAAGAATAAGAGAAGTCAGGGGGCAGGACAAAAGAGAAAGGAGGAAAGGATCTCTGGCCAATGGCATCAACACAACTCTTCCTCAGAAAGATATAGGTGCTTTGCTTATTCCTCTCCTACAACAGCCCTCTGCACAAAATCAATATAACTTCCTCTAAGTCTATAGGAACTCAGGGGCCATCTTGTCCATCCCCTTCATTTTATAGATGAGGAAACTGAGACCCTGTAATGGGAATGTGAAGATCTTCCCTGATTTGAAAATAAACTCTGCCCCCTAACAGGATAATGTAATCACATGGAGCCTATGGTAGGAGGAGCTTGCTGAAGGGTGGAGCAGAGTCCATAGGAAGCTGGAAGTCAGAGATAGCTAGATGGGAGGAAGAAAGGAGGCATTCCAGGGAGTTAGTCAGGATTATGAATAAATATTGGTTTGTGAGAAGGGTGAGGGATGGTGTGACTCTCTGTATTTTGTGGCTTATTAACTTTGTTACTGCTATGATGGAATCGGCTTACTCGTTTGGGGATTTGGTTTTCTGGTGTCTGAATAAAGGTTTTGCTTCTGTCTTCTATATGGAGAGTCTGTTATATTTTGTGATTGAGCACTATGTAGGTATATTTATAGTGATCGTGGACCCTGTGAATATTGCATTGGTGCTACAGACCCAAGAAAGTTAAGTGACTTGCAGTTTATACAGGTACAGTTTCAGGGGTGGACTTGAACCCGGGTCCTGTGACTAGACACAGTGCTGTGTCATTCTTATTGGTATATAAAAGTAAAGAAAAAGATAATTCAGGAAAGAGGAATCAAGCTTCAACTATACAAAAAAGGGAGAAAAAGATTAGAATCTCAATTTTGGACAGAGGTTAACATGAGGTCTATAAAAAGATTTCAGCAATGTATATGGTAGTCATGGTCAGAAAGGGCTGTTTTCATCAGGGAAGTTATAGGAAAGGTAAATGGCATTAAAGAGCAATAGGCTGGCGCATCCTTCCCAGGAATGGTGACATTGACCAATCATAGGTGTGCTGGTAAATGGTTAATACATGACTCTCTTTACATAAGACACTCCATCTCCTGACTGTGACTTTTCACTGGCTAGAATTCACCAGGAATTCTCTCCCTTCTCACCTGTCTCTAGGTTTCTTTGCTTTCCTTCAATTCCCAGCTAAAATTATACTTAAAAAGTCCCAGCCTTTCCTGATTCCCCCTTAATGCTCGTGCTTTTTCTATGTGATTATATCCAATTTATCTCACATACAATGTTGTTTGAGCTCTTTGAGAGGAGACACTGGTGTTTTGCTTTGTTTTGCTTTCTTTGTATCCCTAATACTTAGCATGGTGCCTGGCACATATATAGTAAGGGCTTAATAAATGTTGACTAACTGACTACTGATTGACAGAGTTTGGAATGCCAGGAGAACATCCAGGTAGAAATAAATACAGAGAAGAAAATTTTAGTAAGTACCTAGTTAATAATTGTTGATTGACTACTGATTGACTGAGTTTGGAGAAACCAGAAGAACATCCATGTAGAAATATAGAGCAGAAAATTACGAATATAAGGGGTAGAATTCTAAGGAGAGGCATGGGACTAATAATTGAAACCTTAAAGTCAATGGAATTCTAAAGCATAAAGTATAAAGAGAGAACAGGAGAGGCCTATGAAAAGAGAGTAAAACACCATATAGGTTTATCTTGGTCTGGCCCAGATTTTTAGTCTCAGCAGAAAGCTATTTTAACTCAGAGACTCAGAAGATGATATAAAGCAATACAATACAATAGAATACAATACAATACAATCTTAAGGAAGATAATACAATTATTGCCTGAAGTAATCAGAGATTGGTATGAATGCAAGGTTGCCTTTCCTGGATTTGTCCCAAACTGTCTAGATTCTTAGGTATCTCCCCAGGTTATGGGAATCTGCATCAGGTAGCTATTTTGGGGGGTAAACATTCCTAAGAGGATATCTTGTGCCTACCTCATTATTGGGTTAGAACTGGAGCAACTTTTGGGGAAAATGGGTACAAAATCCTTCAGGAGGAGGTAGTATCAACAATAACATAGAACAATTTGGATGGAACAAATGGAAGAATTAAAAGAAAAAAATGAATTTTTAAAAATAAGAATTAAAATCTAGGGTGGTTCTCCCTCCTCTACTTCTGACGCAAGAAAACTGATTGTCCTATCACTTCTTATTTTCTATTACATAGTGCTTAAAAGCAGTTATTTAGATTATGAGAAGCTTCTTAAAGTAAGAAGGTATATGCCACAAGCCAAAAAATGATCTGTGTATCACACTGATTTTCCTGAGCAAAACAAGCAATTACTTCTGGATGATAAAGACCCTTTTTGTTTATTAGCTCTAAACTTAAAAGCAATTTTTTAAATTGCATGCAATTAAAAGGGGAAAAAAAGCACAACTCCCCTGAAACTAGAGAGACGAGTGAGGCTGTAGGTGTTTGGGAACGTAGCCAAGATATTCAGTGCAGCTGTAGGGTCTATATTACAGAACTGCGTCCTTTACTCCCGTGACAATTACATTAAAAATTTTTAGTGTTTTGTATATCAAGTGTTTTGTAAACACTTGACTCTGAATCCAAGTGGTAGAAAGAAATATGGTAAACCTCCATTAAAAAAATCTTGATCAGAAAGAAGAAGCAGTTCAGTGACAACGTCACTCCTTGGAAAATCAGAAACAGTAACTGGATTTTGCCATGTGGATTTTTGCAGGGATATTTTTTATAATTAAATGGTACCTCACAGGCAATGCAGAGCCTAGGAATGATGCCACAGAGAAATTCTTTTTATATTGGTGAGGCAACGAGACCTGATTCCCAAGTGAGGAATAGGAACCAGAGCTTATCAGTTCACTGAAATAAGAGGGTTTCTGTGAAGTTTTTCTTTTCATTTTTCCCTTTAGGGGTATTTTCTTACAATATTGATATCTAGGAAAGACTTGGAGAGAAAAACTGGAGCTACCAATTCTATGTAGCTTCTTGGGAATTTTTTAAAAATTGTGGTGCCACGTGCCTTCTATTACATTTTTTAACAAGCTGATATATAGGGCAGCTAGGCTAGGTGGTGCAGTGAATAAAGTACTGGCCCTGGAGTCAGGAGGACTTGAGTTCAAATGTGGCCTCAGACACTTAACACTTACTAGCCATGTGACCTTGGGGAAGTCACTTAACCCCAATTGACCTGCCTTCCCCCTTCAAAAAAAATCGATATAACTATAATAATTGAAATATGCACAAGTATCTCTTTTCCCAGTTACTCTTCCTAAGTTTGTAGACAGCAGCCCCCACTCCTTACCATTCCATATTTTTCTCTGACTTTATCTTTATCCACAGTTTAGGGACCAAGAGGTAGTTTCACAAAATAGTCAGAAAGAATGATAATGCATGGAGCCAAATCTTTTATTATTGTGTATATAACTGAAATAAGGTGAGGCTCTGGGTCTGAGAAGAAACACTGGAGGATGAGAGAAATGGGGCATCTAGGAATCAGACTTTGGGACAAATGATGCAACCAGGTCTCAATCACTATAGCTATGCAGGCTGGGCCTGAAATCAGAAAGACCTGAGTTCAAATCTAGCCTCAGACACTTATTAGCTATGTTATCTTAGGGAAGCCATGTAATCTCTCTTTACCTCAATTTCCTTAACTGTAAGATAGGGATAATAACAGTACCTACAGATAATATTTGTAGAACACTTGACAAAGTCCTTTCCCTAATCATACAACCAGGTGTCAGTTGTTAGAGAGATCAGACCCTCCATTGTGATGTTCTTCAGGCCATAGCAAGAAAAGGAAAGGAGATGTAGGCTATGTGATGGTCTTTTAAAGAGATCTTCCTCAGATATAGAACACTCAGCTATGCAAATCTCGGCATTTCTACTAGTTAGAATGGGGAATTTGGGGCACCCAATCACCTTCAGACAAGGGTAGCTCACTTAAGCAGCTGATGGTCTTGGGTTTTAAAGAGAAGGAGTGAATTCTCACTCAGGTCCCAGGGTTTTTTTTTTTCCCATCTCTGATGTCATCAGCAAGGGGACCTAGATATTGACTGATGGATCGGATAAGGAGTAAAGGCACATGGTACAGAAGTGTCTAGAAAATTGTAGGGTAGCAGTATTAGGACAAAACTGTGGTATGCTTAGCAAAGATAGTTTGCCTTTGGCTTTTCAGAGAGACATACTTAAGCTCTAGGTTTTTTGAATGGTCACATGTCTCAACTCTCATTTGATGTTGCCTTGAGACCTATACTTTACTCTTTTCCCCTACTCATTTCATGATTTTGACTGATAGCAGGATAAGGTACCAATTCATGCACAGTTAGAGCACATCCCATGTATCCCCAGGATTTCATCCTTTTATCAATTCACAGGAATACACAATTTCCAGAAACAATAGTGTTATGTTTACAATGAGAAAATTTCAATTGACCCTGTATTTTGGTTAAGAGAATAGAAACTAAACCTAAGCCTTGAACATTTGATCCTTTCATGGGCATAGATCTCCCTGGGTTTTCAATAAAGCACCGGTTGTGTAAGGAACAACAACAACAAAAATTGATGTAGTCAAGTCCCATATAACATCACAGACTGCACCACCCTTCCATGGCTTTCTATAAAATATCCATTAAGGCATTAACAGTAAAACCTGCACCTTTGTTGTTTGGCCAATAAACCATTTATAATGTTGTTCCAGTGTAATTAACTATTCTCTGTAAAATTATTTCATCTAAATCATGTTTTCTCTGAACCAATTAACAGCAGGTGAGTATACAGATCAGAAAACTGGGAAGAATGTTTCTAGATTTCCTTTTTTTGTGGCATTCCTTTTTTGCATATAGTATTTTATTACATGTAATTGGAAAACAATTACATGTAAAGATAATTTTCAACATTCATTTTTTATAAGATTTTGAGCTCCAAATTTCTTTCTCTCTTTCCCATCCCCTTCCAAAGATGGCAAGCAATCTGATATAGCTTATGCATATGCAATCATGTTAAACACATTTCCACATTAGTCATGTTGTGAAAGAAAAAAAACAAAAGGGAAAAACGAAAAGAGGTAAAAATAGTGTGCTTCAATTTGCTTCAGACGTCATAATTCTTTCTGTGGATGTGGGTAACATTTTCTGTCATGAGTCTTTTGGAACTGTCTTGGATCATTTGTATTGCTGAGAAGAGTTAAGTCTATCATAGTTGGTCATCACACAGTGTTGCTGTTACTGTGTACAATGTTCTCTGGGTTCTGCTCACTTCACTCAGCATCAGTTCATGTAAGCCGTTCCAGGTTTTTCTGAAATCTGACTGCTCATCATTTCTTATAGGACAATAGTATTCCAGTACATTTATATACCACACCTTGTTCAGCCATTCTGTAATTGCACCTACACCCAATATGGCAGCTGCTTTTGTAGATACTTATTTATGATAATAGTCTTGCAGCTCTCTGAAGCACAAACAAAGATGTCTTATTAGAAGTGGTGGAAGGGTCTGGGGTTTAAGAGGGCCCATAGAAATCTCCTTATACCACTAGGCAGCAAGAATCCTTTCACTAACATAACTTCACAGTTTCACCACAGTGCTTTGCTAATCTTGAAAATGTCTAAGCTGAATTAAGGAAGCAGTTAATAAGTTAACCGGAAATGGAGCAGTTAAGATTGTTATCAAGTTCCTATCTGCTCCATTCCTCATTACAAAGCAAACATAATAGCAAAAAAATGGTCTTGGCGAGTGATATGCAAAGATTGAAAGCAAAATAATTCAGAAAAAACTCTGCAATGACAGACTGAAGTAGCCTTGTTTGAATGAAATTAGTATGTTAAAAATAAGGGCACTGAAACCCAAATATTGCCATACCATCATCACCATTTTTTATCCTTGGTCATTGTGCTTTACATAACATGTATTTCTTTAAACAAATCCACCCCTGCATTCCTCATATAGCAATGTAGTCCTTGGTCAGATTGACTTTTGATGGGAAAATTTGATTGGACCATTACGTGGCCAGTAGCATGAGAAAGTCAGCTCATCTAGGCACTATTTTTACCTGAAAATGTTCATGGGGCAATTTGTGTGTGTGTGTGTGTGTGTGTGTGTGTGTGTGTGTGTATGCTTGTATTGTCTGAATATGTGTATGTGTAGGTATATGTATGTGTATATATGTGTGTATATACCCAAGCACATATGTATATGCATATACTCTGTATATATGTGTATGTGTGCATATAAACAGATGTCTGTATATGTGTATATGTACATGTATGTATGTGTATAGATATATGTATGTGTGCTTATATTTATATATACATGTATATACACACATTCTGCTCTTATTCATTCCAGAGATACTTTGACTTGTGGATGATTCAAGCCTGAGCTCTTCAACTTTTCTATAAGAAAAAAATTAACTTTCATTTTCCCTAAGGTTTATAATCCTAGCAGGAGAACCAGTAAAGTCCCTGAGCCAAGCAAAGAATGGATGCCTGCCACCTGCTCTGTTCTCTTCCCCAGAGGGAGACCAGCTAAAAGTAGGAAAGGGTTTCATGGCACAGAAAGAATGGGTGGGGGACCCTGCAACAATCATGGGGGATCCCTCAGACTTTGGGTTTTTAAATTTCTCAGTTGAGCCCAACCTACTCATTGGAGACCTCTGCCCTTGGCCCTTTTCTCCTTCCCTTCCCATTCTTCCCCTTTGTGTCTGATTGCTTTCTCAGCAGGGGAATGAAATTGATGAAATTCAAAATTAGTCAAGTGTGCTATTTCTGGGTAGCTATAGCAACCGGGTTAGAAAAGAGGTGTCAGGGTGACCATTGTGTTTAGGCAATGTGGAATGGGAGTGAGATGAGTCTGGGAGAAGTGGGGAGCTATTGGGGTACCATGCTGAATGACTTCAAGTGTTCGGCAAGGTGGGGGTGGGTACTGTGCTGAGAAACCAGCACCCTGGGAATTATGTTCACCAGTAAGGAAGAAAACCAGCCTGCTGTCTCCACCCTTCTCCTGCACCTGTTCCTAGTTATTTCCCTGGGAGTTACAACAGGACAGATGAGGTATATATGCTGCTATACAAATGGGAAGTTAACTAGAATTTCAATGACACAATTCTATGAATATTTGTTAAGTGCCTGCTGTATATAAGGCACCGTGGACAACAGATGCTGTAGATCCAATGATGAAAAATGATTCAGTCTTTGTAGAATCTAGTAGATGGAATAAGATATGCAAATATTTAAAATACAGTTAAAGTACAATGAACAACATAGGAGGAATCAAACCAAAGTACTTATAATATGGACATTATTAATTTATAAAGAAGTAGGGGTTTTAGAGAAATATTATGTTGAGAGAAATATTCATGCAAAATAGGATTTTCTGTCATTACCGCTTGTAAGAGGTGCAGAATTGCACAGTGGATAGCTAGGTGGCCTCCGAACCAGGAAGAACTGAATTCAGCCTCGACCTTTGACACATATTCTCTATCTTAATCTCTCTATATCCCTTAATCTTTCGGTGATCTAAGCAAGTCTCTAAGACTATAAATTACAGTCAAATTGGACTGGTGGCAGTTTATTCATATAGTAAACTGTATCAATGAAATTACTAGTCTAGGCCCTATCAGTCCCTACTCACTTCAGGATACAGACTTAAATACTGGTTATCTACACATATGGCTTCCAGCAATGTTTTCTTAATACTTTCATGGTAGAGGTCTTTAGCGTTTTGGACAAAATACAGTGGACAAGGTTTGTGACCTTGAAACAAAGCTTTTTTGTTTCTTTTTAAAGATTTAAATTAATTTTTTAATCTACTAAAAAATTTCCTCACCCTCCTCCTTCCTGTATACCCAATTAATGGGGGAAAAATTAAAAAAGAAAAACAAAGTTTTGTAACCAATATCCAAAGTCAAGCAAAATAGATTCCCACATCAGTCATATCCAAAACTATGCATGCCTCAATTTCACCTGATTCCATCATTGCTCTATCAAGAGTTCAGTGGCATCATGGTCCTCTGGAATTTTGCTTCATCATTGAGGCAGCCAAGCAGGCACAGTGGATAAAGTCAAGAATGTCTGAGTTCAAATCCAGTCTCAGAAGCTCATTGGCTGTGTGACCTTGAGGAATCACTTAATCTCTGTCTGTATCAGTTAGTACAAATCTTCCCAGTTTCCTTTTAGCATTTCTTATAGTATAATAGTAATCCGTCGTTCAGTCATTCCTCAATTGATGGGTATGCCCATCTACTTGCTTCTTAATTTTAAATACCTTCTTTTATTTTAAACCATCTAGAAATAAGGTTTGAGGAGGAAAAGATTACTGCCAGTTGGAATAGATACGGAAGAGGGGAATGGGGCATGGACAAGGTGGCATCTGAGCTTGGCCTCAGATTTAACTGAAGACAGGTGGGGAGTTGTCTGTTCCAGGATGTCAGGGATGGGATATACAAATGCATGGAGGCGAGAGAGAACATTTTCAGAGAAATGGGGCATAACTCACCTTTAATTACATAATAGCTATTGGGTAGAACAATGTGCGTCTTTTTATCTGCAATTTTAGTACTAACTTGTGTTCAGCATTATTTTTCTAGGATTAGGTAGCAAAGAGAAAATTATAGTGTGCTTTCAATCCATTTAAGATGTATGGAAGATTAAAACAGATAGTTCCTGCTCTAGTTTTATCTTCCCAGTCTGGTACTGAGTGTACCTCTGTGGCTCCTTAGCAGGTTGCTAAAACATTATGATACAACCTTTTCCAGCTCAATTTTTGCTTGATTGCTGTTTGCTATTAAACCAGAATGCATTAAGATATCCTAGTAACAAGTCATCCTTTATCAGCCATTTACTTTAGCCATAACTTTTCCCATTCCATAGGAGGTATCCATGATGCCTTGATGAAGGGATAAATCTTTCCTTAACTATAGGATTTAAAAGTAGAGAGGCTTTGTGAATGTCTGGAGGGGAAAAAATTTTATTTAGTACATTTAAATTCCTGTTCCATGAATACTTGGTAAATCTATTTAGAATAATCCAGTCTCTTCTATCCTCTCCCCTCCAAGCTTACCCCCCAATCCCCTCTATCCTTGTAACTCCCACACCCCCCTTCTCCATCAGCACCTTACTGAATCTTAGTACATAATTTCTACTGATTGCTGTGACTTCATACTTCAGAGCTATGATTTCATATTGTGGATTGTTGTTGTTGTTTGGTCATTTCAGTCACGTCCAACTCTTTGTGACCCCATTTGGGGTTATCTTAACAAAGATACTGGAGCAGTTGTTTGCCATTTCCTTCTTTAGCTGATTTTATAGATGAGGAAACTGAAGTAAAAAGGCTTAAGTGACTTGCCCTGGGTCACACAACTATTAAGTGACTCAGACCACATTTGAAGTCAGGTCTTCCTGACTCCAGGTCTAGCACTCTATACCACTGTGACACCTTGTTGCCCCATATCATGGGGGTACTCCTCAAAAAATGTAGATCATAACATCTTCAGTGGTTAAGCTGTTTAAATCCAGTCCATATTTTTCTATAAATTCTTCAGGGAATCTACCCAATAAGCAGAAGGTTTTATTGATCCTTTGCTATCTAGGAGGTGTCAGCTAATTCCCCCTGGATTTCTTCTGTTGTCTCATCTGGTTACATAACTGATTCACTTTCACTTCCTTTTCCTATCCATGGTAATGTTTTTCATGCCATTTCTGGGCTCCTCTGGTTGTCACATCACATCTTCCTATTCTTCTTTCCGTTTTATCTTTTCTGATTTCTACTAACAGAAATCCCTTGACCTAGCCCCTTTCCCCAAGCTGCCAGCCTACATTCTCCTCCCTGAATTGCTTCATTACCAGTTGTCACTTACCTCAATATCTCTGCAGTTTGTGGTGCTGGTTGTTCTTTATCAATCACTGTTGTCCGTTCTTTCCCCAGTCTTTATTTCTCTTTCACAATTTGGCGCTATGCTCAAATAATAGCAATTTATTTGTTCCTTAGAATAGGAGGACTCAGTGGAAGTTTTATGGGTGCAGGATGTTAAATACATTGTCAGATATGGTCACTGAATTGATTGATTTTGCTTAACGGTTTTCAGGTTTTTCTATACATATTTATATTTATTTTCCCATGCATATTCCTAACAATTTATTAGTACCTTGGACCAAGGCAAAGATGAAATGCTTATGGATTTTCCAGACTATAACAATAATACTAGTTAACATTTGAGAGAAATGATTATTATTAACCAATGATTTGAGGAGATCCAGAGTACCCCTTTTTTCTACAGTCCTCATTTCAAAGTTCAGTCTCTTGAAGGACATTACTGATAATGAGATTGAATTAATCCCACTCAATTTTTAAAGGAATTTAATATCATTGTGTTCTACTCAGGTTTGGGTAGGGATAAATTCTTTGATTTGATGGGTAATTTAGAAGTAAATGACATAATCAAAGTTCATTAGACTAGGTCCAGGCCCTCATTGTAATATTCACTCTCTCTCATTACTTGTTAACCAATCAGAGTTGATTGTCATGCTCTAGAATACCAACCTTTCTAAGTCCATATTAGTTTTGAACCCACTGCCATGAGGGTCTCTGGCATTCAAGAATGCCACTGAGCTCTTTGATTAAAATGCTAGCATTATTAATAAATTGACTAATTACCCAGAAATTATGACTCTTGGACTTTTTAAATGTCACACATTCACAGAGCACTTTGAGGTTCAAAAAGTGCTTTACATAAATTATCTAATTTAAAGAACTCTATAAATAGGGGCTATTTTATAAATGAGAAAATTGAGCAAAGGTAAAGTGACTTTTCCCAGGTCACACATGTAGTAAATGTCTGGAGCAGGATTCAGACTCAAGTCTTTCTAACTCCAAGTCACGTGTGCTAACCGTTATACCAAGTAGCTGGGTTGGGGAATTTGGTGTAGGGACTAGACTAGACAGATGACCTTGAGATTTCTTTTCATCTCAGAAATCCTGTTCTTGAGGCAGTTAGGTGGCACAGTGGATAGAATGCAAGGCCTGGAGACAGGAAGACTTGAGTTCAAATTTGACCTTAGAAGATTACTAGCTGTGTGGACCAGTCACTTAACTTGTTTGCCTCAGTTTCCTCATATGGAGATAATAATAGCACCTACCTCCCAGGGTTATTGTGGGGATCAATTAATTAGTAATTATTAAGTGTTTAGCACAGTGCTTGACACATAGTAGATGTTACATAAATATTAGTTATAATTATGAAGGTATTGCACTAACCTTTGGTGAATGGAGTGATTATAACAGATACTGAAGTTAAACTGGCCTCCCTACCCTGACAAAGAAAGCTCACTACTACCAGTACAAAGAAGAGGTGGAACAAGGTTGCCAAAGTGAAAGGTAGCTCATGGTACTTAAGAGTTAAATTTGAAGGCCTGTTCTGTTGTTGTTAGATAGACTATTATATTAATTTTAAATCCTTTCCTCCTTTCACTGTCACTAAGGAAACAGACTGGTTAATTTATCTGCAGAGAAACTATTGGGGATATTTGCTTGTTTTTCCTAAGGCATGGGCTTGGCTCAGGAAGATTTTAGGATTGCTTTAATACAATGCTGAGAAGAAATGTGCAGTGAATTATACATGTGTCATTATAACCACCACTGTCTGTTTCCAAAGATGCCTCTTAATTCCTTGAGTTTTTAAGATGGTGAAACTGCAAGGCAAATGGTAAATGCAGTCCCCAAATACAATCATGGCCCCTAAAACCAAGTTTATTTTCATAATCTGTTTCTTCCCTCTCTTTTTGGAAAATGCCAGACCTAAGGCTGTTCGATGTGCAAAATTCATCATTGAGCTGATTGTATAGGCTAGGAAAGAGGTAGGTGCCTTAAGAAAATGCCTAATGTAGAATTGATAGCTCTAGTTGACTTCCCACTCTGAAACATGTCACCCTTCCTACCCCACTCCTTTATTTTTTTTTTTTTGCTTTTTGGAGGGCAGTTGGGGTTAAGTGACTTGCCCAAGGTCACATGGCTAGTTTTTCTTGTGTTAAGTGTCTGAGGCCGGATTTGAACTCAGGTACTCCTGACTCCAGGGCCGGTGCTCTATTCACTGCACCACCTAGCCACCCCCCCACTCCTTTATAAATGTTCTTTCTCTCCTTTAGAGTGTAAGCCCCTTGTGGGCAGGGACTGTCTTGCTTTCATATTTGTATCCTGTAAAACCAATCAGCAGTAGATTCCTGAGAGAATGCTACTGTGAACAGCTTTTCAGATTCAGATTACACAGTATTAGTGAACACTCTGTTTATTCCATTACAAATCTAGATTCAGTACAATGTTCACAGTTTCAACAATTCACAGTATTATATACAATCTTCAGAACAAGGAAAGTCTCAATATTATATATTATTACAGAAAGGAACAAGGAACAAGAGAAGAATCAGCTGGTTTCCCTAAGGGAGAAACCAGCTTCACATTTAAAGATTCAGTCATTCAATCAATCAATTCACCTGGTTTCCCTAAGAGGGGAAACAGCTTAACTTCACATTTTTAGATTCAATCAATCAATTGACAAAAGGAATGACCTAGTTTCCCTAAGAGGGAGTTGATTCAATCAACAATT
>CM053593.1:296953012-297081648 GCA_028646575.1 Pseudocheirus occidentalis
GGGGGCGGGGTGCAGGATAGGAAGGAGCGACATACAATCAGCCTCTCACAATAAGCCCACCATGGAGGTGTCCTGCGTAATTACACATGTACAGCCTGTATTGAATTGCTGCTCCTTCCAGTGGGAGTGGGTGACAAGGGAGGAATATACAATCAAATGCAACTGGGAATAAGACATACAGGGACGGCACTAGGGAGACCCTCCCTGCCCTACTAGAAAGTTAGAGGGGGGTTGGGAGAGGACATAAAAGGACATAAAAGATTGTGGGAGGGGCTTTATGGTGGCATCACTGTTTTGGGCTTGGGGGTAGGGGAAAGAAGGGGAGAAAATTTGTAACTCAAAACTGGAAATGAATGATGTAATCAAGAAAATAAATTAAAATTTAAAAAAATAAAAAATTAAAAAAAGTGTCAGAGGTCAGATTCAAACTCAAGTCCTCCTGACCCCAGGGCTGGTTCTCTATTCAGTGTACCACCTAGCTGCCTCACATGTGACCAAATTCTGCAACCCCAGTTTAACCACCCACATTCCCCAGATGGCTCCTATGATTAAAGGAAAGCAGCATGTAATCCTCACATTATAGCTATTTGGGTGGTAGGGGATTCAAACTATTGACTTAATCTCAGGAGAATAAACATAACTAATACATCAATAAGCAGTTGGTTATTGTGTGTGACAAGCATTTAAGGATATAAAGAAGAAGCAAAAATAGTCCTTGCTCCCAAGGAATTTACATTTTTAAAAGGGAGACAATATTTCTCTAACTGATAACTGCAAGATGAATACAGAGTAGATGGAAGGGAGCTGTAAAGGAGAAGGCAGTGGAGGCTGGGTTTATGGGTAGGGATTGAGAAAGGCCAAGAAAGGTAGGTGACTCTAGAGTTGACCCTTCCAGTGGCTGGAATGGTTGAAATTCCTTGTTTCATTTCAGGCCAGTGCAACAGAGCACACATAGGCCCAGCCATCAGAAAATCCAGGGCAAGTTGCTTTTGTCACTGTCGGGGCTGCTGTTTCCTTATCTGAGAATGTTGTGTTAGATGATTTCTAAGACCCTATCCAGCTCTGTAATATTCGAAATATTACCTATCATAGATATGGAGCTCAGAGGGCAAATAGTTCAACACCCTCAACTCACAAATGAAAAAAAAAGAGCTCTGGAAAGATCAGTTAACAATATGGTGCATTGTTGCTGTTCAGTTGTTTCATTTATGTTCAACTCTTCATGACCGTATTTGGAGTTTTCTTGGCAAAGATACTAACGTAGTTTGACATTTCCTTCTCCAGCTCATTTTACAGATGAGGAAACTGAGGCAGACAGGGTTAAATGACTTGCCCAGGGTCACACAGCTAGAGCAGCCACACAAAATAGTAGTTGCTTAATAAATGTTTGTTGATTCATTTGATCGCTCAGGATCACATAGTTGGTGTCAGAAGTGGGATTTATGATTCAAATATCACTGTTATTTCTATTATATCAGGTGGTTTCCCTTTATGTCTGTTCCTTTTCTTTCTATAGAGAAAGGTATCATTGAAAGAACTAGTTACTAAGGTTACTGAGAACCTGATGTACTTTTCCCAGATGGGAGATAGCTTCCAAGCTGTTTATTTGTGAGAACCAATTTCATTTCTCTCCTCTATTATCTTATCTGTTAGAATTGGCTAGTTTTGTTCAAGTATTTTGCCATTGTAATTAGACATTTCTGTTCCAGAAAGGACAGATATTGTGATGAATTGGAAAGAGCACTAGAATGAATCAGATCCTGAGATCCTAAGATCCGTCCCTGGCCCTGCCACATAAACTATCTGTGTAACCTTAGGCAATCCATAACTTCTGTGCTTCATTTCCCTTACCTTTACTATGAGAGCATTCTTTTAAAAGGGTTTTGAGGTCCCTTTCTGTTTCGTTTTATATCTCTAAAGGTTAATTGGACCATTAGTTCTCTTGCCTGTATTTTGCTTTTAGTCATATAGATAGTGATTATACTTGTGAATGAATAGACTGATGGATTCTAAAGAGATTGTTTTATTTTTTTTTTCATTCAGACTTGTGTGGGTACCTGCTAAGGTATTCTCTCCCCCCACTGATGAAGCTCTCTAACTCATCTGTAACTTAAATCTTGAGAATTGCCTGAGGCATGGAGAAATTGAATGATAATAGCTCATTATAGTCAGGTCTGTGTCCAAAGCATGATCCTGGTCTAGCTTTTTCTTATTCCAAGGCTAACCCTCCAGCCACTCTCCACTTGGTCAAACAGAATGTTAAAAACCACAATATTTTCCTTGTATGGTTAGGAATAAGTGACTCTATAGATTTCAGATATTTGCAGAACTATATCTACCTTAGATTTGATAAACAGGCCACGTATGAAACAACTTGAGAGAAGATAAGAATGACCAAGTAAAGAAATCCCACTCATCGAGAGGTGCTATATAAGAGAAGTAGAGAAGGTTAAAGGGGAGATGACAATAAAGGAAAAGAGAGAATTGAATGTGACGTGTTTTAAAAGGCCCTTGAAGAAGAAAGTGGAGATTCTGGCTTTATCCACAGTGCAGAAGGAAGTTGTCCTAGCTCCTTGGGGAAGGAAATGGCATTTCTGATTGGTTGTCAGAAATAGTAGTTTTGTCAAGGACAAGAAGAATCATTGACCAGAGAAATGTGGAGATGGAGGTAGGAGCCCAATGAGGAGGATAAAAGCTTTACAATATTTCTGAGAATCAAAACAACCTTTTTGTTGTATGGTGTAGTATTATATCTGTAAATTAATTTATATAGTATTGACATTTTTATTTTATTAACATATCCCAGCCATGAGCAATTAATATCTCCCAATCACTTAAGCCTATGTTTCTGTAAACAGTATGCTTAGTTATATTCCTAAACTTCCTGTGTGTAGCTTAGTAAGTGAGCTCCAGGATATTTTATATACCTGTAGTTATTTTGAATAGAATTCTTTTTCTATTCCTGTTGGATTCTATCAGTTTTATAAATTTTTTCTTAATTTATTATGTTGACATTTCCCCAATTCCTTTTTTTCCCATTAGAGCTATAGAATAGCAAGGTATATATTAACTTAGGTTAGAGTCTGGGGTCAGATTCTTCCTGGAATTTCCCTACTTCTTTACCTTTTACAGTGAATGACGGTTTGCTCTCTTGGTTCTTTGCTTCTTATGTTCATTGTGAGAACTGCAAAGTGGAAGACAAGTGTCCCAAGTGTACTTACGAGAGCCAAACTATCACTGCTGACTTTTGTTTGCTTCTCTAGGGATGATGAAATATATAATGTATGATTGCATGCATCTTTTTAGTTATATGTTTTTTAATTGTATTATATAAAGGTCCTTTGATGCCTATACTTTATCCTGTTTTAGCATAAATGAGTGTTCTGCATTGTCAAAGATTTTTCTACCTCTACCAGTTATTGTCATGTGGATAGCATAGGCACCTCTTGATCCAAAAAATACTCTTCTGGAGGATTAACTCTAAGTGATAGCAGAATCCATTAACGACCTATGATTATATCTGCTTTATAGGTTCCAGAGTGCCTTCCATATACCCATCCTAATTTATCTGTAACTTATTGGATAAATCATATCTTAGGCATTTTCTGAGGCACCCAGTGGTTAAGTGATTTTTAGCCCAGGTCCTGCCACAAGTAACTGTTGTTTTTGGGGATTTGAACTATTGGTGTTTAAATGGTTTGAGTCAAACTGTTAGAATTTGAACTTCTTTCTTCTTCACTCTAAGCCAAGCACTCTAGTCATTACATGATGCTTATTTTTTAAATTATGATCAAAATGGCACATAATAAATAAAGGGCGGTAAGTAAAAAGGGATGGGAGAACGAAAATTCAAAGAACCCTACGATGTGTAAACAATTATTATGAAAATACTGGCTACAAGTTATACTACTTACTTTAAATCTTATCCCCAACTAGAATTACTATTACAAATTCCAGTGGAGATGTTCATAAATATTTAATACTCATTATTTTTAAAATAAAAATTTATAGCTATCTTGTTTTTATATCATCTACTTTTGCAGCTATATAGCTCTCCCTCCCTCCTCCCAGAGAGTCATCCTTTATGATAAAGAAGAAAAAACAGTCATGCAAAACTAAAAAAAGACATTCATTAAGCATCTTCTATATACCAGGCTTGGGCAGCTAGGTGGTGCAGTGGATAGAACTCTGGATCTGGAGTCAGGAGGACATGAGTTCAAATATGACCTCGGATACTTACTAGCTTCGTGACCCTGAGCAAGTCACTTAACCTTGTTTGCCTCAGTTTCCTCCTCTGTAAAGTGAGTTGTAGAAGGAAATGGCAAACTGTTTCAGAAACTTTGCCAAGAAAACCCCAGATGGGATCACAAAGAGTTGGATGTGACTGAAGCGGCTGAAAAATAACAAATATTCTCAGCACTGCACTAAGCAATAGAGGTGCAAAGAAAGGCACAAAAAACAGAACCTGTTCCCACAGAGCTCATACACAACATAGAAACAACTATATGCACATAAAATATATACAAATAGATTGGAGGTGATCAGCAGAGGGAAGAATAGCACTATGGTGAATATGGAAAGGCTTCTTGTAAAAGTGGATTTTAACTGAGACTTGGAGGAAGTCAGGAGATGGAGAAAAACCAAACCAATGATAATGAAACTAAAACCAATACATTGAAAAAGTCTTATATCTATGCCAGGGGTGGGGAATCTGCCACCTGGAGGCCATATATGATCCTCTAGGTCCCCAAATGCAGCCCTTTGACTGAATCCAAACTTCAGAGAACAAATCCTTTTATTAAATAAATAAGTAAGTAAGTAAGTAAATAAATAAAAGGATTTGTTCTGTAAAACTTGGACTCAGTCAAAAAGCTGCACTTGAAGACCTAGGGCCACATGTGGCCTCGCGGCCTCAGATCTCCCACCCCTGGTCTAAGGAGTGTTCCACAGCCAAATCCACTATCCCTGCAAAAAAAAAAAGTGGGGGTCTGGAGGGATTTCTTCACGTATCCCTTCCTTGGAGCCAAATCTAGTCATTATAATTTTATAGCTTTCAGTTTGAATGATTGCTTTCCTTCTTTCTATTTACATTGCTGAGGCCACTGTTTATGTTTCCCTGGCTTTGCGTATTATACTGCTTGTTAACAATCTAGGGTGCTATGGGGTAGAGTCATTGGGGAGTGATGTTAATGTTTAAAAGAAAAGCATCAATAAAATATGTATTTTTAAAAGATTACTTAGTCTATTCCCTTCATTTTAAAGATGAGGAAACCTAGACCCAGAGAGGTCACACACAACAAAGCTAGGATTCCAAACCAGGTTCTTTGCGGCTCAGAATTATGCAGATTGTGCCAGCTTTGACTATAGGTCTGGCACGAGCCACATCTTTCTGAGACTTAGTTTCCCCAGGTGTAAAAAAGGGGATAATTCTTGTACTACTTACCTCCCTAGACCGCCATGAGGAAAGCACTTTGTGAATCTGAATATTCTTATTATTAGAAAATTGATATTCGGTGTAAAATATCATGTTTGGCCATTCCTTGTACTACATACACTCTGTGGGGGAAGGGAGGGAATAAGCATTCATGGGGTCTACATATGATTTACTACATTGTGCCTAGGTACTTCATAAATACTATTTTATTTGTTCTTCACAATATTAGTCCTGCAAAGTGCTATTATTATCCCCACTTTACAGATGAGGAAACTGAAGCAAATAGAGGTTAAGTGACTTGCCCAGGGTCACACAGCTAGTAAGTGTCTGAGGCCAGAATTGAGTACAGGTCTTTCTGACTCCAGGGCCAGCACACTATCTACTGTGAAATCAAGATGCCTGTTGTTTTCTCCTCCCTGGCCTTAAAGACTGCTCAGAATTGGTGATAGACGGGTAAAACTGAAGGAGAAACATGATTGTCTGTCTGCAGGGACAGCAATGGAGACCAGCTCTCCAAGTCCTCTGTGGATGTAAGGCTTTGTAAACCCAGCAAAAGGACAGGAGGTGGGGGTGAGGTTATGGGACAATGGCGCTTTTTGATAAATTCTGCTCTATTCCCAGAGATTTTAACAAAGTTCCTTCAGAAAATAATTATACAAAGGCTTAGTTTTCCTGCAGAGTCCTGGGATGCTCGTGCCAGTGTCCTTTCCAGAACTGGCTTTTCTTCACCCTTAAAACAGCAATTGCAATTGTCTGGCGTTCAGGCTGCTGCGGCAACTATTTTTAGCCTGCCTCATGTGGGTCTGGGCCAGAGCTAGCAGTGGAGCCAAAATGGCTCAGGGCCCCAGGCAACTTCCATGAATTCAAATTTTCATGTATCTTCTATGTTAAAATACTTCTGAGACATGTAAATTAGTGAAATGTTACATGCTGGATTGTACATACCCAGGAATTCATATATTAGGTGATTGGGTTACTCACTGAAGAGATGTTTTATTATAAGAAGTCTGCTAAGAATAGCTGCCCAGGCCTTTGCTTTCTGTCCACTCACATCCATTGGACTCTAACACCCATTTAGTACTGAATAGTGGTATCAGGTCAAGGATGGATCTGCTCTGAGATCAGAGAGAACTGCCTTTAAGCACAGGGCTGAGGCAAGTAGTAGTTATGGTGGTTGTCCTCTAGCCATTAAACCTGTAGACATAACAAGCAACGGATGATTGTAAGACAGAAGAAAATAAAGTAAGAGATCTTGTAAATATTTAATTTCTAGTCTGCATGAAATCATGTCAGCACTATAAGTGTTCGAAAAATAGTAAATGACTTAATATAGTATTAGAGTATTAATTTCTAAAAAATGATGGACTAGTATAAATTAGCTATAATGGACATATGAAGAAATATGCTATCTGCAGCCAGAGAAAGAACTGATACATAGTAGTATGTATAGAATAATTTTACATATATCTATATACCTACATATATATGTGTATATATATATACATATATATATATATTTGTGTGTGTGTTTAATTATAGCCATCTCTAAGGTGGTGGGGGAGGGAAAAAAGAAATTTACATGACAGTTTTGTTGTATATTTGAAAGTAATAGTAATTGTGCATAGTAGATTTGTAGTTTCATGTACAATAATCTTTTTTATTGTACTTTGTTATGGAAATACTTGTTATATTCCCTAAATTAAAAATAAAAATTTATTTTAAAAAAATGATGGTCTTCCCTATGTTGAAATCTCTTCAGCTATATAGATGTGACAGTGATTATTATCTTTTTCCTTCTCTTGCTATGATTAATATGCTTTACAGAAAGGTGGCCAGATATTTTCAAATGATTTTCATCTTGTTCATCTTTTATTGCACAATTTCTGTTAATGTGGGAATATGCATTTTACATTACTCCGAAAAGCATTACTTTTTTCTCCATGTGGCAAAGATAAAATGGAAGACTTGGATTTTATTTATTAATTTATTAATCTTATTTCCAAGTAAATTTAAAGCATCTCCCAATTTTAGAGGAAGCCTGAGGACAGACAGACCCAGCTAGCATCTGAGTGCATCCTAAGCATTTCAAATGGCAAGCATCATCATAATGTGTAGATGAGGAGAGTAGGGTCTGAGGGAGAGAAGGAGATGTCTATGTATAGTTGGAAGGATGAGGTATCAGGTTTAACAGTTAGGCTTTTTCTGTTGAAAAACTTTTCTTTACAATTCTACAGCTCAACTTACTGTTGTTTGTGTATTAGAAGGAACATTGAAACAGGAATCAAGAAACTTAGATTTAAGTTTTGGAGGCAGTTGGGGGCACAGTGAATAAAGAGCTATGTACCTGGAGTCAAGACTACCTCAATTCAAATCCAGTCTCTGACTCTGTTTCCTCAATTGTAAAAATGGGGGTAGTAACAGCACCTCCTTCCAGGGTTGTTGTAAGGCTCAAAGGAGATAATGTTTGTAAAGCACTTTGCACAATTTTTATTAGTTGGTCATTTCAGGTGTGTCTGACTCTTTGTGACCTGTTTGGGATTTTCTTGGCAAAGATACTGAAATGGTTTGCCATTTCCTTCTCCAGTTCATATTACAGGTGAAGGAACAGAGGCAAAGAGGGTTAAATGACTTGTCCAGGGTCATAAAGCAAGTTAAGTATCAGACGCTGGATTTGAACTTATGAAGATGAGTCTTCTTGACTCCAGGCTCAGTACTTTATCTTCTGTGTCACCTAGCTGCCAAGGCACAGTAGTGTTGATAAATGCTTATTCCCTTCCCTTCCCTCAACAAGAATCCTTGAGCACCTTCTCTGTACCAGGTACCTGGGATATAAAAATAAATATAGTCCTTACCCTCAATGAGTTTATATTCTGGGGTAGACCAGAGTAGGTGTGTGTAAAATAACATGTGTCCAGACAAAGACAACACAGTTGGGGGTGAGGAGGGCAAAATCCCTGTATTGACAGAGAAGGGAGAATCCTTTTCCCTCTCTTGTTCCCCAGATATTAACTTGAGTGTTGCCCAAGAAGAGGGCAACGTGCTGGCTCTGTGGCCAGAGGACGCAGGTTCATATTCTGCTTCTGTTGCTTGTTTGCAAAGTCCTTCTCCTCTCTGGGCTTTAGTTTCTTCATTTGTGAAATGCAAGAGTTGGTCTATTTTGGATAATCACAAAGTCTGCTTCCAGATCTAAAATCCCAGTAAATGAGAATTTCTAAGACTATCTCTGTTTGTGGGTGCATTATGTTGATCACATCGAGCCCCACTCCTCCCCAACTCTATAGAATGTTATCTGTGATATTTATGACAATAGAAAATGGACTAGTGGTACTGAATCAGATGTGTATTCTAAGATGTGCCTAATATTCAGTTTGTTTTGTTCAATTATACATGATTGTTGCAAGGGATGCCTTTTATGGAGAAAGGAGGTTGGGTTAGAGTGTAGTGCTAGATTTAAAAAATGATCTGTAAGAAAAAGTACAAAAGGGGATATAGTTAGTATCTCTCTGTGCCTGCAGTAGGTAGCAGTAGGAAAAAGTAGAGTACAAATAAAGCAATTTTGTTACCCATTATTAAATTTCATATATGTATTTGTTTCTTAAAGGAGAAGTCATAAGATTCAGGAGCAAAAGCAAAAGTTGAGTGAAGGAGTGAGTAAGCATGGGACTGGCCTGAGTGTTTCCTCAAAATGGAGATGTGAGAAAGGAGGATTACATTATTTGTCAGAGCTAGGATGAAAGCTTTGTTTTGTTTTTTAAAATCTCACGGCATGTGCGAGTGTTAGTATGAACTATTTTTTCCCTTGAAGTATTTTTAATTTTTTTAAACATTTATAATGGCATTTTATTTTTTTTCCAATTACATATAAAGATAATTTGCAACATTTATTTTTTGAAGGTTTTTGAGTGAATTCCAAATTTTTCTCCCTCCTTCCTTTCCTTCCCTCTTCCCCAAGACAGCAAGCAATCTGGTATAGGTTATACATTTGTAATCATGTAAAACATTTCCACATTAGTCATGTTGTAAAAGAAGAAACAGAACAAAAGGAAAAAAAACATGAAAAAAACCAAAATAAAGTGAAAACAGTATGCTTTGATCTGCATTCCGATTTCAGCAGTACTATCAACTATTATTATTAGCCATCTGAAGAGTGTGACAGGCCCTTAGGAGTTATCTAGTCTAGACTTTTCCCCAATGTTTTGTGAAGCAGGAAGTCATTGAATGTTTAGGGATGTGAAGCTTTGCTTAATTGCAAGTTTTGCTGGAAATTCACATCAATCCCCTTTATTGAAACACAATCACTAATAAATAAATACTAGACAACTTTCCTTTATTTTCTGTTTGTTATTTCCCCTTTGCCTGCTTGTCTTCCCAGTTTAATGAAGCCGGGCTGCCAACCATAGCAATGTAGTTAACGGAAATAGGCTTAACTTTCCTTGATAAAATTTGCGGCCAGATCCTGAAGATAAAATGCTGCTTTGTAGTTCTGTAGCATTCCTAATTATTTCTTAGCTTAAAACCAAACAAAGCAATGTGATTGTATGGGAACAGGATTACAGAGAGCTGCTGCTTTCGTTGATGCAGGCAGGAAAGCATCTTGTATATTGCTTTTGCATGAGAATTAAGAGTTTACTATCAGAATATCAATTTTGGGAGTGCCCTTTCCCCATGTGTCAACAATGGTACAGGATCAAAATGTCACTCTGTATGTGCTGCAGTGAAGAGGAATTATGTGTGGCATATGCCATCTTCGTTAGAAATTTCATTAGCAGATTATATTCATGGGTCATTATTCTCTGCTTATTAAAGCCCTTTCTTTTTGAATGAAGTAGCAGGCTTTTAAAATGATTTTCTGCAATAATCTACTGATTGTGATATTTGTCCTCTATAATTGATCCTGGTTGACTTCTTGTTGTATCCCTTTCCCTATTTGTGTCAGGATTGTTGGGCCCTAACTATTAGGTATGTGGAAAGAGGTGGGTAGCAGAGGGGATACAGATTTACAGGGTTATGGGAAGGTGCCTTCCTCCCTCAAGATAGGGATACTTCTTCCTCTATGACTCTCATCCCAGGACCTGACCCAGAACTGCTCCTGAGTTCTTTGACATAGTAGAATGTCACACCCCGACTGAGAATGTGTGTGTGATTGTGGTCATTGTGGTTTGTCCTTCTTTCTCAAAGAGGACCATGACATCAGGAAAATGATGTCAGGACTTGAAAGTGAATTGGATTTAAGTGAGGGAGGGCTATGCAGAGTCACCTGTCTCACTCTCTCCTCCGAAGCCATCTGGGTCCAATGGCCAGATCAAGACAAGTAGAGATGGCCCCAAAGGAGAATGTTGCCTTTTGCTAGATGCTGATAGCAAAGACTCCTGGATAAATATGGAGAATTCCTCCTCTCTCATAACTTTAAACTACCTTAAACGCTTAAGAACTAAAATTTTCTCCTTGAGGGTAGTGTCACGTGGTATCATAGTAACAATGCTCTTTTACCAGCAAGCCCAACTCTTCACTTGCTGGTGGTCTCTTGTTTTAGTTACCACTGGGTTTTTTTTTTTTACTCTCTTCCTTTACTCTTACTTCCAATGTCTGGCACAGACTAAGTGCTTAATAAAAGATTGTTGCTTAATTAATTACTTCCCAGAATAACACAGAATGCTTATTTGGGTCTGTAAAGAATGAGTTTACTATGACTACTACTTGGATATTTGGATAGAACTGTGATCTCATGACTCCTTCCTATTCTGTATAAAATTTTCTCCCCATAATTTGGAACTCAAAGTCTTGTAGAAATGAATGTTGAAAACGAAAATAAATAAATCAAATTTAAATATTAAAAAAAATTCCTGTAAGTCTTCCATGGAGGATCAGCCCAAGGCTTGAAATTCTTTCCTCTGATTCTCTTGATATTCTGAGTATGTATTTGTAGCATTCCAGATATCTGATAACTGTTATCATTCTTGCTGTGTGACAAATTATCTCACTTTCCACTCATCCCTATTCTTGATGATGTTTTTTTAATGCTACTTATTAAATTAAGCAAGTCATCTTTCACAGTGTGATCTCATCTCTTTTTGACATTTCCAGGAGATTGCTCCCACCGTCTTTCCCACCCTCTCATAGCTCTCCCTATTTACTAGCTTATTCCCAGCTTACTATAAACAAGCCTGTGGCTATCTCATCCTAGCTATTGTCCTATCTCTCTCCCCCACTTCTTGAAAAAGCTGTCTGTACTAGGTACCTTCACTTCCTCTCCTCTTTCAATTCTCTGTAAGTTGCCCTCTAACTTTATTCAACTGAAACAACACTCTCCAAAATTACCATATTTCACCGCATAATCATTGTACCCTGTTTTTTTTTCCAGTCCAAAAATTGGTTTACAACCTTTCATCGAGTAATCATCATATGGTATAATTCTGTTCATCCCACTGCTTAAGAGGTAAACAGAGCAGCAATGTAGTCAACAGTGGCACACGTATACACATTTATCTCTTGCACATTGTGAGCCATGAGCCTAAACTTCTCAGTGCATGGGCACTGTCGGCATATTTCCAAAAGCCAACTTGCTTGATTGATTTTGAATACCGTTATAGTGCTACCATTATTGTTACTTTACCCAAAGAAGAGCCATAGGCACAAGGGGAGTGGGCTGGCAGGTGACGCTGCTACGAGGAAGTCGTATGGTAATACTTGTATATTCCCAATTTTAATGTATATCCACAAGTATTCTATGCATCCTAATCTTGCAACAAAGATAAGTTAGTAATAAATGATTTTTAAGTAATACCAGCACAGATTTTTAAGCTTCATATAATAGTTGCACCCCATTAAACAGTTTTTTTGGCATAAAATCTGCAATGATTATGCAGTGAAATACCATACCAGTGATCCTTTAATCTCCGGATCTAATGATCTTTTCTCAATCCTCAACCTTCTTGAGCTGCCTACAACTGTTGACATTGCTGATCACCATCTCCTCCTGGATAATCTTTCATCTTACTGTTTTCACCTTCTTTTCCTTCTACTGTCTGACTGCTTCTTCTCATTCCCCTTTGCTGGGTTTCTATCTAGTTCACATCTACTACACATGGGAATTCCCCAAGGTTTTTCCCTTAGATCTCTTTCTCTTCTCCTTAGGTATTAACTCACTTGGTGAACTCCAGTGACCTCAATGATCATATCTATGCAGATGACTGTCAGATTTATATATCTGGCTCTAGTCTTTGTCCTGAGACACCAGCCCCAAATCACCGACAATCCTTTGGACATCTTGGAATTCAACATACTCAAAATCAACAAGTTCAAAACAAAGATTGTTATCTTGCTCCCCACCTCAAACCGCCCTCACCCCCTTCTTCTAAACTTTCCAATTATTGTTGAGCAAAGGGCACCCCTATTCTCTTAGTTACTCAGGTTTTCAGCCCTGGTGTCATTCATGACTTCTCAGTCTTAATCACTCCACATATCTAGTCTCTTGTCAAATCTTGTCATTTCTACACTTCCACAACTGTGGTGTATTCCCCTTTCCTACACTCACAAATTTAGATGTTTAGATGTGTAATTCACTTGACAGAATTTATAGAGCTGGAAAATATCTTCCTTCTTATTCCTATCTCTCTCAACCTCTGGTTTCCTTTTTCTACCCTTAGAATTGAAAGTAAAAGCATGCCACTTACATGTGAACAGTGAACAGAACTGGAATTCTATGCAGATCAGATTCCTAGTAACCACTCTTCTAGAGTTGCTTTTGTAACCACATTTAGCCGATGATTTTAAAGATAGCATTGATGATATTTGTGACAGAAACAGGAAATGGCCCAATGTTGTCATTAAGCTTTCTATCAAGGGATGTATAGAAAGAGAAACCATGATGATGATCCATTTTCCTGTGAACTACTTATTCTGCAACCAGGGTTGGTTTGACCTGTGGTGGAATGATAAATTATGTTCTTGATAATCAAATCTGTTTTTGTTTCATCAGCTTATTAGATGGCATATCTAGAGCCTCTCTCATCCTTTGTGGCTGCTGATGCTGGAGGGATGCTCAGAGATGTAGGTTAGCCAGCCACATGGTGGATGCACAAATGTTCAATCTGATTTCTCTATACTATAGTGATTGTTAATTTTCTGATTCATTGGGTTATCTGTACAGCTGGTTTCCTTGTGGTTTCTAAAGGTAAAATACTGTGGCCTTTCTTCTCACCCTTAGCAGATAATAGAGTTAATTTAAAGAGGTGACAGCCTCTATTGGTTGTTAGAGAAGCTTCAGTGGTAACTGCATAGAAGTTCACTCAGAGAAAGTAAAATGAGATTTTCTACCGCACAAGTAGAAATACTAGATTTCATTCTTACTATCACTATACCAACAATTTATTGCTATATATATATATATATATATATATATATATATATATATATATTAGGACAGGAAATTTTTGTTTTGTTTTGTTTTGTCTTTGTGTTCCAGTTACATATAAAACATTCATTCTTTCATTCAACATAACCCATTCAATCTTTTATGCTCTTATTAAGGGCCAGGCTCTGGGTAAGTCCTGGGAATTCAAAGATAGAATGAAATTAATTGCTACCCTCTGCTAAAATGCTGTTGAGGTGATGAAGAACTATAATGTTCTTGCTGTTTAGTCATTTTTTTCAGTAATGCGTCTTAATTCTTGGTTACCCCATTTGAGGTTTTCTTAGCAAAAATACTGGAGTGGTTTGCCATTTCTGTTTCCAGCTCATTTTACAGAAGAGAAAACTGAGGCAAACTGGGTTAAGTGACTAGCCCGAAGTCACACAACTAATAAGAAGCATCTCAGGTTTGAATTCAGGAAGATGAGTTTTCCTGACTCCAGGTTCAGTGCTTTATTGACTGTGCCCTATAATGTGTTTAGAGACAATTAAGTACAAAACATACAAAAATAATTTCTACTTTGTGGAAATGTTAGGTCCTAGTGTTAGGACCTAGGAAGTGAATGGAAGGAGAGGGGTTTATGTTAGGCTTCAGATAGAAAGTATTATGAGCTGAGCCTTGAAGGAAGCTTGGGATTCTATGAGATCAAGGCAAAAAGGGAGTATACTTGTATTTCATGTAGGTTTACCTATAGGTAGACAAGGCAAATAGTGTAGGAATTCTCATTTCTGCCCAGTTTGTTGCTGTTGTGGTTACAAATAACCAATTCCAGTTACAAAACATTTATTTTTTTATTGTTGACTGCAAGAAAGCAGACCAGAAAGCATGACTTGCCAAATAATCTGAACTATTGAGTTTCTTATTCTTTTTTTGTGCCTCTTCCAGGGAGAAGTGCCTACTTCCTCTCCAACTTGCTTTGGAATCCAAGAACATGAAATTGGCTCAGTACGCTCTAGCAGGGATGCAGGTAAAACCGATTCCCCTTGAATGGAAGGTGGTTTACACTTGTGTCAAGTCTCATTTTGCATTTGCAGTTTAGCCAAGGTGAATTTGATTTTGTGTGTTACATAATCAGTCCTCAAATCTTTGCTAATAATAAATTAGACCTTGGGAAGACAAAGGTGAAAAGTCTACCTATTTCAGCCAGAATTTCTCCAACTCCGCTGTTTTTTTCTCATTTTATCAGCTAAAGGTCAATCATTGACAGTCTGAAACCCAACTAACTCTCAAGTGGAATCTTTCCTTTAGCAGTCTCCTTTTTAGAAGTAGAAGTAAAACATAAGAAAGTGAGTTAAGGTAATCAGGGGTTTATTTTTAAAAACAACTTGCAAACTATGCCCTTAATATTGTTATAAATTTGGCACCATCCCCTATTATCTACAACACTGTACAATGAAAATTGATGTTCAAAATAATTATTTTGATGGCAAATCCAAAGCAGTGCATTCTTTCTTTCAAAGATTCAGTGAAGTTTCCTTTTCTATCTTTGCTAAGACAGGAAAGTAGACTAATATTTATTGCTTCATTTTCCTAGTAGAATGTAAGCCACTTGAGAGAAAGGACTGTTTGAACTTCTTTGTAGACCTAGCCCCTAGTAAATCCCTTGCACACAGTAGGTGCTTAATAGATGCTTGTTAATTGATTCTCCAAATATTAAGTACAGAATGATATGCAAGGGACTGAGGATCATACACAATTTACAGTTTCTGACCTCATGGAACTTTAAAAAATAAATTTTAAAATTATTTATTATTAATTAATTAATTTTATTTATTTATTTATTTATTATTTATTTATTTATTAATTATTATTTTAAATTTTGAGTTTTAAATTCTTCCTCTTCCTCCCAACCCTCCCTTACCCACTTAGAAAGTAATCAAAATGATACCAATTATATGTATATAAAATCATGCAAAACATCCATATTAGTGATATCACACAAAAAAGAAAAAGAGCAAAAAGAAACCAAGAAAATTATACTTCACTTTGTACTCAGAGTTCCTTCTCTCTAGAGGTGGATGGATAGCATTTTTTTCATAATGAGTCTTTTGGAATTATCTTGGATTGTTGTATTGATTAGAGTAGTCATCTTTCACAGTTGATCATCATTACAACGTTGTTGTTGCTATGCACAGTGATTTCCTGGTTCTTCCCACTTTGCCTTGCATAAGTTCAAAAAGTCTTGCCATTTATTTTTCGGAAACCACCCCATCATTATTTCTTATAACAAAACAGTACTTCATCACATTTGTATGGCACAACTTGTTTAGCCATTCCCCAGCGGATGAGAATCTTTGGCACTACAAATAGAGCTGCTATAAATACTTTGTGCATCTAGAGGTCCTTTTCCTTTGTTTTTAATCTCTTTGGTGTATAGATTTAATAAAAGTACTGCTGGGGCAAAGTGTATATAGTTGTGGAACCCTTTGGGCATAGCTCCAAATTGTTTTCCAAAATGGTTGGACCAGTTCACAACTCCACAAATAGTTCATTAAGTGGACCTATTTATCGTCTTCCCCTCCAGCATGTCATTTCTCATAGGTGTGAGGTGGCACCTCAGAGTTGTTTTAATTCACACTTCTCTAAATATTTATAATTTAGAGCATTTCTTCATGGGATTGTAGAGAGCTTTGATTTCTTCTTCTGAAAACTGCATCTTTGTATCCTTCAACCATTTATCACTTGGGGAATACAACATATTTTAGACACAATGTATTTACAAAGATTTTCTGGAGCAGTGTTTGAAACACACAGGCAGACTTGGGTTTAATCGGTTAACTAGAACACAGCTTTCTTTTCTGAATATTATAGTTTATTCAGGTTTTACTCTACAGATGCAGGTGTTAATTCCACTAGGGAGAGATGACGGTATTCCCATTCTGGCAACATATTATCTCTTCCAGGTGGCTTCTTTTATGAGGTTCAGGGAGGAAAGGATTCACGGCTTAGTGTGAATGTGATTTAATACGGTTCTGGATTAGTGGTACAGGTTGCAAATGAATAGAAAATATGTAGTTTTTCTAGTTCACCATGCTAACCTTGAATAATAATAATAATAATAATAATGGCTAACATTTCGATAGCTTCTACTATATGCTATATAAGCAGTGTGCTAAAGTGCTTTCCAATTATTGTCTCATTTGGTCCTAATACTAATAGCTAACATTTATACAGTAATTACTGTGTGTTAAAGTGCTTTCCAATTATCTCAGTTCATCCTCACAACCACCCTGAGATGTGGATGCTATTATTATTATTATTTTTACAGATGAGAAAGCTGAGGCAAACCGAGATTAAGTGACTGGAAGAAATTAATAGCTGCTAGTAAATATCTAAAAATTTAAACCCCAATTGTCTCCCTTTTGTATAGAACCTAATTTAGATAATTAAGAAATGATAATTATGTGACCCTTGAATCTAAAACATAGCACTTTGTTTAGTACCCTTATAGTATTCTTAGCATGCAATATTGTGCTATAATTACTTACTTTTATAATTACTTTATGTAATTACTTTTTGTTTTATTCCTCAACTAGACTGGAAGCTTCCTGAGGGGAGAAACTAGGTCAACATAGGTAAATTTTGTATCGCTCTCCTCTACCAGCCCAGCACTTAGTCCAATGCTTTGTATACTTTACTGCCCTATATCTTTATACAATGTGAATATTACCAGCTATATACTGCTGTGTCACCTAGCTGCCCTAGAAGAGTTAATGCATCTGCAATGGGAAACAGATGGCATCTCTCCTATCCAAAGGATCACATAGAATGTACTTTAAAATATTTTTTAAACTTATTAAAATATTTTTTACAAATTTATTAAAATACATATTCATTCTCAACAATGTAAACAATAGCGTGCTTTTTTGTTCCTTCTCAAAAACGTGTATAGATAGGTACAAAATGAGTGAATCTAGACAGCTAGGTGGTGCAGTGGATAGATAGTGCCTAAAGACAGGAAGACTTGAACTCAATTTTGGCTACAGACACTTACTAGCTGTGTGACCCTGGGTATACTTAACCTGTGTTTGCCTCAGTTTTTTTCAACTGTAAAATGGGGATAATAACAGTATCTACCCCTCAAAGTTATCAAATAAAATTATAATTGTAAATGCTTAGCACCGTGCCTCGGCACAGTAGGTGCTATATAAATGTTTATTTCCTTCCTTGCCCCTCTTGCTTTAACCTGCCAATATTTTCAGTATATCTCTATATTAAGAACATATGATTTTACTGGTGTGGGAATGGAACTCTTTACCCTAGTACTAGCATTTATAGCAGCCCAGACCTGGCTATAAGAATCAGCTGCACTGATACAGATTTTAGTTCCATTTCACAGGCATGTATTAAGCACCAGCTATCGTCTCAGCACCATGTTCATCTTTAGGAATGCAGGGAGAGGGGAACATTCTCTGCCCTTAGATTCCATTATGATTTATAGCGTTAGAGAATTGCTTTGAGGTGCATGGTCACAGAGCTAGTGTGAGAGACAAGATTTGAACCTGGGGCTTAGTGATTTTAAATCTCCCCTAATATATATTACACCATGCATTATTTCAGTTTTTAGAAAGACACACACACACACACACACACACACACACACACCCTATTTCAGTTCTCATCTGTTAAAAGGACTGAGTTTACAGTACTGTTTTACATAGCTAATTGTATTGGAAATTAACTTCTCCATCCTTGGACTCCTTGTCTTTGTAGCCCTCATCTTTAGAATCTCAGAGAGGAACTTTCCTGGGGCTTCCTTAGTTCCTCATATTTTTTTCATGCATTTTGTTGTTATTTTCGTCCAGACTTAGGTTATTCTTGGCACAGGTGAAATCTCAATGAGGAAACCCCCTTTACCAATGTAGACCCCAAACGTTTTGGAACTTAAGAGTTTTAGGGAGTTTCCTAGGGCATTTGCCCAGGATCACACAGTATTTAAACCCAAGTTTTGCTGCCTTCCAGGCTAGTGCTCTCACTGTGTCACATCACCTTTCAATCCCTATTAGTTACAGCTATATAGCTCTTTAACTAAGGATTGGCCTTTAGAATAATACCCAGAGTGGCCCAACTCTCATGGAGGAAGCAGGAGATGCAGACAGGCTATCTTCAATTTTTAAAGAGGCATTCCAGAATGCATTTACACAATAAACAACTGGTTGAATCAGGAAGCCAGGAGGCTCAGTGTCTGGACAGTGACTTCTGCATCTTGGAAATCCCACCCCCTTTTTAAAAATCCTTTTACCAAACCACATTTGGGAAGGGAATATGTCCAGGTGTCTGTAGAGAGAGAATGGATCAGCTTGTCATATCCATACCAATCTCATTGTCACCCAGACACCTGTTCACCTGACACATTTAGCATCATTCAAAGTTAAAATGAAGTGGTTGACAGCAGAATTTGGCTTTTTTTTTTCAATGAAGAATATTTGACAAAGACATTATCTGCTTCAGTCATCAATTTTTTTTCACAGTACGGGAATATCAGACCTTTCATAATGGTCTCCAGATATATGACTCTTGGGTAATAAAAATAACCATCAATATATAATAAGCTACAACAGAGCTAGGCAGCAGGGGAAAAGACTGTGCTCAATGCCTTGTGTCTCTTTGCAGAAGCTGCTGTCGGATGAGAGATTTGTCTCCATGGAAACAGACTCTGATGAGAAGCAGTTGCTTAATCAGATCCTGAATGCTGTCAGAGTGACTCCTTCCCTCAATGAGGACCTACAGGTAGAAGTGATGAAGGTTAGTATGACACTCCTCTGGGGCTTGCGTCACTGGAGCAGAGACAAGTTCTGACCCCATGAGTGACACTGGCTCTTGTGAAAGATTTTGTTGCTTTCAGTAGCTCAGCTCATCTTCCTGTTGGCATCCAATTATCATGCCTGCTTATTCGATCTTGTTGAAGCAGAATGGTCTTGACTTGAGCTATTGGTGCATTCAAATGTCAATGACAACTGCATGGGAGGAAACAAATTCAATAAATCCATGAAGAAATTTTGCCTGATAGGAACAGCAGGAATTTGTCTAGCAATTAATCATCACTTTTTAATAGAATATATGTTAGTTCATAAAGTGATCTGTCTTAGGGATACACCTCATCCTGGACAGGAATTCTGCCTGCTCTGATTTAAAAACCATACAAAATAATGTTCTTCATCTAACTTCCCTCTCCTCCTTCTTCAAAACAGACAAGCAAACAAACAAGGAACAAACAAAAGCAAAATCCCTAAACATTCCTCTCCCCAAACAAATCTCAGTGTTTCTGGTAAACATTAAACTAGACAAAGTCATACAAGCTTGGGCAAATTACTTCAATTTCTGGGCCTCAGTCACCATCCCGAAATTAGGGGGGCCAAACTAGATATACTCTCCAAGGTCCATTTCATTAAAATTTGATGATTTTGTGGTAGACTGAGAGCTAAGGTATTAAGAAGATGTAACATGCATGGTCTCTTTGTATATTGTGACATAGGTCAATTAGCCATGAATGGACCACAACTATGGGGTCTATTCTAGATGCAATTGTTTTTTTCGTACCAAAAGACTGACCCCATGGGTGGAACTATAATCAACTATTAACAGTAGTTTCTGTGGCAACTTGTGCAGCACATTCCCTTCAACCATTAGGCTTTCAGCATGTGCCTAGGTCGTGGTTACATTTATGGAAGAAATGAGTCACAGATTTAGGCCTGGAAGAGACCTCATCATTCTGAAATCTCTTCTCCAAATCCTGCATTTCTTTTAGAGTTCATGCATTAGAGATTAAAATGATGAAAGTACTTCCTCATCTAGAAGGTAGGAATAGGCAGAAAGTTAAATGATCGTGTCAAAGCCACCACCTGCTTCTCTGACCCCATCCTTGATTTCTAATTCCAACCCAGTAGTGCCTTCTGCTAACTTTGCCAAGGACAAGAAATAACACGTTAACTCTGCTGGAAGTAATGGCTGTCACGTCATGGCTAACTTTCTAATGTCATCATAATGGTTCCTAGAAATTCTGGAACCTGATGTAACAACTACATGTAGCTAGGAAAGGCAAGCAAGCAGATATTCTGAAAGAGGGAAAATAATAATATGGATGAGTGTTTTTAGCAAACAAGGCTTCTGATAAAAATATTCACTATGAATAATGAAGACTTTAGTTTCTCTTCTGTTGTTTTTTACTTCCCCCCTAAAACTCTGGCACTAGCAAAGCAAAGTATTTCAGTTCACAAGAAGCCCATGTTAAAGCTTTTTAATTTATTTGGTTATTTTAATTTCTAGGGTTATTTTGGGGGGAAATCAAAGAATTGTCACCTTTTGTTTAACAGCAAGAGATAGAAAAATTCCATCTAAAATAACCGTAGACAATATATGATATTTGAGTTTCTACCTACCAAGACAAATCCAGAAACTATATGAACACAATTAAAAAGCTAATAAGTTAATGGAAATAAAATTGTTTTTAATTTTTTGTAATTTTAATGTTTGTGGATGTTTTTAGTTTTGTTTTAGCAAATAGATTTTGAAGGCTTAGGGTAACATCTGACATGTCTGTGAATGGCCCTATTATGCTTCAGTATTCAGAGTTAAAATCTAACCCATCCCTTAACTGCACAGACTCATTAGAATCAGAGACAATTAGAAGGAACTTTATAAATCACTTAGTTCAGTCCTCTCATTTTATCAGTGAGGAAGCTAGACTTTTCTCTCCCTCCCTCTTTCCTCCCTTCTTTTTTTTCCTTTTTCTTTCCTCTTACACTAGAGTATAGGTCAATCAATCAATAAACATTTCTTAAATGCTTACTCTTTGCTAGGCACTTTGCTAAGTCTTAGGGAAAGAAAAAGCAAAAATAGCCTCTCCCCTCAGTGAGTCTGCATTCTTATGGGGTAGGGGATAAAGAAGATGGAAGGAAATAACCTCAATGTACAGGATACCCATATGATGAGGGAGTAATAGGTGTTTCAGGGACCCCAATGACCAGAATCCCTGGGTGAGCAGTCTGGAATGAATTCACTGGCTCAAGCATTCTGAGTCAAGTTGGTAAAAGTTTATTGTTATACTTTACAGTGGGCAGGAGTTCTTAGGGAACCTGCAACCTTAAAGGAGTAATAGGTATATTTTTATATAATAATCCATAGTATAACCTGTGCTAATTATGCTAACGAGGTGAGTGTCGGTTTAGGGAGGAGTTAAGGAGTGGTCATTGCTTAAAGGGACATGCATTTTTAACATTTACTGGGCAGGCATATTGCCCATAACTCACTGGGAAATAGCCAAAGGGGAGGCTGCGTGGAGATGTGTTTTTAGGCTTGAAACATCACTAAGTCAACTAGCAGTCAGGGATGACTGAGAAGTACCCAGAAGTATCCAGTTACCAATCAATTTCCTGTTTGACAAAATGGATGTTGGGAGTATACATATGTCCCAAGTTAACAAGGGATCCAGGATGTGTATAATGAGTATATACATGACAGAGTCTATGATATATGTGATAGATAGATACCCGTCCACAATTGATTCAGCCAGTACACAGTTGGGTCAAACCACTAAATTCTATAGATGCAGCTGACCACTGTAACAGAAAGAGAGATAAGTATTTTGTTAGGGCATGTTCCTCTTGAGCTAAGGAGAAACTGCCTGAGACAGTGTTTTGGAGCTAGCAAGACGTGAGGCTAGAGAGAAATGTGATTTTACAAACTGTGGTTCAAACACAGGCACCCAAGCACCCATCTCATAGAGTCAATGGTATTAGAGCCTTACATAAAGTAGAATAGTCTTAGAGAGGAAGGCATTAGCACCTGGCAGAATTGGAGAGGCCTTATGGGAAAGGTATTACTTAAGCTAAGTCTTGATGAAGCCATGAAGTAAGAGATGGAGGGGAGGAGAGGAAGTATTCCAATCAGGGGGGACAGACAGTGGAAAAGCATGAAGATAGATAATAGAACATTATATGGGAGAAGCAGCAAGCAGGTCAGGAGAGGAACATGTCTTCTCATTTTTTTTTGGCACAGTGCTTGTTCTTTGTAACTTTGCAACATCCCCTTTTGATTGTTTTATGGTGGTGGTTCTTTCATTTATGTGTCTGTAGTAATTGTGTCTATTCAAAGCGTCAAACCCGCAGCTTATAATGCTCCTAAGTGCACCTGAATCAGATTAAAATGTAATTGGCAAATATTTGAAAAAAAATAGATAAAAGTTCAATAAAACAGGGTTAATATGTGGTTGTCTAAGTCAATACAAGGTCCACAGGGATCTTCATGTATGGCTTAGTGGCCCCTCTTTCTATTTCAATTTGACACCACTGTTTTCTTGACTCTGATACTTCACTCTGCACCAATTCATGTAAATCTTTCAATGCTTCTCTGTATTCATCTTATCCATTGTTTCTTATAGCACAGTAACATTCCATTACATTCACATAATCCAGTTTGTTTAAGCCATTTCCTAATTGAAGATCATCCACTTTGTTTCTAATTGTTTCTACTACAAAAGTACTGTTATAAACATTTTGGTATATATGGAGGAAAATTTAACTTTTCTTAAAGAGTCTAGTTAACACAAAAAGTGAAACTCTAACCTAAAACCATGATCTCTCCCCTCAAATGCACCAAAAAATAATTGATAGTTCTATTTAGTATGATCCCTTTTTGTTTAACGGGGTGTGGAATGGCTACCTATGACTATTGAAAGGGTAGGGAAATGAGGGTTAAAATTTATAGCTGGAGCAAATAACATTGCAGAACCATAGAGGCGGAAAGGGATACTTCTTAAATGACATCATCTCTGAAATGAGTCAATATAACATGGGGATGCTTAATCCTCTACATCAGTGGCTCTCAATCTGTGGGTTATGTTCAATTTGTAACAATGAAAATATATCCTGTGTATCAGATAGATTAATAACAGTAGCAAAATTACAATTATGAAGTAACAATGAAAACAATTTTATGGTTGGGGGTCACCACAACATGAGGAATTGTATTAAAGGGTTGTGGCATTAGGAAGGTTGAGAACCACTGCTCTAGATGAAATGTCATTGTCAGCAGTGATGATAGTTTTTTATAGTGTAGATATCCAGTGTGTGCGGAGCGCTGTTCTATGTTCCACAGAATCCTTGTAAAGAACCAATGACATTCCCAACATTAGGGTTCAGGACTTAGTTTTAGTCTGATGGATAACCTTTAGTGTGGTTGTTGTCTGATAAAAATAACTGAGGCTATATCAGAGACTGGAAGCAATTAGGAATGCTGATCTAGTGCTTTGTTGATTTATGATGGGGATGAAAACATCTAGGAAAATGAGACTACAGGCTACTTGTCCTTGACCACTGGGCGAGGGACAGCGTAAGGGTGTTTTACAAATCCTTGTTGATTAATTCACTAAGTTAATGACCTTTTTCAACTGGCAGTGATATTGATTCACTGTTGCCATGAGGTAGTTTTAAACATGATGGGAAAAGAGTCGTTGAAAGTAGTACTATTACCAAGTGTGTAATTAAGTTGCAAAATTGCAACTTAGGAAAAATGGAGGAGAAAACCTTCAACTGCCTTTTTCTTTTCCCCCACTGCAGACTGCTAACAGAAAGGAGAATAACTTATTTGGGGAGGGGAAAAAGGTACAGTGAACAGAGTAACATGTTGGGTTTTTTTCCCTTACATCAAAGGGAATGTATAGTTAACACCTTTTTAAATCTAAGTATTAATTTGTGGATATTCAAAGGATTGATAGAAATATGTCATACTGAGAACAGTGCAACAGTTTAAACTTGTATTTTAAATATTTTATTTATAGTTGGATAGACATGATAGCTAGGATAGAGTTCTGGGCCTGGAGTCAGGAAGACCTGAGTTCAAATGTGGCTTCAGACACTAGCTGTATGACCCCAGGCAATTCACTTAACCCTGTTTGCCTCAGTTTCCTCATCTGTAAAATGAGCTGGAGAAAAAAGTAGCAAACCATTGTAGTATTTTAGCCAAGAAAATCCCAAATGGGATCATGAAGAGTCAAACGTGACTGAAATGTCTAACAGCAACGAATTGGGTAGAGAGTGATACTATAGTACAGTCTGAAACAGAACCCCAGATACAACTCTCTCATAAACTTCCCTGGTTTTTTTTCAGGGCACCATCATCCTTTCAGTCACCTGGGCTTTGAACCTCAGCAATCACCCCCTACTTATTCTCCTTCACTCACATAACCAACTAGTTGCTGTATCTTCTTCTCTTTATCTGTAAAACATGTCTTGCAGCTCTCCACTCATATGGACACTATTCTACTTCAGACTCTTGTCAGTGTTGACCTACAATATTGCAGCAACATCCTAATTGATTTCTCTGCTCTAAGTCTCTTCTCCCTGTAATCCACATCATTCCTCCAATAAACTCTATGAACTTCCTGTTGTCACTAGAATGTAACAGAAACTGTTTGACATTGAAATCTTTTCAGAATCTGGCTCCAGCCAACCTTTCCATCCTCTCTATACCTGAATTCCCTTCAACTCAACAGTCCAGATAAACTAGTCTTCTTGTCCTCTTTCTCTGCTTCCTGATTTCTCTGACTTCCTTCAGTCTAGTCTCAATTAAAATCCTTCCTTCTACAGGAAGCCCTTCCCTATCCCTCTTAATTTTAGGGCCTTTGTCCTATTGATTATTTCCAATTTTTCTAGTATATAATTTATTTGTGGACAGTTATTTACATGTTGTTATCTCTTTCATTAGATTATAAGCTGCTCAATAACAGGGCTTGTCTTTTACCTTATGTGGTATCCCTAGCTCTTAGTACAGTGTCTAGCATGTGGTAGGTGCTTAATAAATATTTACTGACTATTAACAATATTCGGGGGCGGCTAGGTGGCGCAGTGAATAGAGCACCAGCCCTGGAGTCAGGAGGACCTGAGTTCAAATCCGGCCTCAGACACTTAACACAAAAACTAGCCGTGTGACCTTGGGCAAGTCACTTAACCCCAACTGCCCTCCAAAAAGCAAAACAAAACAAAACAATATTCATTTTACTCTCTGCACTGGCTTTTCCCTATGCTTGAAAATGCCTTTTAGAATTCCTTCAATACTCAACTCAAATGCCACATTTACACCTTTACTTGATTTCCACCCATTTTGGGGAAGATTTTGATGGATCAAGAAAGGTACAAGATGGCGCTTCAGATGCATCTGGAAAGAAGAGAGGGGTTCTCTGAGATATTGGTAGGGAGAAAGCACATGTCAAGAATGAGAGATGGCCATTGTACAGTCAAATAGATAGATGGGGGCAAAGGTGGAGTGAGTTTTGTGAGTGGGAAACAGAGAGAAGGCTAGTTTGTCTGGACTATGGAATGGGAGAAGGGAAGTAATACAATATATTTATGCGTGTTTTCTTCTCAGATAGAATGTAAACTCCTTGGTGTAGGAAGTGTTATATTTCTGTCTTAGCATTACCAGCACTAGCACACAACCTGCCATTTAGAGGCAACTAGGTGACTCAGTGGATAAGAGTATTCATTGGCCTGGCACCAGGAAGACCTGAGTTCAAATCTGACCTCAGGCATTTAGTAGCTATGTCAGTCTAGGCAAGTTGCTTAATCAGTCAGGCTAGGATAAGGGGCCAATAACACCTTGTTGGTCTTGAGATAATGTTTCTTCAATGGTCACAAAAGCTGGTTGTTGTCCCTGGAGATCTTGCCATAAGTTGGTTCCTGAAAAGTTTGCTAACATTCCTGTTGGTGAAAACTTCTTTGGCATGAATACTCTAGTTGTTCTTTACACAGATAATTCTTGATGATCTTGTTTATTTGTGCAAATATATGAGCTATGACAATAGTCTAGTAAGTCAAAACAGATAATAGACATGTGACTTTTTTCGCATCTAATGTTTACTTGGCTGTGGAAGGCATTCCTTTACTAAAGTCCTTTTCCAGTGTCTCATAATAGTGTGGAGGTGACCTTGAATTCGTAAATCCTACAGGATGAAGCCTACCAAGCTAGAAAGGCTTTGCGTATGGGACTGGTGACATACATATGTGTCCTTTGCCCAAGAACCAGCTGGATTGTTATATTTGAGCTGATGATATCTTTTGGCCACAGAAACTCATGAGATGACCTCTTGGGGGCAGGAAGGGGTTATGAGTTGTACCAGAGGTAGGGATAACTATAAGAATGAAATCACAGTTTGAAAATGCCATTCCTGTGCATAGCAGGTTGAATATCCTAACCCTGCTTTCCTTAGGCTGCCATTGAAACTAGAGTTTTAAAAAAATCATTAAATTTGATAAATTAAGGAGAAAGGCCTGGTTTACATGAATTGTGGGTTATTTTCCATGTTTTTGAAATATAGTTTCATTCCTTTTAAGTAAATAGAATAGTGAAAGCTAGGCTATTAAAATGATGCCAAGGAGGTTCCTCACAACTTCTCAGTAATGAGGAGATAAGAAGCATTTGTTCATATACAGTGAATACTAAGTCTTTGAAAATAATTATATCATTTAGTGAGCTTAAACACTCTTTCATCCTCCAATTAACAAGCGAAAGAGGTCTGCAGTATTGATGAGTGTGTTCTAGGGACTGTAGGTGTAGGGAAATATTTCAACACCCTTAATAAGTAGGGGAGAAGGTCATGTGAGTTCAGGAAAAGTCACTGGAAAATGCCCTAACCTGCTTTCTCCCCATCAGCAATCAGTCCACTCAAAGCTCTTTTTTCTCTTGTTCTCTTTCTAGAAGTAGAATAGGAAAAAAATCATGGGATGGACTGGAAAAGTCTGGTTTAGCTGAGAATAGAGGGAATTGGGGGAAACTAAGAGAGATGTTTGCAGGTTTTTGTAGTGTTCTGATAACCTTAACTATCGCATACAGTCTAGTAGAAACATATTCAATTTTAAGTTGCTATTCAACTATATAAACTCCTTGAATGAGAAGATTGTGTCTTATTTGTATCTCCAAATTTTAGCATAGTACTTTGTAATTTTTTTATTTGTGGTTTTTTTGGTTTGTTTCTTTTTATAAATGGCACTCTATCTTAGACTATCTGGGCCAATTATTGTACCTAAGATTCTTTAATTTGTCACATTAGACACTACCAAAGTCTTATGCAAAATTGAGAGATAGACAACATTTTTCTTTTTCTCACTTGTCTTTTTTATCCTTTCTACCAGCTCCTATCTTAGTTCCTTGGTCCCTTGGGTATGCTGTGTTCTCATGTTGCCCCACACTGGACCACCTAGCTGCCCACTATTTGTCCCCACACTACCAGAACAGGATGATATGCATTGAGAGAACAGTCTTCATTGAAGGGGAATAAGTAAGTTAATGTTACCAAGGGCCTTAAAAGTCAGTACTGACTTAATACAGTAAGAAATAATTATTGTAGGTTCTTAAGCAAGGGGCAATTCAAAGCCCTTCATAATCTAACCATCTGATCTCAAGTACTTATGCACTACATAACCCATAACAAATCATTTCCCTCTGCCTGCTTCAGTTTCTTTATCTGTAAAATAGGAATAATAATAGTACCTACCTCCTAGAGTTGTTGTGAGCATTTATAAAGCACTTTGCAAACTTTAAAGGGTTATTTTAATTCTAGTTGTTGCTGTTAGTGGAACTTAATTTGGAACCCAGTAAATTAGTTCAGTGGTCCATAATATCCTTTTTTCCCCTTTTCCTATGGAGATGAAGTTTAAGTTTTGATTTTTTTCTAAAAATACGATCACATTCTATTTCATTGGCTCATTAAAACTAGTCTTCGGATACTATTAATTAATTACCTACAACACAACCCCAGGAAAAAATTCATAAACATGTTAATATATTTAGATTCATGTCAATATGTAATATTAATATGATTTTATCATGAGATAGTGTAGTCTAGTGGACAGAGACCTGACCTTTTTAAAAGTTCTGCCTCTGACAAGGATGAGTTCTGTGATAATGGACAAATCACTTAATCTCTCAGGCCTCTAGGAAGATGTCTAAGACTTTATGTCTATGTCCCAGAAAACTGAGTTTGGATCACATGAGTTCTGTATGCTTATAAAATCACAGGTGCAGTCCTAATCCCTGTGAGATCCACAGTAAACCATGCTCATATTTGGTTGATTCTGCCTAGAAATTGGAAGAAATTAACATACTGTCTGTACTCTAACATGGTGTAGTTACTGTTTTGCAGAATATATAAGTGCTCAATAAATGCAACTGATTGAATTAGAAATCTGATGGTCCCCCTAGTGATTCCCTAGAGTTCTAATCAGCTTAATTTCCTGAGATGAATTTTTTATGACTCTGAGGAATTCAGAGCCTCTCTGAATTCAGAGTCATATCTTTAGGGCCACTAGGGTAGATGGTGCGGAGCTTTTTACATCCTCTAGAAAAACTAGATTCTAATTTCAGAGAATCCTGGGTTCTGATTAAAGAGGCACAAAGAATATGAGCCTAATTTTAGTTCCCATTTTGTGACATAGCTTCTAGCACCTTTTGAATTGTGAGGGAAACACATTTGATATAAATGATTCATTCAGAATTCTTGCACCACTGCTTTTCATGGCCACATTCATTATGTTGATTGGGAAAAGATATTTGCTAATAAATTAACCAGCTGAAGATCAGTCTTGGTGAATACCATTGGCTAGGAAATGTACCATTCTCTTTAGATGGCTCATCTTGTGTACACAGTAAGGCATACAGAGAGGGAATGGTTTTCTCAGCTGGCCTGCCCTTTTTGACCCACATAAACAGAAGGAGAAGATAGATTACTGCACTCTCTTCATACTCATTAAGGGTTTGTATGTGTCACATTACTCCTGATATTACTTGTATGAACCAGAGCATAGAGAATCTTTTTATTGCAAAATAAGGGAATCATTTTATTCATTCCCAGAGGCAGTAATTCATTGCAGGAACTGTAATAATAAGTGATAAAGTCAATACAGAGGCATGCAAATATTGTACTTCTGTTATGTGAAATAGTAAGCTTGGCTGTAATGAGATTTTTTTTTCTATTTCCTTTCCCTCTAGAGTCCTTTTTAATAAAAGAGGGGAGGGAACAAGCATTTATTAAGCACCTACTGTGTGCTATGTGCTGTGTTTTACAAATATTCTTATTTGATCCTCACAACAGGTTCATAGTCTTTGGAAATGATTTAATAGTTTCATAGTCACTACTGGGCAGTCCTCTTCTGATTTCATAGCTGCTGGGTGCTGTTTTGTGGTAAAAGTGCTTCTATCCTGTATTCTTGTGTATACTGAGTTCAACAGGGAGTAAATAAATATAAAATGATTAGAAGTTTCTAGCTCACTAGTAGCTACAGCAGTGTGGTTTAGAAAGGCATTTGGCTTTAATTTTAAATTGTGAGCAGTCTTACAGCTCTTGAGTGAGAGCCAACCTCTGAGTCACCATAACTGTGGTCCACCATCACCTACCAGCTAAGAGTTAAATGCCAAACCATGTAACGCTAGGTTAAAGTAAAGTCTGGCTTTTGAACTTAATTCAGAAATTAAGTTAAATTAAGGTAGCTAGCTTGTATAGTGGATAAAGTGACTATTATTATACTAGTTATGAGTACTAAAGTACCTTAAAGTATTAGCTATTATTACTATTAATGAGGGTGATGATAGCTAGTAGTTTAATCCAAGTGATTTACTGGGAAAGGTCTCTGCTTGAGCTGAGTCTTAAAGGAAGCTGAGGATTCTTAGAGGTAGAAAGAAGGGAGAGCATTCCAAGAATGGAAGACAGCCTGTGCCAAGGAACAGAGATGAGAGAGATGGAATGTCATGGGTGAGGAGCCGCAAGTAGGCCGATGGAGTGCAAAAATTTTAAGGAAAGATGTAATGGTAATGGAATTTGGAGATTCCCCTGTATTGGCTTGGATTTTGGGTTGAGTGTTAAAACCCAGAGCTTGTGAATCCCACTTGTGGGATGGACTTGTTGACATGAAGAGAGAGGGCTGAACTGGGAGGAGCTGTGAATTGGGAGAGAGGCCCAAGCCAAGAAAAGGCCAAAAGGACTTTTGGAGAGCAGTATCCAGTATCGTAGAGCCTGAGTTGCTGAGAGAAAGACTGCTGAGAGCCCATTGGAGCTGCCCCAGAATTTTGAGAACTGCTACCTAGAGCTGCCAAAAACTGAAGAGGCACAGCTCTGATGCCAATATTTTGTCTGTCTGTTTTGATGTTGTTTTGCCAGATTCACCTGATGGTGAAGGACAGTGCTGCTCTTGTAGAGGTCCTGGAACCTGGCTGTTGGTTCAGAAGCCCTGAAGGAGGATTTTTTTGTGGTACCTTCACAGAAATCCTGGAAGAGGGCCTTGCTGATGTTTTCAGGGGTTCTGGTACTGTTCTACAGCCAGAGAGTGACTTGATGAGGACACTGGCTATGGCTTTGTTGAGCCTTGTCTCCCCAGGAACTGAGATTGCTGAGGGCTTGCCTTGAGTAAAGATGAAAGAAGGGCCTTTCCTTGGGTTTTCAATGCTGAGATGATATCTTGACCTTGTTATAGCTTAAGGGTGGATGGCCTTTTGTGTTCTCCTGCCCCTTTTGAGAAAGTCCTTGGTGTAAATGGATGATATTGTCATTATTTTGTGTCCAGGGGTGGGGAACCTTTGGCCTTTTTGTGCTCTGTGATTGACCAAATGAATGTACTTTGTTTATGATTGGAAACTGATCTCCATTTGAGAAGAGACTTTGACTGACTAAATGAATGTATTGTCTAGGGGTGGAGTAGTACCTGGATTGAATTGAGAACTTACTTGCTAAATGAATGAGTTATACTGTATTTTGACTTTCTCTGTTCTGTGGATGTTTGCTGAATAAATGGGGTTTGCTATGCTGGTAATACGAACCTTGGAAGTTGCCTTTGCTGTCATTACAAAACAAGACTGAGAAAATTTCATTAAGTTTGCCAATGAACTCATCATTGACCTATAGAAGAGAATCCATATGGCTCAAATGGATCCATATGAGTCTGTATAGGCTGAGTATATGGATTTAGGATTCACCTATATATGTAATTCATTGATATTGCCAAAGAAGAGGTTTTAGGGGGGATTTTGGTGGTTTGTTTTTGTTTTGGTCTTGGAAGACTTGTTTTTTGATAAATATATGACTCTTAAGTTTTCTTATTGTAAGTAGTTTATTTTTTTAAGGTTGCTATGATATATTGGATATAGAGTTGGCCTATAGGGCAGGAAGCTCTGTGTTCAAGTTGCCTGTCTGACATATACTGGCTATGTGACCCTAGTCAGGTAATTTAATTTCTAGCATTCAGGGCAACTCTCTAAGACCTTAAGCTGTCATTCCCTATGCCAAATGAGCAGGAGCTAGGCAGCTTAGTGGGTGGAACATGGGGCCTAGAATAAAGAAGACCAGAGTTCAAATCCAGCATCAGACATAATGTTACAAATAAAACAATCTATACTAATGTACCCCCTTTCCCCCATTGATATGGACAATAAACAGTTAACTCAGTAGGAATTAACAATTAGCTCAGTTTCAAATATTTTCCAAACTGTAAGCATAAGTCACTTAATCTCTGTTCGCCTTAATCCCTTGGAAAATGAAATGGCAAACCACTCTAGTATCTTTGCCAAGAAAACTCCATGGACAATATTGACACGCTATGATCCATGGGGTTACGGAGATAGGATGTAGCTGAACAACATACCAAATGAAGTCTCAGGTCCAATATCTATTCCTATCTCTTTCTACCTTTTACACAATTATAATTATCTGTTCCTTCTCTAGGGTTTTCTAGTATTCTATCACAAGTTCCAAGCCTACAGTTTTATAAGAAGAGTGGCAGTGAATAAGGGAAGACAGTGAACAAGGGAAAGGGCACAGCCCTTGTTCCCAGCCTATAAAGAATGTAACAAATGAAATAATCTATATTAATGTATCCCCTTTCCCCCACTGATATGGACAATAAACAATTAACTCAGTAGGAATTTACAATTAGCTCAATTTTGAATGTTTTTCCAAACTGTAAGTGTAAGACTAATGACAACTTCTTCAAGTGAATCACTCCCCCTCTCCCAACCCTTCCTTCTTGACCAACAAATATCCAGAAATAATTATTTTTCAAAACCGGAGTAAACTGAGACACAAAGACTCCCATCCTATTTTCTTTTGACAAGGACTTCTTCTGTTTAGATAAGTCAGTTTGTGTAAAAGGCAGTAGAAAGTCTATTCATTTAATTAGCTCATCAAGAGCATTCCTGCCATTGTAAAGATGGAGACATAGCTCTGGCTAAACGGAATCATGCTGTTGGATGACAGATCTTGGTTTCCTGAGCAGATTCATGATGCATAGGATCACAGACGTATTTATTGAGCATGCCAGCCACAAAAGAGCTGAAAGGGGACAAAAACATCTATTCTGGGCATCAGTGTTTTTCAAAGAAAAGGATGAGCAAGTGCTCTCCTACAGAATTGCGTACATCTAATACTCTCCACAGCTTCCAGCGTCTTACCCCTTCAGCCTCAAAGAGCAACACTCCTCTCTCTTCAGAAGACTGATACTGCTTTTTACTTTTAGGCAAACCCTGGAGAAAAAAGCAATTTCCCCTGATTTATGCAACATGATGGAGGGATGCTTTTAAGTTAATTCATAGCTGTATAGATTGTATGTTCATAAATCACTTATGGAAAGGCATTTATTAGCATTTATTATTTCCTCAGTCCTTAATTGAATCTTCCTTTTCTAATGCTTCCAGAGCTTGACAGGGAGTAAATAAAAATAAAATTATCAGAAATTTCCAACTCACTAGTAACCAAAGCAATGTGTTTTAGAAAAGGCATTTAGCTTCAATTCTAAATTGAATTCACATACTGGACCTATGTATAGAAGTGATAGATTGCAAGGAAAAATAAATGTGTATCATGTGAGGTATTGAAGCAAAATTAATGATTGGCACTGAGATTAAAATTGTGTTGTGCATTCTGTTTAGATAAGGAAATCTGGGGCTATGGAAGAAGGAAGTAAATTCTGCAGCCCTCAATCTGCTACCCTAAGCCTTTTGCTGTCACTTCCCTGATGCCTGGAATTTTCAAATGATGTATGGTGTCTGGGGGAATAAAATCATAGTCAATCCCACAAGTAATCTAGAGTGTTAAACAGTGCTTCTTACTAAGTTATATGAGGAGAGAGCTTTTAGTTCTTATGTTATGTGTGTTTATTTCTTGGATATATCTCAGAGATAGGTGGCATTCAAGGAGCAGGCAGCTGATTTATGTTGGCTTGTGTCTATCCTTTTTTTTTTAATTTTGCTGTTTCCTTTTTCCTGTATCCTTATTTTTTTAAAAAATGTGAAAAATAGGCCCCCTGCTCCACAAATGATTAGCATTGTTATTCTATATTCTCACCTCCTCATGGTCAGATTATGATTCTCTCAGCAAGTATAAATTGAATTCCTCCTATCTATTTAATAAGATGTGAAAGTTGAGCCAATATCCGTTAAAGTAAATCATAGATAGAGACAGCCTTGCAGTTGCTATGGGAACTCAACTGTGGATTTTATGGCCTCTGTATGGCTTAAACCTCAACTACAACCTGGCATCAATGTTATTTTGCATTTATCACTCATTTTGAACAAGAAGATTCTTCAGTCCCAAAATACTTATATATGAATCCCCTGATTTTATCCATTAATTTGTAATACAGTTGAAAGTACCATAGAATACATTTAAATCTAAGTATAGTACATAATAGAATTGTATACCCTAGATTTTTTAGTTGCTATATATTTTTCTCTCTGGCATAAAAGCACCAAGAATATTTAAATCCCTTTTGGCCTCAATCCATATACTTTATCTTCAGTTATGGCAAACAAACCTAAAAAATGCACATGTAAGCATTCTCTATAGCAAATATTTATTAGTATGAGGATAATGATTCTCTCTCCAAGTGGTAATCTCATATATTTCAGTAGTTTACAAAGCTCCCTCACTGTCAAGACCCTTTAAAATTTGATTAGAGCATTGGCTGATTTTGTCAGTTTAATGCTTAGATCTTCTAAAATTGTTAGCAAAAATATTTATTAAGCAATTTTTTAATGTAACATCCTGCTGGGTGACATACAGTGAATTAGCCACAATTTTTTTCTCCTTGTAAGGTGTTATAGTAATATAAGCAAAAGCAAGCAGTAAATAGATAACCACTGAACACATATACAAGGATTTTCATGATATTTCATTTCAATCATCCTTGGTATGAGTCATTTCTATCTGATGCTTTGCTTGGTGCTGATGCTAGGCCTTTTATAGCTCTTCTGATTCACAGGAGGTTGTAGGCCCTGTCAGCCCTCTTTATTAAATGTTGCCATGCTTTTTATACCACAAGTAAGGAAGGGCCTTCCATCTAACTGCATGTCATCATATGAATCAATGGCTCTCAAAGTTTCTTGTCTTTGGACCTCTTTACACACTTAAAAAGTATGAAGGGCCTCTTTACTCCCCTAGAGTGGAACTTTTGTTTATGTAGGCCATATCTCTCAATATTTGCCATTTTGGAATTTTAAAAGTTAGTATTATTCTGAAAATCGTTTTGATCTTGGGGATCTTCTGAAAGGGTCTCAGAGAGCTGGACAACATGTTGAAAACCACTGGTAGACACAAATAGCCATTCTTCATCCATTTTGTTTTTCTCATGTGGATGGTTAGGCCAATCCTTTTTAAATAGTTAGGAATCTCATAGAGGAAATGATGTAGTGTTATAGGGCATGATGCAATTGGCACAATGTCTTCTACCAAGAGAAACATGTGGAGAAGCACATGATCATAAAAGGAGATTAGGTCATACAGCAAGAGTAAAGAGAACAGAGGAACACTGAAGTGCTGTACTTCTACCAAGAGAATATTAAAAGAACAAGAGGAAAGCCTCTGTCATGTTGTGTAGATAGAGTGAAAGACCTGTTAAAAATCATATAGCATAACAAGGTGTGAATGGTCTGCCATCTTTAGCTCTAATTTAACTTCTGCTGTTTTGCTGATTTTAGTTTTTTTAAATTAAATTTATTATGTTGAGTTGTTTTCTTGAAATAATTACAATTAAGGTATTCCTCAATAAGTATTTGATTTTTTAATTCTTGTAAGTCATACTTTCATAACTTTCCTGCTTTTTACTCATTCCCCCCCTCACCCCCCGCTCTCTGCTTCCCTTTAATTTTTTATTTTAAGGAGGGAGAGTCCAAGAAGGAGAATGGTAAGAAGGAACTATTTCTTGTGTATCCTGCTATTCAATATTAATTGAGTTAGTGTTTGGGTGATGAATTTATTCGAGGAATTATTCTTAAAATTTTAATTGCTTATTTTCATTTTCTATCAGGCACACATACTTGTTTTTTCAGGCCAAACTTTCTGCCCTATGTAGTACCAGAAAGAAGTCCAAAAAATTAAAATACTCTTATTTTGATTGATGATGATGTTTTCAGCAGTGCTTTGACTTTATCCCTCTCATTTAATGCTTCCCAGGCATTAGAAACACTGAATATTTATTTTGCCACTCATCTTTTGTATGAGTCATTTCTATCTGATGCTTTGCTTGGTGCTGATGCTGGACCTTTTATAGCTCTTCTGATTCACAGGAGGTCATAGGCCCTGTCAGCCTTCTTTATTAAATGTTGCCATGCTTTTTATACCACAAACCCTGGGTGAACTAGTGAGCTCTGTTAATGGTATTTAACAGTTATTTTTGCATGGTTTTTCTCATAAAGATGAGGGGTCCTTGTGGTCAGATAAGATCTTGTCAAATTGGGAGCAAGCTCATCTGGTTTGTTTCAGGGAGTTCTTAACTTAAAGATGCAACCATGAGATCAGAGATCTAGACTTTGGGAAAAGACTTCAGAGGATACCTTGTCAAACCCTTTCATTTTACAGTTAAAGAAACTGAGACCCAGGGAGATGACATGAATGCCTGTCATCACACAGATAAAAAGTGGGAGAAACAGAATAAGTGGTCATTGTCAGAAGCAGGTCCTTAGACTCCAAATCAAGCACTCTTTCTCCTTTATAACACTCTGTGATCTTTCCTAATTCCCCCAATTTTTAGTGCTTCCAAATCATTATAATTTTTCATATGAGTATTACAATGATGTGTATTCTCTATGTATATATTCTCCATGTGTTTTCTATTCTGCATAAAATGTCCACATGTATGTATGTATCTTGCATTTACATATATGGGAATACGTTAGATTCTTCCACTAGAAGTTCCTTGAGGGAAGGGACTTTTTCCACTTTTGTATTTGTATCTCTAATGTCTGGCACCTAGTATGTGGGTAGGTAGGTAGTATGATGGGTAGAAAACTCTGTTTGGAATCAGAAAAATGCAGAAATCAGGAATCAGGAAAATTCAGAAATCAGAAATCAGGAAGACTCATCTTCCCAAGTTCAAATCTGGCCTCAGACATATATTAACCATGTGACCCTGAGCAAGTCACTTTAACCCTGTTTGCCTCAGTTTTATTATCTTTCAAATGGTTCAGAGAAGGAAATGGCAAACCACTCCAGTGTTTATGCCAAGAAAACCCCAAATATAGTCACAAAGAGTCAGACATGACTAAATGACTGAACAGCAACCACATTGGCTTATTGATGGATTGATTGATTATTGATTATCTACACTGTATGATTATGCCCAACTCTAAGGGATATTGTAGCCTCTTTCCAACATTTGGTAAGATTTCCAGTGGCATAGAGCTATCATTAGTGTTCCTTTCCCCATTCTTCCGAGGGATTTAGAGCTTGAAGGGACCTCTGAGATTATAAAATCATAGATTTAGAACTGTAAAGGACTTTAGAGGTCATCTCTTCTAAAACCTTAATTTTATAGGTAAATCACCTTAGGCTAGTTTCCACTGGAGAAGGAAATGGAAAATCACTCCAGTGTCTTTGCTGAGAAAACCCCATGGACAGTATTGGCATGCTATGGTCCATGGGGGTCATGAAGGGTCACACATCACTGAATAACTAAAAAATAACAAACTTAGGCCCAGGGAAATGAAGGATTTACCCAAGGTTATACCAGTGGTAAGTAGTAAAGTCAGTCCTCTGACTCCTAATATAGCACTCTTCCTTCTATATCATCCCCTTTCAAGATCTTTTCAGTTAGTTCTTCTTCCTTACCCGTCTTCTCAAAGTCTTTACTCAAAACTTTGACCCCTTTCTCCTAATCCCATTGACCTTGATTCTTCCTGTTATGACTCCTCACAAAAGATTTGGGAATTCACATTTGGAATCTTCAAACTTTCTGGTCTATTGTTGCTTGGCTTCTTTAAGAACAGATGGATCAGTAAAAGACCACAAATGTGGTGTTATAAAATTAATTTTAGATGTGGGAGTCAGAAACCCTGGCTTTAACACTTATTAGCCATTCTACCTTGGGCAACTTATCTGATTTTTCTAAGATGTTTATCTCTATTGTAACACTTTCTGTCCTATTTCCCATAAAGGAAAGGACTTCATGAGCTTTAAAATTATAAAATATATATTATTTTAAGTGGGATAAGTTAGCCTTGTAAATGGAAAAAGACGTTTGGGGCTCACAAAAAATTGATGTATATTTGTACTGATTTAAAATGTAGTTATTCTACTTTGAATAAGTCATTTTCTTCCTATGGGCCCTCAATTTCTTCACCTATAGAAGGAGGGATTAGAATAAATGATCTCTTAGTATACTTCCAAGCCTAATACTCTGTGATGCTATGAGAGTCATAACAATGGATGACTAACAATAGCAATCTAGCACCCCAGGATCAGCATTCCACCCCCAAATACACACACATACATATATGCACACACATATATACATAGACATATAAGTGCCCCCCCGCCCCGAACAATTAACTGGAGCAAGCAGTGAAGCACAGATCTGTAAGGCCAGTCAGGGTGAGATGGAATGTTCCTTCTGGTAAGAAGCATTATAAAACTCAGTCTCCCTCTTGGGCCATTGTGAGGCCAGGCCCTATTAGAACAGCTGCTCTCTCACTATCTTCGACTCCATCTGCCACACTGGTGATGCCTGAGGCCTATGTACCAGACCTTTGCTGTGGGTGCCATGTTGTAGAAGACTGTACTTTATCACCAAAGAAGCACTAACTCCCCGAATCACTCTTTCAAAATCAATGCTTCATAACAAAGCAGTGCTAGGAAAGGCAAAACACTATGGTACTTTTCAAAAGATGTTAAGTTCTGTTTGTACTTTGAGACATTAACATATAAGCAAATGCCCCCAGTGATTTACCATTACTTTCCAAAAATATCAACCAGCTTTGCATTCTTTTCTTGAACTGTGGACATATCTGCTTGTTCAGGATAACAACGTCTATGTCTTGGACTGCCCTACTTGATAACTGAGGGAAACTGAAAGTATTTCACTATTCCCATCTGATGGTGGTTTAGTTCTTATAGTGTTGGTTAGAGTATAAGTGCTTCACACTCAAATCAAAATGTTTTTTAAGAGTAAAGTCAAATTGGAATTCCTCTCAAAGGATAAAACACCAAGTTTGAGGAACTATCAGAACAATAACAGCAAGCCTCCTGTCTCTGATATTTGGAGTAGTAAGTGGTCATCAACTCTCTGAGCCTCTGTTCCCTAATATGTCAAATGAGAGATGGCCTCCAGCTATGAATCTATGATTCTATGAAATATGCATTTCTTAAGTGCCTGTTGTATACAAATCACTGTGAGTTGGAGATCTAGAATTTATATAAAGAGTTTCTAGCCTTTGACTCTTGGTCTAGGAAAATGGTAGTTGAGGGCAGGAGTTATCCCTGCCCCCCCCTTTCTTTCCTAATACAAAGTAATAAGCTACTCACTAAATATTAGATTGATTTGAAATGAATTCAAGTAGCTTCCAATCCAGTAGGGGAATAAAGACATCGACACAGTACTTTATTGCAAATGTAACTGGGATTTCATGGGTATGGGCACAAATGATCCATAGGTCTCATCTTTTGGGATTCTTGTCCATATTCTCCCCCAAATTCTCCACAGGTGATCTGCTGAGCCCATTAGAGGATTTCCTCTAATTTTTTTAAAATATCCCATCAGTCCTAGTATAGCACCAAAACTATCTGTTGTCTCTCTCTCTCTCTCTCTCTCTCTCTCTCTCTCTCTCTCTCTCTCTCTCTCTCTCTCTCTCTCCCTCTCTCTGTTTAACTGGTCCACTTCTTTTCTGGCACCAACACAGATAGCCACAACAATACAATAATAGCTGGCATTTATATAGCGCTTTAAGGTTTGCAAAGTGCTTTATATATTACCTCATGTAATTCTCAAGGTGTAAGATAGGTATTATTAATGCTCCATTTTTACAGCTGAAAAAAGAGGCACAGAGAAGTTGTGACTACCCAGGGTAAAATAGCTAGGAAGTGTCTGAATCAGGATTTGAACTCAGGTCTTCCTGATTCCAGTAGACGACTAAGCCCAACTGGAAGAATTCCAAGCATATCACTCTAACTGGTATGCCACTTAGCTTCAGAAATACACAGTACTATATGTTAAGTGCATGAAAAAAATTATAAAATAAAGTACTATGAGGTCTGAGAAGGATATTTGTAAGCAGAGAAAGACTAGCATAATGTTGTATTTGGCATTCTCTATCTGGAGAACAAAGGCAGTCGAGGTTCATAAGTTCTATTCTAATGAACCATCTCTTGAATAACCCACCTAGTTCTTTGCCCATTTGGAAATGAGCAGCTAAAGCTGTCCCTTAAAAAGCTGTGGAGAAAACAGAAGCATGCAAGAGGATGGAGGGAAGAATCTGCCTGTTGTCTGTTAAATTAGAGTCCATTCCTAAAATGTCAGTGGCAGTTATCGATATTTGTTCCATGATATTTGGCAATGGGTAGTGTCTCTAATTGCCTTAAAAGGTTTCTAGTGTTCTTTAAATCAATTCTTAAAATTAATCTTCACATATTTGGGCTCGAAAAGGCTCCAGCAGTCATCTAGTCCAACCCTCTGGTTTTACAAATAAAGAAACTGAGTCCCATCAAGTTTGTCACTTGCTTAATGTTCCTTCACTATAAAGCTGAGTGGAACACTGGTCTCCTGATTCCCAGTAAAGTCTGTCGACTGTCTTCATAGTTTGCCATTAATTAATTATCCCTGACAAATAAACAGGCCTCCAGTTTTTGTCTGATGATAGAGAGGGAAATCATTCCATTCTACTTTAGGATAGCTCTAATGATTAGAAAGAATTTCTAATTGGGGAAAATAAAAACATTGAGTCTAAATCTATCTCTACAACTGCCACCCAGAGTGCCCTTAATTCTTCCTGGAGGATTGGTGGTAGTAGGAAGTGGAACAGGTCTGATATAGCTCTCAAATGTTAATGTAAAATTAGGAGGTTGGGCTAAGTGGTCTCCAAAGTCTCTTTTTGCCACTTGTTTGAACTTAAATTAGAGGATCCAAGATTGAGCCTCATCAACATTGAACATCTCTAAAGGGAGTTGAGAGAAAGGAGATAAGTGTCTCTTTCATGTAGTATTGCTCTGATCTCTTTCTTCTGAATGAGTTTGGAAACAGCATGGCCCCAGTTGTTACCTTCTGACACTTAAAAACTATCACCATCTTCATCATCATCCTCATCCTCATTGCCTGTATCTGCGATTTCCTTAGTTTGGGGAACTCCTAGTAAGGAATTTATTCTTTGAATTACTGTTGGCATCTTGTTGGCTATTTCTATCCTTACACCAGGAGCTCTTAACCTAGGGTTCACAGACTCCTAGATTTGAGAGGATTTGTGAACTTGGATGGGGAAAATGAATTATATCATTATTTTCACTGTCTTCAAACTAAAACTTAATATTTCCTTCTCTCAAAAACATTCTGAGAAAGGGTCCATAGATTTTACCAGGCTGCCCTAGGAGTCCATGATGCCCCCAAAAGACTAAGAGAATTGTTAAAGTCTTAGAGAATTGCTTGGGGGACTGAGGTTAAGTAATTTGCTCCCACCACTATGTGAAAAAAGGTAGTTCCTGGTCTTTAAAAAAGAATTCTCTGTCTTATTGGGAAATCATTTATGGCTTTTGATGAGGAAGGAGTGGATGGGGCTAGAAGGAGGGACCATATCTGCAAAAGAAAGCCAAGAGCTAGGGAAAGGAATCTTTAAATTGGTGTGTGAAATAACAATGGTTTTGTGATTTCTTCCCTTCTTCTGTTCAAGGTTTTACTTTGCATTACTTATTCATCCACCTTTGACATGAATGGAAGTGCAGTGCTGAAGATTGCAGAGGTGAGTGCCCCTTCCCTTTCTCTGTGCCCCCAAAGAGCTCATGCCTCCATGTTGCCAGCATTATGAGCTGCTTTAACACTAACTGGAATAAAACATCATACCAAATTGGTATGGAATGGAATCCTAGATGCAGAGAAAGGCTTCCTCTGATTACTATTGCCTTTAGCAAGTGCCACTAATGGGAATTGATTTTTTTTTTGAGAAATGTTGTCTGTAGATCCCCATCCTTCTAATGATGCTGTATGTCTCAGAGCTTTGCATGTTTCAGCTTGCTAAACACAGGGCTTTAATGATGATAATAACAGTACTAGGTCCCTTCAGACCCATCTTGCCCCCTTTCCCGTGATTGCCTAAAAACACATCTAAGCTGAACTTAGAAATTTTTTTTTAAAGAACAAGATATGAGATCTTGAGAAGCTAATCCTAGTTTTAAACCTAAACAATAAACTATGAGAGGCAGGATGTCATAATGGTTAGGTAGTCAGCCTTGTTCAAGTATGTTCAGGAAACACACTGTTTTTTCACCTTAAGTCATTTATTTCCTATTATCCCAAGTGACTCTTTTAAGTATATGTTACTGGTAAGTTGCTACTCAGCATTAGCAGGAGTTCCCATCCTGAGATGTCTCCACACTGATGGAATCACAGGTCCATACTTAAGATCCTCCCCAACTTGTAAAACAAATCCAAAACTCTGTATTTTTCAACACCAACAAAATTCCCCTATTGAGGCCTGTTGGAGCAGAACATTAATGTCTGCTTCAGAGCACTTCCGAGAAGCGTCCTGGCAGAAAGTTTGACTCTCTGGATTTATTGCATACATCTCTTGCTACTTGGCAGCATCTTGGTTTAAAAACTAGGCTATAATGAGGTTTTTACCACTACTTTGTACAAAGTATATAGCTTCTAAGAACTGGCAAGTTTTGACAGGTGGATGCTTTCACACCAAAAAGAACACAAAACACAGTTGGGGAATAAAGAAAGGATCTGTCTAATAGCAATTCTGTGCAGAGCTCATACTAGTGGGGATGTTCAGGCTTGTAGAGCATTCATTACCTAGTGAACAGCCAGAGAAACCAATTTGGTATTATAATAGGGACTGGCATTAGAATCAAGGGACCTGAATTCTTCGGGTGGCTCTGCCATTAAGTGTGTGATCTTAGATGGGTCCTTTTACCTATTCTGCTCTCAGTTTCCTTGGGTATAAAATAGGCCCCTAAAGTCCTTTTCAGCTCCAAAAATGCTCTAATTCTAATTTAGAAGATGTCAGCATTTTAAAGTGGAGAAACTAACAAGCTAAGTTAGGGGATGTTGAGTTCCTATAACTTTGAAAATAGTTACAGTGAGGGGCAGGGAGATCCTTCTTGCCCTACCAGAAAGTCAGAGGGGTGATGGGGGAGAATATAGGAGGGAGCAGATTGGGGGAGGGGGCATACAGTGGGATTGCCATTTTGGGGTGGTGGGTAGGGGAAAGATGGGGAGAAAATTTGAAACTCAAAATATTGTGGAAATGAATGATGCAAACTAAAAATAAACAAAAGTTTATTTTTAGTTACAGTGAGAAGTTACAGTGAGAATATTATCTGTTTAAAAGTCTAGAATTCACTTTACTATTTGTCACATTTTATGATTTACCTTTGCTCATGCATCATTACTTGATGAAATCTTGGCTTGGTTTTCTACTCTCAAGAAACTTCAACCTTAATCTCACTTTGGCATTTCCAAGAGTTACTGTAGCCCAGTTGCTTGTTTGTTGCCGCCAGACAATCCGTTACAGTTTGATTGTTCAAAGCCTTCACCATGCTTCCCCCCACCCCATGCCAATTAACTGAACTATTGCTCTCCAATTACCTTAGTAAATCCGATCTTGATTGTGTTCTGGTAATTCCTGGCACTTAAAATCTAAGAGATAGCAGGAAGCTCCTTGAGGGAAGGAATTATTTTTTTGTCTTCCTATCCCCAGCAACTGGCTCAGTGTCTGGCACATGGTTAACCCTTAATAAATTCTTTTTTTTGTTGGGTTTTTTTTGTTTTGTTTTGTTTTTGCTTTTTGGAGGGCAGTTGGGGTTAAGTGACTTGGCCAAGGTCACACGGCTAGTTTTTGTGTTAAGTGTCTGAGGCCGAATTTGAACTCAGGTCCTCCTGACTCCAGGGCCGGTGCTCTATTCACTGCGCCACCTAGCCGCCCCAATAAATTCTTGTTCATTATAATTGATGACTTGCTTACAGGCAGCCTCCCTCTTCTCTAATTCCTTGTGTGTCCTCTGCCAGAGCTTATCACAGAAACATGAGGTCCTATTGTAGATGCACCACCTTTCCCCATCCCTCTTACTAGTTATTTTAAAAAGTTCCTTGGAAACTCCTTCTAGTCTTGCCTCCACTTCACTCAATTCTGACTCTCCCCTTCCACCCAGCAAATTAGTGATTAATGTCCATTAAAACATATTTCTTTAACTTGATCATTTTTAAATTTTCCCACATTAAATAACACTATTAATTTCTTCTTGGTTGTCAAACACTTTCTTTTGAATGCTTTTAAAAAACAATGTAAAGGTAATAACAAAAGAGTTTCAATACTGAGTTAGAGAAGTTTCCTCATAATTGACAAAAAGTTAAAAAAAAACAAAAAACAAAACAAAAAGCCTTCTAATAAGATGGCTTCACCTATAAGGTAGTCCATAGCATTTTAAGTTAAGAAAAAAAAATTAACTTTCTCTCTACTCAATATAATTTAAGTCCATAAACTGGTTATATCAATTTATATAAAAATGACATTAATTTTTTTATATTATGAGCATGAGTATATGCATCAGGAATTATAAAAAATATAGATTATAGTAGCTTGCTCTTCAGTGTTTACATTCCAATCAAAAAGAATAACCATAGAAAGTGTTAGAAAATTTGAGTGTGATATATAGTTGAATTCATAGTTCTCTGAGAATTCCTCATTTCTATTAATACCTCTCCTCTGTCTCTTATCTTACGGGTGTGAGTTCTCCTTCTACAGAGAAAGATTTCTACCCCTCCACACTTTATGAACCTGTGTGATTCTTGTTCATACTTTTTCATGCATCTGCCATTGATAATCTGTCCAGCATGCTGAAGACTTAGGTCATTTAACAACTCAACCTAACACTCAATTGTCTCTTCTTCCCTATTACTTCAGTATCAACCCACTTGTTTTTTGGTCATAAAATGTCATGAGTAAAGTCTTTTATATAACCTCATACTTAAAAGGTATGCCAGTACCTACCATTTTAAAAATATTCTTTATCAATTTGTAACATATATTACAGAGAATATTAGAGCTGGGGGGAGAGAGTACATTAGAAATCATTTAGTCTGACCCTCTCATTTTACAGATAAACTGATGCTCAGAGAGATTCCAGAATGTAAGAGTTGAAAGGAACCTTGAATACTATCTAGATACCTGAAAAAGAATGCCCTCTATAACATTCTCTATAAGTAGTTTCCTTTGCAAAAGACCTCTAGTGAGGGGGAAACTATTACTTCCTTGGATAATCCTCAATACATCCTTTGGATGTGGTCTGATCTGAGTAGAATAGAGCTAGATTAACAACATCTTAGTTCTAGATATTATGCCTGTCTTAAAATCTATTTGGTTGTTATCTCATTGATTATTCATATTGACTTTGCAGTACACAAAAACTTTTAAGTCTTTTACAAATTGCTCTCTAGCCTGACCTTTTCGATCTTGTGCTTGTGAAGTTAATTTTTTGAACCTGAGTGTAAGACTTTACATTTATACTGATTGCATTTCATTTTTTAATACTCTACATGGTGATCTAGCTTGCAAAGAATTTTTGGATCTTGATTGTGTCATTCAAAGGACTACAACCCCTCCTACTTTTATTTCACCAGAAAAATTGATGATTTATGCCCTTAACCTGGTCATTGATTAATAACACAGGGCCAAGTACCTGGAACACTTTTATGCCACTTTTACATTAAACCCAAATGAGTCCAATCAGTCAGTTCCAAATCTGCCTAACTACTCATGCACATCTTTTACATCTTTTTTTCTTTTTTGTCCATATTTTCCATCTTTTCTGCAAGAATAGCATGAGAGACTTATCAAATACATTGTTAACATTTAGTTAAATTCTCTATGCAGTATTCCCCTCATTTGCTAATTTAATAACCTGTCAGTAAAGGAAATAAGGATAGCCTGACATGGTGTGTTCTTGATGAAAAAATGCCAACTCTCTGAAATCACTTCATTATCCATCCATTTAAGAATATATTGCTTGGCAATATTTCAGGGATCCAAAGTTAAGATCGCTAGTCTCTTATTCGAAGACTTTTCCTTTTTTTATGGAAAATCAGACAGTTTACCCTTCTCCAGTCCTACATTATTGTTTCATCCTCTATGGCATTTTAGATTACTGACAGCAGCTCAGTAGTAATGTACACTGGATCAAAAACAAAACAAAACAAAAAAATAAACCCCTGTACCAAACGTGCTTAATCAAACAAAGCAAATTCCCATATTGACTGTGTCCAAAAAAATGTGCTTTTCATTTTCGTATTAGTCTATCACTTCTCTGTGAGCAAGTGGGTGATATTCTTTATCATGGGTATTCTAGTATTTCTAGAGTGCTCCATTCCTCCTAGACTGATCCAATAAAGCACTTTGGTCCATGGGATCCTGTTCATTCCTTTCTCTCAACTTGCTGAAATCTGCTTTTCCAAAATCTAGGGTGCATGCAGATACTGCCCAGTTTTTCTGTCCTTTTCTGTCGCACATGCTAAGATGGAGTGATGATTTCCTTCAAAGATTGTCATTATTTCTACTTTAGCAACCACTTCTTGTTTGTTAGTGAAAATCAAGTTTAGAATAGAAGTTGCCATCTTTGCTTTCTCCAACTTCTGAAGGATAAATCCTTAAGGCGAACTCAGCTTCTAGTAAAGGTAAAGTTCCAACAGATGTTCAGTTAATTGAATCCCTCCATTACTACTATAATCATACCTCTGTGCCAGATGCATAACTTATTTCCCAAACTCCATATCTATTTATTCTTTCTGTTTAGCTTATCTGTTAGTATAGTCAGATGATAATATTGCTTCTTTTTCTGCCTCTTTTTATATTTGCCTAAATGTCTTTTTCCATGCTTTCCACATCTGTTTCCTGAGTTTCCTAATATGGGTTTATTTTCTTAATATACAATATTACTCCAATCAAACACCCCCCCCCCCCGCCTCCACCTGTCCTGTTCCTTTTGAATAAGTTTTCCCCTTCTGGAACCGTATTACAGTCATGAGTCTTATCCCACCAAGTATCAGTGTTAGCTTTGGTAATTCTTGCTAGTAGATTGCCTAAAGAATTATTCTTTCAAACTTCTTAGAGGGCACCTTGGAGAGCCTTCAACTACAAAGTTATCTTTCCTAACTTCCTTTACCCCCTTTCTGTGTTATTAGCACTTTTAAAACCCCACACAAATTTCTTTCCCTGACCTAACTGTTCTCTTGTTTTACTTAACGACTTCCTTCACCCTTTCCTTAATTTCTACTCTTCCTTCTCAGGTTCTCTTGGGTTCTAGAGTTCAAAGGGTCCTTAGAAATCATCCAGTCCAAATACCTCATTTTTACAAATAAGAAAACTGAGGTCAGGTTGCAAAAGTAATTCAAGCCCTTCTGCTCTTTCTACTCTGTGAAACTTGACTAACTTACCATCAGCTCAGGACCTATTTTTCTCAACCCCTCCTAATTTTCCCTTCTTAAATTTAGTTCCTGGTCTTATTTCAATTTCTAAATCCTTCAGGTCTCCTGTACAATTCTTATTTCTTTTTCCTTTCTCTATATCATCTTTTTTCTCATTCTCCTCTTTTTTCTTTTACCTTTCCTACTCCTCTTTCTCTCTTTCCCACATCCTTCTTTCTCCTTCTCCCTCCCTTTCCTTTTCCCTCTCCTTCTCTTTGTCCTCTTTTGCTTTCTACCTTTCTTCTTTCCCCCCCCACTCTCTTTCCTTCTTTTTCTCCTCCTTTTCTTTTTCCTCTTCCCCTCTTCTCCCTCTTTACCCCCACTCCTCCTCCTCTCCATTTCCTCCTCCTCTATCTTTTTCTTCTTTTCCTCCTCCAACTTGAATCATCTTCCTGCTCCTCCCAACAAACCTCCTATTGAAGTTGGGAGTCAAATATAGTTCAAGTAACATAGCCACAGTCAAATAAATAGCAAGTTTCTGGAAGAACTGGGAGTAAAAACCAGGTCTGTTGATTGATTATGGTTCATCACACTTTCCAACACACTAAACATTAATTTCTCTAAGAAATGTGAACTATTTTTCAAACAAGAAATTTCAATAAAAAGGAGTTCATTGTGAGCAAAGTGTGATCCTATTCCAATGACATTTCTAAAACCATAATTTTGGGGATTCCTGAATGAATCTCCTACTCATTGAACCTTTGGAAACAGGTCCTTTTCTTGTCAGTGCCAAAAATATTGCAATCTGATGGTACCCCGTAAGTCCACAAGAGCCTCCATGATGCTCCTCTAGCAGCTTTCTTTGGTTTTCAAGTAGAAGACCCCTTACATTGATTAAACTCTCAAATTCTTTTCATTATAACTTACCAGGGGGCTACCAAGGGTTTTTTTTTAGAACCACTTAATTACTCTAAATTCCCCTGAAACTGGAATTTTAAAATCATTATTTGTCTAAGAGAATCCTATGACTCTCATTTTTTTTCTGCCATTAGTTGTTCAAGAACAGGACATACCCAGAAACTAGTTCATCAGAAAATGGAAAGTGTGTTTGACTGCACTATTAGCCCCCTTAATTATGAAATCCTAGGTGATTTTCTTCAATTTATTTCTTAGTTCTGCACCTGTGATTTCCTCAATATAGGAAGGCCCTGGTATAAAAACTCTCATCAGTGCAGGTTGGCAAGTTCTCTATAACTCAGTGAGTTACTTTAGATGTTGAAGGGTTAAGTAACTTTCATAGAATCACATGTCTAATATCAGAAGCATCTAGTGTGAGAGCCAGGGCCTTATTACTAGTCTACTCCTGACTCCAAGACTGGCCTCATGTTGCTGATTTCCTTTCACATCTCCCTACTGCTAAAGCCTTAAATTTTGCTGCGATAGCAAAATTAGTAGGAGGAGTAGGAGGAGTAAGAGTAGGAGTAGCTAGGTTTTTCAAATAAATTTACATGCTATATTAGTTGATCTTCACAACAACCCCATAAGGTAGGTTCTATTATTATCCCTATTAAACAGATGAAAAAACTGAGGCTTAAAAAGGTTTGGTGTCTTGTTTAGGGTTATATAGCTAGTGTCTGAGGCTGGATTCAAACTCAGGCCTTTCTGACTTCAAGTTCTGAACTCTGTCCACTATGTTACCTATCTATCTCAGCATTTGGCACACAGTAGGTGCTTAATTTGTTGTCTTGAAAGAAGCATATGCCATCAACCCATCTTTAATGGGCTTTAGTGACCCCAAAATTATGAGTCTTAGGGAGTCTTAGGGAGATTTAGAAACAGAGAGAGGAATAATAATGAGTATCTCATATTTCTACATTGCTTTAAGGTTTACAAATGACTATCTTCAAAACAATCCTGGTTATACTCTTATTTTACAAATTCAGAGATTGAATGCCAGCTTGATTTAGCAACGCCCGTCAGCATACTATTTGCAGGTGCTACATGCAGGGATTTAACCCAGCTCGCCTCAGTCTAAGGCCGATCTTATTTCTACACCACTACGAAAGCATCACAAATAAGTGAAAGAGATACAGAATTGTATTTGTGAGTGTTGTAGGACACAAGAGGGAGAAGAAAAATATTAACTTCTGGGAAAACATGAGGCCTGTTTGACCTTCTGAAGTATGGTCCTAGATTATTAAATTTCTGTGTGGGAGTGGATAGCAAATAACCCTACCATGTGCCAGTATAACATCAGCCTGCCAGTCACCAGTTAGGCCTGAATCAGGAACTCATTAAGCATTAATCTTACTCTTCATAATATCTTGAATTGGCTTATAGGACTACTGTCATGCCAAAAGGAAAAGATAGTGAACAAGAAATCAGTCATACCTTAGGAGCAGGATAAGAACAGTGGCATCATGGAGAGAAGTTCCACTCGTTTGAAGGTTAGTAATTATGTGCCTTGATTTAAATAATCTTAGGCAGCAAAGGACTGGAATATTCAGATTTGTACTCCAAATGACTGTGTAAAATATTTCCATTGTACCACCATGAGACCGCAGATTAACAATAATCTGTTATATGTACACTAGATTTGGATTGCTTGGGAGATTTTGCAAAGGGAGGAGTTTGCCTCTCAATTTATTTTTATACTTCTCGTGTGGAAGGAAGTCCCTATATTAAACATTTTCCTTTTTGTCGAGATTTATGTGGATATGTGCCATACTTCTTCCATGAAGATAAATAAAAAACAAACTGGTTAAAATGTAGCATCTGCAAACATGGAAAGTCTTATCCCCAAAATTTGCCCTAAATATATTCAGTAGACAGTGGAATTCAGTGTAAAACTGATTCATCCTACCCCATCCAAGTATATTTCATGGAATCTTTGAGTCATAGTCCTGGGAGAGAACTTCAAGTTCAACTAATCGACTACATTAACTTCACAGATGAGAGAACTGAAGCCCAGGAAAGTAATCACACACGAGTCTGAGCAAGTCTCTTAACCTCCCTTAGACTCCCTCTGTTCTTCTGTTTAATGGAGATAATACTAGCGCCTGTTCTAAGGATCAGAAGAGATTTTTAAAAAGCACATCACAAATTGTAAGGTGCTATATAAATATTAGGTATTTATTTTATCACTAGTGTTTTTTTCTGCTACATTATTGCTTCTCAATATTTTAATGAATGAAGTGTAAGAACAACCTCATGATGAAGTAATTGCCTTTCTAATGTGTCTATGATGTGTTTCCTTTTGCTGTCACTTTGAGGGACTGACCATTCATTGCATGACTGTAGAATTTCCAGGACACTTCCCATGTTTCTCATCATAAGCTATTAATGAATTACCCTTGGGGCAGCTAGGTGATGCAGTGAATAGAGCACCAGCCCTGGAGTCAGGAGGACCTGAGTTCAAATGTGACCGCAGACTCTTAATACAAAACTAGCCATGTGACCTTGGGCAAGTCACTTAACCCCAATTGTCCTACCTTCCCCCCTCCAAAAAGCAAAAAAAAAAAATCACCCTTATAGAGTGTGAAATATTTTCCTTACAACCACTCTGTAAAGTAAGCAGTACCAGTGCTTTTATCCCTATTTTGCAAATGAGAAAAATTTAGGGTTTGAAAAATTAAATGATTTGGTCAAAGCTCATGGCTAATACACATTCTGAGGAAGGGATTTAAACACAGGTCTCCAACTTTTAAGTCAAGTACTATTTTCTCCTATACTGTGGTTAAAGACCCTAAAAAAGGCTTTTTTCTTGGTCATACTGATACATGATATTCATTTGAGTATCTCTGTCCATATAGGGAATCATACCCTTACCTTTCAGTGCTCTGCCCAAAGGAAAATAAATTTAGATAGCTGAAACTTCACAACTTATCTTGGGGTTTAACCTAGATTTATTTTTTTTCCTTTCCTTACTTATTTGTTCTCTATTATTTTAAAAAATGCCTTAAATCCAAATCACTATGGCTCACTGATCGGTCAACAGTAGGTCCCAACCCAAGACTCATTTGGTCATTATTTGGGTTTTGATAGCTCAGAATGAGTGTAAACATCAATTGTTTCTGTTTTGGCCAGAAACCCTAAGGATCTTCCCCTTCCAGACTGATTTTTTTTTTTTTTACTAAGTATAAGAAGCCATTTTTTTTTGCTCCTTTCTTTTCTAGCCTTAATCACTACTCAGACACACAGACCTGGGAAAGGCCTTAGCTTAAAAAAGCCATCTCCCATGGAAAGTCATCCTGATGTAAATCTTGCCATTTATTCTAGATGGCTGTGGAGGAGAGAGTGAGGCAGGTGACTTGCCACAACCCTCCCTCACTTAAATTGAATTCACTTCCTAATCAGGCAATCACCTTCCTGATGTCCAAACAATATCAACTCAACTGATGACATCAAAACATTATGATGCTACTACCAGTGGAACTGGAGTATATGGTCACTTAGCCAAGTTGTTCCCTATAGATGAACAGAAGTGGTTCCATTTATTGCTAAAATATGTCTTCACTGGGCTATATAATTCTTTAAATGGTTAATGCCTATTTTCTTTGAGTCTCTGTATTGATTTGACAGTATTATTTCTGACAAGTGCCTTAAATAAATCAAAAAAGGGGCAAATAAATATTCAGTCCCTAGACATGATTCAACCAGGAAGTCGGTTCTGTATTGTCATTCACTAGGCTGGCTGCAGTGGGTTCTTTGGAACATTTTATTGTTAATCATCTGGTCATGTTTTCTTCCAATCCAAAACTGGGCAAAGGAAATAAGACTTGTACCTTAGATCCAGTGGAACCCAGGGGGCTAATGAAGCTCCATCACCAAGAAAGGAGATTTCACTTCATCCTTAATCTTCTTCCCCCAAATTGATCTCTTCTGTAAGGCATTTTAGCATCTCTGGGTTGACTGCTTTGAGATGTCAGTCACAGTTGGTATCTTCCCATTTGACTATAAAAGTTTTGAGACCTTCAAACAAGATATTTCATAGACTCATAAGTTTGTAGCTTCTAGAGTTGAAGCAGACCTTAGAGGTCATCTACTCTAACCCTCTCACTTTATAAATCAGGGAACTGAGGCACAGAGAAGTTATGTGACTTGTCCAAGATAATAGAAGCAGTAAGGGACATTTGTAGGATTTATACTCAGATCTTCTGACTTCTCTTCCCACTGTCTTTATTTCATTTTCTTCTTTCCTTAGAAGCCAAGCACCCATTTTCCCATCCCTTTTTACTATCTTAATTACATGATGGTGGAGGAACTTTTTTGAATTTAGAGAGCAGGTAGAAATAGAGATCAAGATACACATCCTTTATTTTTTTCTGATAAGACCATAGGGCAGGGACTGAGTCTTATGCTTCTTCATATAACCGTGGCTAGCATACAGTAGGTGTTCAATAATATGCATAGCCTCCTTAGATTACTGGCATTAATGAAGCAGAGGAAGCATGAGCAGGAAAAGTCTCAACCAAGTCCTTGGTCTTGGTTCCCCCAAAACTTGCTGTTGAGTCTTAGAGCCCCAAGGACAGATTTGATATTAAGGAGACTGGGAGAATAAGCCAATAATCACTCATTTGTCTAGGGCCATGGTTCCACTTAGAATAGAGATTTTCCCTTGTTGCATCCTCATATCAGTTTTGTGTAATATTTGCCAAACAAATTGGTTCCTCCTGCTCTGAGGGACCAAGAATGACTAAGGACTAACTTTTATACAGGTAATTAAGAGTTAAAGAGGTCTGTATTTAAAAGCACAGAAATTCAGACCTGGACAGGACTTCAGAGGTCATTGAATCCAACTTTCTCATTTTACAGATGAGGAAGCTGAGGCACCAAAAGATTAGGTGACTTGTTCAAAGTCTCACAGGTAATAAATGTCAGAGGCAGGATTCAAATGTGGGTCTTCTTTACTCCAAGACTAGCACTGTAACCATTATGCTTCCAATATCCATGACCACCAATTCAGTTGGGGTGGGTTTTTTTGTGCTTAATATCACAATATAAAAGACTAGAACTGGTTATTTTATTGGCAGGCTCTCACTGAAGGAAAGATTTTAAGACACTTGACAAATCAAGATTTCTCCATCTGTAACAACTGTCAGTATTCTAATAGGATAAAGAGAAAAGGATATTTGCAACACTACTTGGGGGGAGAGTAGGAGAAATACCCTGGTGGATGAATTGCCTTAGTGTGATTCAGATTATAATTTTTGCTGGAGTGCCTAAGAATCATCACTGTCATCATCATCATCAACCACCTGCATTTATATAGTGATTAATAATTTGCAAAACACTTTTTAATATACTCTTTTCTTTAATTCTTAATTGCTTGTATGGGTCATAGGGTCATAGGATATAGATCTAGAAGGGATATTAGATCTAGTTCAACCCTCTTTACTAGAAGAAATCTCTTACAGATTTTTTGCTATAGACGTGATCCCTCTACTTTCCCATGGTTTCGGGTTTTTGTGTGGTTTTGTTTTGTTTTGGTGTGGTTTTGTTTGGTTTTGGTTTCCTCAAGAATAAACACATTCCAACTAGTTGGTACAATAGGTAGAGCACCAGGCCTGGAGTCAGGAAGATCTGAGTTAAAATCTGGACTCAGACACGGGGTCACTGTATGCAAGTTATTTAACTCCTATTGACTTCAATTCCTCATCTGTGAAAGAGGGACTCAATTAAGAAGGAAATGACAAACCATTCCAGGATATTTGCCAATAATACCCCCATGGACTTTAGAGTTAGACACAACTGAACCTAATGAGAAAAGCCTCAGCTCTTCTTCTTTAGGCATCAATGCCTTTACAGCATACATTGTTGCCTCCAAAGAATACTATTCACCACACTTTTAAAATAGGGAAATAGCTATACATATGGCAATATGTAGTTTCTGATATGCATTTTGTTCAGCTCCAGAAGCAAAATTCAAATGCAGTATTTTCTTTAAATTTGTGCATATATGTAAGGATTTAAAAGTAAAACAGCAGGAAACCCACTCTTTCCAGTTATAGAAGGCAAGCTATTTAGGCATTCTCTGTTGAAAATCTTTTGCTACCCTACTTCCCCTCCCTCCCACCTTGCTTTATATAGTACTGTTGTTATTTATCAGCCAGCCTAGTGGAGAATGTGAATGTTTCCTTGCTTCCAGTTTGTTCACTGGCCCTTGTTCTCTTGTTTATTTCCTTTTTTCTGCTTTGGGGGTGGGAGGGGGACATATATTTTGCTTCACTAACCCTTTGTGTTTTTGCTCTTAGTTGTGTTTGGCATGTCATAAAGCTGGATGTCCACGAATGCATGAAATGGTCAAATTATCCATTACTCAGCTCCTCACTGCCCTGTGCCATCGTCCTTGTGCTCCCGTGCAGGTGGTTTTGCCCAAGGTACTGAGCTTGGTCCCTGGTTCATGGGCAAGACTGACGAGTTGACATATCAGTTCTATGCTTGTGAAAGTGGAAGGAATGGGTTGGGGGTGGGGCACAGTGTTAGAACAGCTGAAAGAGGAAATCAATGTGCCCTTTTCCAGAAACTCAGCCTGCAAAGTATAGGTAATGTCTCTAACTTTATCTGCTTCTTGTCAGCAGTTCTTGGAAGTGAAGAAAACTCAGACTATAGAAACTCACTGATCTTAGAAATTAATTAATCTTAATGATAATTATGATGACCATAATTCCAATCCTTAAATTGGGATGTTTGTAAAAAGTTAGTCTTTTTGTAAAGTCTTATTTTAAAAAAATACATTTTCTTCATTTGTATTGGTTGTCTGAAAAAAATCCAGGTGGCTGAATTTATTAACCAACTGTGCTAAAATCTGGAAGTGAACATTTTCCACTTCAATTTCATTAATAAGTTAAATAGCAGGACTTTGAATCATTGTTTCAGAAAGGATCAGGAATGCTAAGGTTCATTTAATACTGTTAGAAGAATTTCAATTCAATTCCATAACATGTATTAGGTGTCTATCATGTGCCAAGTACCACCCAAAATGCTAGGGATTAATGACAAAAATGACAGACCCTGTGTCCAAGAAGCTCATATTCTATGGAATGGAATCAAATGGAATCATTTCTGGCTTTGTAAGTTAGATGTTGTTATTTAATGTGTTACCTATGCATATACAGGCAGCTATATGGCACAGTGGATAGAATGCCCAGTCAGGAATCACGTAGACTCATCTTCCTGAATTCAAATCTGGCCTCAGGTACTTCCCAGCTGTGTGACCTTGGGCAAATCACTTGTTCTCAGCTTCCTTATCTGTAAAATGAACTGGAGAAGGAAATGGCAAACCACTCCAGTATTTCTGCCAAGAAAACTCCAAAGACTGAAATAACTGAACAACAAATATGTATATACATATATTTATCTATCTACAATTTTGCTATATGCAGCATTTATTTATCCGACTCTTACTTTGAAAGTGAGCTTTTTCCTCCCTACAAATGTATATGAAATTTTAAAAACTTCACAGATTAAATAAATTCTTAAATACCAACTGTAGAAATAGGTTATATCTAATGTTATTTTATTTGGCATTGCAAACTAAACATAAAGAAATTGAAAACCAAAAATGCTGACTTGGAATTTTGCTACTTGTTCTTGCTAATTTTCTTCAGTATTGGCAATTCCATTTGAACCCCATTGTATATAGGTTGACTTTCATATGTCTATAGGTGATAGATATAATTAAGGGATGTGGAGTTACAGAGTCATGTTTATCCTTTCATTTGAAGTATCCACATTTGGTTTGTTTTATATACTTTTTTTAAAAAATCTCATTTGTAAATCAAATTAAATGTGTCACCATCCTTTTGAGTTCCCAGTTGTGATTTCATAGACATAGGGATCTCCAGGAAAGGGAAGCCACTCCACCAAAGCAGATTTGCCACTGCTCTGCAACTTCTTTTCTTATTTTTTCCTGGAGTTGGAGTGGGAGAAGGGGAATGAGACTGAGAGGTTGAATCATTTGCCAGGTTGATAAAGCCATATGTATTTGAAGCTGAATATGAAGTTTTGTTTCTCCTGACTCAAAGGTAGGAGGTAGATTTTTCTCTCTGCCACACCATCCTGCCTGTCAGAAGGTATTGCCATGGTTATGGGGCTTTTAAAATCGCAAAACTACTTGTGCATTGAAAGCCTGGTATAGAAGACCAAGAATCAGCCTCTGAGGTATACTAGTAATATTCCTATGGGCAAGTCCCTCATCCTCTCTGTGTCCTGGTGTTCCATGTTATGGAATTTATTATTATATATTAAATTGTATATCATATATGTATAATATTATTAGTTAAAGATAAGTTTCTGATTTGCCTTATGAAGGGAGTTTCCACACTGGAAAAACTCTATTGATGAAAATATATCAACCTCTCCCCACCCCCAACAAAAATGAGAAAAAAATCTTTCTAATTAGACATCGCCATTGAGGAAGCAAATACCAACTCGGAAAGTGTTCTTGGGATCTTCTGAAAAATGTTGCATTACAAAACACAGATGGTGTTATCATAGTATACACAATGTTATGAAAATCTGCTTGTGTTCACTTGGAATACTGAACATGCTTAAATGGTTTCTAAGCCATTACATCCTAGGCAAAAGCAAAACCTTTTTATGATTAAAATGCATGTATAATTTCACCATGATGTAAATAGTGATGCCAATATAAGAAGGTGACTTTTAAATTAACTTGTAACAAAGTAATTTTGTGAAAAGTTGCCTCTTAGTCCTTGCATTGCTTATTATATATATTTTAAACTACCGTTATGAGTCAACTCAGGATGGTTTGCAAGTATGCTTTAGTTTGGAAGAGCTCAGTTGGACTAATTGAAAGCATATAGAAGGAGAAAACTAGAAAAACTAGAAATCAATAAGTAAGCAGTTTTTATTCAGTTACCAGCCACAGTACTGTTTCGTGGCTTGGATGAAACCTTTTCTGCCAAGTAATCAAGTATTTGTTCTCCTCAGTCCCATTAATTATCTTGGGATCAAAATCTGCCACTTTAAAAAATGGAAACATTATATTATCTTGGTTAACACTATTGAAGGAAGTGACCTCAGAAAACGGATCATTGGTGCCTTGTATTATTCATTTCTTGCCATAGTTTGAAATAAGTGCTATGACAGTAAGATTGATTGGTATGTACAATTGAAATAATACACTGTCATTTGGAGAGGAAAAGGTATATACACACATGTATGTATGTATACATTTGTTTATATGTACACAAATACCTATACATGTATTTAGAGTTATTCTGTAGATCACAAGTATCAAACACATTTGCATATTTAGTCACATGTAGTCCACAACAGTCCTCGTGTAGCCCAATCTAGATGAAAATAATAGGAAATACTTAACTAATTATTTATATTAAATTTAATCTAAAGTTTAATTTAATACTGGTAAGTATTTAACAAAACAAACTAAAATAACATAAAGTGTAGATAATGTTAATGTGTAGTTTTCAAAGTCAATATGAAGTCCCCACGGATTCTTAAGTTTAATGTGTCTGCTGTATCTCAATGACTTCCTTATGCATTAATCAAAAAACAAATAAATACAGCAGGCAGATGTATTCTCTCACGCAAGGAACAAAATTAGAAAATATATAAATCATGTCATCATAATTACAGACACATTTTTTTTTTAATCCAGAAGCGTTTTGTAAACTCTGGGGGTGATTTAAAAAAATTTCTATTTGATTCAGAGCATTGGGCAGGGGAGTTGCTTTCAGACATGTTTCTAGAGTAGTGAATTTTATTCTGAATGAAATTACTTGGCAATATGCAGACTTCCTGAGTTAAAGCATTCAGAAAGCATAGCAGATAACAGGTTGGACCTGGAATCAATAAGAATTGAAGTTAAATCTAGCCTCAGCCACTTACTAGCTGTGTGACCCTGAGTAAGTCATTTAACCACTTGACTTCAGTCTTCTCAACAGTAAAATGGGGATAATAATTACACAGGGTTGTTGTGAGGATCAAACGAGGTGTTTGTAATGCACTTGGCATAATCCCTGGCACATAGTTGGCACTATATAAATGCTAGTTATAATAGCAATAATCATTCTTATTAATCCCTGTCTGCCCAATTTACCCATCTTCCAGGTGGTGGAGAGGATAAATTAAGACCATATTTTTAAAGCACTTTACAAGCCTTAAAGCATTATATGAATCTTAGCTAATTTTATTATTGTTATTACTAATTACATTGTTATTCTTCATTAATGTTTCTCCTGTGACTCTGTGCCACATGGAGTCAGTTTTGAAAATCAATCACCATTTAAAAATGTAGCAAACTAAGACCACTAAACATTTAAATTCTGCCTCCTTTTCAAAAAAAAAGTGAGAAGACATTTTCTTGGGGCCATTAACATTGTTGGAAATCTAAAATATCTAATCCTAATTCAGGCTGACTTTCTGTACCAAAGGGAGCTTGACATCCTCTTGTGTTGTTCTTTCCAAATGTCCTTAACGAATATTTCTATCTACATAGTATGTGTGTGTTGCTATCTTATTTCCCTACCAGGTGTGCATTGAGACATACGTATCTAGCTGTCACCAACGTAGTATTAATACTGCTGTGCGGGCAACTCTCAGTCAAATGTTGAGTGATTTGACTTTACAATTACGGCAAAGGCAGGAGAACACGGTGAGCCTTGCAGTATCTGCACACTGATCATGTTTTGGGTGCTGTCCTTCCTGTGTGACTGCATGCTGTCTACCATCCTTCGTGGCTCCCTGCAACACTCCCAAGCCTTCAACTTTGTGTCAAAAACAGGAATTTAAGGGCTTATATATAGCGAATTCAGATGGGAGATAACAAATTTTGTGGTTGTTTGTTATTTGGGAAATTTGATCAGTTTTTTAAGATACTCTAATAAGATATTTTGCTTTCTATTGTTTCCTCATCCAAATAGTCTTTTTAAAACACATGTTTAATTTTAATTTCAATAGTTTTCAAAATTTATCTGTTATTTTTAAAAGTTGGTTCTTATTTTGGGTTCCTTCTCTCACCTAATCTTTTCTGTGACAGGTGGCTACTGGTATTACTAAGTGCTGCTAAAAATAAATTTTCTTTTTTGTTTTGTTTTGGGAGGGCAGTTGGGGTTAAGTGACTTGCCCAAGGTCACACGGCTAGTTTTTTTGTGTTAAGTGTCTGAGGCCGGATTTGAACTCAGGTACTCCTGACTCCAGGGCCGGTGCTCTACTCACTGCGCCACCTAGCCGCCCCCTAAAAATAAATTTTCTAAAAAAAAAGATTTGATAAAAATTTTAAATAAAGTTTTAATAAGTAAAAATGAATCATCAGAAGTTTTGTATATATACCTAAATTTCTGAAACAGAGGTATGTGTCAGTATTTCTCCTTCATTAGCAAATGAAGGAGAAATGCTTTCTCTGCTGATACGGTGAAAGAAATTGCCAAGTATGATTACTGTGCTATGTCATTCCAGATCATTACTGACCTTTGGTCTAAGCCTGAAAATCTTCTCTAAAACAAGCATTTCTGGGAAAAGTCCAAATGAATTTGTCTTCTCCACATATTTTACCTTCTGGGAATAAATATGAGTAATGGGTACTCTTCCAAAATGATCTCTGACATCTGAATATTACCAATGCATAAACTAAGTTCCTTCTTAAAAGAGCTATGTCTAAATTGGAGGAATCTGAAATAACTTTAAATATGAACAGGGAATTACATTTATAGTTTGAGACATATTTTTGTAATGGCCATGAGGGGTTTCAGGGATTTTCCCACCAAATTTCCAGATATTGATAAATTAAACCCAGAAGGGACCTTACGGTTTAAATAATCCCAATCCCTACATTTACAGATGAGAAAACTGAGTCTCAGAGAAGCTTTGAAATTCAACGAGGACAGCTTCCTAGTTGTAGAGTGAAAACTAGAATTCTAATCTAATTCCCACCCCAGCACTGTTTCTGCTGGTTTGGGCCTTTCTTTGTGTCCCCCAGTGTTTTACATAGTGCCTGACCTGACTTACTTCAACATTATGACTAGCATTGAAAACCTAAAGTCTGTCATACCAATAGCATTCTTTCCTTTTCATTCTCTATAACCAGCACCTAATTCTCTGAACACAATAGTGTCATAAATCAAATTTGAGATCCTGGGGATCCCAGCTTACCCCTTCCAAATTGTCCTTTCTGGGGTGGTTTCAGTAGACCCAAGGAAAGAAAGGTTAGTAAAAAGAGAAGGCCAACAAGAACGCATTTCTTAAATTACGGGGACCATAAAAATCTTTGTCCCTTTGGATGTATTGATGGAATCTCAAGTGCTGATCCAGGAGATGCAGAGTTATGGAATATCTTTACAGCAAAGTAGAGAAAATTTAAGTTGTTCTTATGCCCTTTTAATGGTTACAAGTTACAAGACATTTTAATAATTCAGAAGGGGCGCAATTATTAGAATCAATATTTTCTCATGGAATTCCTGTTCATGTATACAACTACAGGGTGCTGCAGACAGTGCTGTGGTAGAATAGAGAGCTGGTTAAGGAAAAGGCATATTTACAAGCAGAATGTTTTCTTTAGATGAAACAGGATCCTTGAATTAATGTATATGATCACATCTTTGAGAGTTCCCTAAGAAGGCAACTTAACTGAGAAGGTTGTCACACAGCCAGAATATTTTGGAAATAAGACTTGAACCTGAGGCTTCTTGATTTTAATGTAGGTTCTCTTTTCAATGGGGCCTCTAGGTGGTACAGTGGATAGAGGAGTCAGGAAAGCTCATCTTTCTGAGTTCAAATCTGGCCTCAGACATTTACCAGCTATGTGACCCTGGGTAGGTCACTTAACCATTCTTGCTTCAGTTTCTTATCTGTAAAATGAACTGGAGAAGGAAATGACAAATCATTTCAGTATCTTTGCCAAGGAAACCTCAGTTGGGTCACAAAGAGTGGGACACAACTTAAAATGACTTAACAGCAAATGAGTTATCTGTTTTAAAAATCTCAGATTCCTTTTAAAGATCAGTCCATAAAGATGAATAAGAGGGGGCGGCTAGGTGGCGCAGTGAATAGAGCACTGGCCCTGGAGTCAGGAGTACCTGAGTTCAAGTCCGGCCTCGGACACTTAACACAAAAAACTAGCCGTGTGACCTTGGGCAAGTTACTTAACCCCAACTGCCCTCCAAAAAGCAAAAAAAAAAAAAAAAAAAGATGAATAAGAGAATAGCTTTATATAAATTTACATTTACATTACACTGGCTTAGATTTTGTTACAGAGATTATCAGTTTTTGTCCTTCTGCGTATGAATGAATGATCAGTTAGTTAGGAAAACAAAGAAATTTCCTCAATTATAAGTTATTGTGTATTTGACCAGGTTCCTGGTCCAACTTTTCACTGAAAATCCTGGAATAGTCTACAGGCAGAGGCAGGACTCCAGAGAGGATGGAATTCTGGTTTTTCCTAGTTGTCCTTTCCTTCCATAATTTTAAGGCTTCTTAAAAATATGCCCCCTTATCCCAGGTGCATTATTTGCTAATGGCTATAATTTGATGCATTTGAAAAATTGACTAAGAGATCTATGTTTTTCATGCCCCAAAATGATTTTTTTAAAACAGGAAAGGAAATGGAATAAGCCTTTACATAGCTGGTGATATTAGGGAGGCAACATTGTATAGTAGAAATTCAGAGAATTAACCATCATTTATCAAATGCTTACTATGTACTAGGTCCTTGAGTATACAAAGTAAGGCAAATATAGACCCTGTTCTTTGAGGGGCTTACATTCTAATTTATAGCATGTCAGTAAGAAAAAATACTAGACTTGGAGTGAACCTAGACCCCTTTTTACTGTGTGACTTAGACAAATCACTTAATTTCTCTGAGTCTGGTTTCTTCTCTGTGTCGTGAGGATAATATTACTTCCAGTTTATACCTTACAGAAGTCTAAGAGGAAAAGTGCTTTGTAAATCTTAGTGTACTATGTAAGTATCAACATCAGTAATGTAGTAGTAATAGTAGTAGTAGTAGTGGAAGTGGGAGTGTAGTAGTAGTACTAGTAGTACCAGTAGTAGTAGCAGCAGCTATTGTTAATATGAAAATATTATTTTGGAAGTGGGGTAGGGTATAGTGTTTTGAATGGAGAAGTTCATACTACTGTAGATTTCTGTATTTTCCTACCTAAAACATATCATTTCTTGAGGGAAAAGAAGGCATAAAATTAAATATTACATACCTGTGTGAAGGAATCGTTCTTAATATTAAGCATACATAGAAAGATATGATTTCAAATGGAGGAAAAAATACCCAGAATGACAAAAACAATTAGCCTAAATATAGTAAGTCAACTAATTCTTTTTTTCAAGCTGATTTTTCTGTTTCTACAAATTTAATGATGGAATTCAGTCCAATGTCATTTAACAAATGAGCTGAGCAATGCCATTGTTATGAATTGCTTATTTAAAAAGCACAAATTACCCATGAAAACATGAAGTATATTCCCTTATCTATGAAAGCAGTGGTGTGTGGTGGCTGGAGGGCAGTCAGGAGGACCTGGGACAAATCCTTCAGCTGAAACATACTAGCTGTATAATTTGGGCGAGTTATTTTAACATCGTGGTATCACTGGCAATTAAGACTGTAAGTCATATTCATGGAGGGAGTTACCCCACCAGGAATTTCTTCATGCTAATTAACTAACTCATGAGTCTGCCCCCTTCCGCCCACAAAATTGTCTTATACAGGTTTTCTTTTTAAAAAATAATTTTGTAAGTGTATGTGTCCGCTGTGCTATAAAGACTATGTATGTTTCCCAGGGATTAACATGAAACACCTAAACTTTCAATATGTATGAAAAAGTGATGCCACAAAAGGTTTTATATCAGCTCTATAAGTTATATGTAACTTGATTGGATTTAGCAAAGCTCCTAAAATACCCAAAAGACCTAGCTAATGTGCTTCTCATAAAAGAGGAGAAATATGTGATATTTGGCACATTTTAATTCTAGGACAAACTTTACCTAAGACATCTCTACCAAATTGCTTTGTATGAAAATGTATTCATGTTTAAATGTGTAAATACTTACTGTTGTTTATTAGGAAAGGGGAGAAAAGCCCTCTTCCCCTGTCTTCCCTCATCCCCTCCCCCCATCGAAAGCACCTTGAACAGGAAATGAGCAGTCTTAACATTTATCTTTTTTTCTCATCCTGTTTTATGTTATCATAAAGCCAAATATATTATCATGCTATGTTGAGTATATAAAACTAAATGAGAATAGCTGGCTTGTTTATTTAGTTATTAAATTTAATATTCTGTCCTTGAGATAAAAGAGACATTATAACTGTCCACCTTTCAAAAGGAAATGGTCTTTAGCTTTAGCATGGTACATATAAATTTATGATAATACTCTTATTGGTCTCATTTGTGACCAAGGGTATGCTAGGTGAGAGACTGGAGTTGGTAGCCTTGAAAAAGAATTGACTTTCACACAAAGCTAAGTGGCCCACCTGTAACTTAAATCAATGTTCTTGGCTTGATGGATTTCACAATATAACCATGAACCAACCATGAAATGTCACAAGGTTAGTGATCCCGTAGTTGAGTACTCTATGAAAATTATACAAGTCCTCCTTGTTCTTTTTCATAAACTTCCTTGAAAACAGAAAAGATGGAACCATTCAGAGTTGGAAAAATATGTAGGCTAGCCAATGAAAGATTTTAAAGTATGTCTTGGGTGCTACTTTCATTTTTCATTTTTTAGAGCTAAAACTTCTTTACCTGTATGTCCTAATTGTGATGTTTCTCTTCCTTTACTAGATTATTGAAAACCCAGATATCCCTCCAGATTTGAGGAAGCAAGGTATTTAATTTTTGTGTGTGATTGTTGTTGGGGGCTTATATGGCACATTTTATTTTATTTGGGGAAGCTAAGCAACCCAATGGATAGAGCATTGGACTTGGAATCCAGGCTCACCTAAGTTCAAATCCTTATTCCAACACTTACTTTCTGGCCCTGGCAAAGTTGCTTAACTTCTCTGCTTCGGTTTCCTCATTTATAGAATAAAGGTAATAAGAGTACCTGCTTCCTAGAGCTGTTGTGAAAGTAAGTGCTTTGCAAATTTTAAAGCTCTATATATTGTTAATAATTATTTTGTTTTATCATTTGAGCCCATGCGTAGGTCCCTTAACCTACCTAGGTATAGATTATCACTCTGTGTGTGTGTATGTATGTATGTATGTATGTATGTATCTATCTATCTATCTATCTATCTATCTATCTATCTATCTGTATATATACATGCAGGTATATATTATCTATTTACTTTCTTTGTGTTATTTCTAATTTACTTTCTTCATTATGTTACCATGCTTATTAATTGCTAAATTGAGACATGTTGAAATTATATGACCCTGACTAGTATAGTTCTATTAGACTAGAGACTTTAAAACATCCAATTGTAAAAGTTTAAGATAAATGAATCGAGTTTTAATAATTCAAACAAGTATTTAAATATCTATTTCTTTTCTCTATTATTACAGTAAATTAAGGAGGGGTGAGTGGGTAGGAAGTCAACATAAGAAAAGGGCAAGAAATAAGAGATGGGGGTGAATGGAAGGAAAGATAAGGGAGAAACAGATCAGCTCAGAGATCTCAGTAAACATTTAACCAAGTTTACATTAACCAAGTTTAACCAAGTAAGCAAACTGGAAAGCATAACATAATATAAAGCACTTGGAGAAGGAGGGGAATCTTGATTACTTAAATTAAGCTAACTTGATTTGGATCATTGGTAGGAACTAGGGGACTATCACTAAGTTCTGAATTATTAGGTAAATTACTCCAGTCATACCCTGCTATTCACATCTTTAAGGTACTCCTTAAGACTAAGTTACGGAACTATTGCTTATCTTTAAAAGTAAAGGAAATTTCCTTACAGAGAGCTCTCTATACCAATGAAATCATAAGTCTAGATGCATCTTCCAAAAAAGTACTTCCTATTACTCTCTGAAATATTCACCACTATCAGCTCCTGCTGGTAGCTCTTCCTTCTCTTTATTCTTTAACTTTGGGAGGCTCTGCTCTGAATGGAATAACTTGAGAAGCTCACTATGGAACTAATTATTTCCTGGAACTTGATGTGGCAATGACTAGAGCAGTAATACTGTGGGGACTAAGTCTAATTAAACTAAATGCTAGAACTTTCAAAGGAAAGCATAGATTCTTTGCCTCATAACTTAACCCCAGGTTTTCCTTTTTTTCATTGTATCTTTCTCTGGTCACCAGCTCCCTGCACCCTTCTCACTGTTCTTGGCCATTGGTACTATAGTCATTGTGAGTAACTCAAAAATCTGACAATTCACACTAGCGCATTTTTTTAGGGAAGTTTCATTTGGTTTTTGTAGCCTTTATTTAAAAAAAGTAATATTAACTCCATTACAACAATACTCATTTTTCATTTTGTAGGTTTCCCAAGTTATTTTCGTCTCTTCCCTTTTGCCCATGTCATTGCCCCAGAGTATCTTCCCTCTGGAACAATATGACTTGGAAACCAATAAGGAAATGAGATTCCCATTTTTTAATTTAATTTTGTCTTTAGATACAGGATCTAGTATGAAATCCTGTACGTTGTAGGTACTCACAAAATATTTTACTGAGAGATCTACCATTTACTTGCAATACTTAAAAGCTAGCTATGTTTCATACAAGCTTCAAATGATGATTACATTTGTTTAAAATAAAAATAAAAAGTGTGTTGTAAAACAGTTGTCTCATAAATTGGTGATCCCAATTTGTTTTAGTGCTTCAGCAACTAACCATGTAGAAAAAAACTTCTACTGAAGCTAATGTATTAAAGATAAAAGTGTCTCTGTCAGAATCCTTATATGAACTTGGTAGCTAAGCCTGAGATTTCTTGTCTGCTGTCTGGGAAATATGACTCTTGCTACTATCTCTGGAACCCTTGGCTGTAGTAAGTTCACTGATCATAGTACTTTCAGGTCAGTAACCTTAAGGACAAACAAAAGCTAGTGTATGAAATGCCTCTGGAGACATAAAAAGATATCCGTGGGCAACAATGGGACAATCTATATGGAATAAGCCAGATGTATGTCTGGATGTGTCATTGTCTAGACTGTGACTTGTATTTGGTTGGCCATTACATTGGCAAATGTATATTAGCACATACCAGGGATAGCAAATTAATATTGAACTGGACCCCAGAATTGTATAGGAAGAGAAAATAGCAAACTGGATTCTATTTGGGAAATTATGCAATACTTTTTAATAGTCCTAATCTCCCTGGTCCAAAAATGTATCTCATTTTAAAATTGATATCTTTTGTTTTTACATCACCTTTGCTTCTGAATACATTCTTTTCCCTTTCCCAACCTAGCACACTCTCTCTTGCAGCAAAGATTTAATAAGAAAGAGTGTATGGGGGGGAAGCATTTCAGAAAAACTAAGAGTACATCAGTTAAGTCCAATAGTTCTGTACCAATAGTCCTCCAAGTCTGCAAAGAAGTGAGGAAGGTTCATTTTCTCATCTCTTTTTCATGATCAAGTTTGATCATTATAAAATATGCAGATGCATTTGATTGACATTGTTATCCTTTCCATTTGCACTGTTGTAGGAATTTTTCATCACTTTCCTCGTTTTGTTTGCTTCATTCTATACTTTTTTCATGTAATTCTTCCAATTCTTTTTGGAATTCTTCATCTTCACAAATTCGTAGTAAATTGTAATATTCCATTACATTATTGTACCATAGTTCTTTTAGCCCTTATTGAATTGATGGGTACCTAAAAGACAATTTATTTTAACACAAAAGTTCTCCCAGTCCTGCTATGTCTTGTGGATCTTGAATTGCACAATCCCAGAAGAATCACAGAAACAGGTGACCCAAAGACCAACAGACACACTATATGTACAGGTAGGTTGCAGCACTATTTCCCATGGTATGTTGTACACAGGAAGTAATCTAAGGGATATTATTGATGCCACATTTGATCAGTTAAGGAAGTAGTCTAGTAATATGTTGTAAGGAAGGGATAACAACTGAAGAGACTTCTAGTCCTACTGGGGATAATGAAAAGTAGAAGACTTGGAGGAAATCTTCTCATATATCAAGCAGACTCTACATAGATGAACAGAAGAAAGAAGTATACAGGACAGGAAAGCATGGATAGGTTGCTGTCTGCACTGATGGAGAGAATAGCCACATCTATAAGGTCACAGACTTACTGAAATAGGTAATTATATTTATCTAGAGCAAATACAAAGTCAGCCTCTATGTTTAAGTCTGGGTCCCTCCACTTAGCACTTAATTTATTTCTAAATTTACCCCCTTTTTTCCCTGACAATGCAAAATATACTTTATTTCCTTTAGGCAAGTCCTGTAATGGATAGAGTAATGGACCCTATCTGACCTTGGGGTCAGAAATATGTGAATTCCAATCCTGTCCCAGACATTTGTTAGTTGTGTAACCCTAGGCAATTCATTTAACGTCTCTCAGCCTCAGTTTCTTCATCTGTAAAATGGGGGTGATAGTGCCTACCTCACAGGGTACAATAATTAAATGAGATAACATATACTATATTTTGCAAAATTTAGAGCACTTTATAAATGCCAATTATTATTGTAATTAGAATGGCATTATCCCTAGTCTAAAATGAGCTTTTCCCAAGTCCCCTTGTTCATCCAAGGAAATTTTCACTTTTATCTAGTCCTCAACTATCTACTTCTGTCACAGGTTAAGCCACACTCTGAGGCAACTTCCCCTGTTCCTCCAAGAAGCATATTTGTTCTGGTCCTCAATAGCACTTTAAGGCTTACAAAATGCTTTACATATGTTATTTCATTTGAACCTCAGAACAATCCTGTGAAATATGTACTTACTATCTCCATTTCACAGATGAGGAAATTGAGGCACAGAGAGTTTAAGTAGGTTGCTCATAGTCACACAGCAAGTAAATATCTGAGACAGGATTGAAACACAACTTTTTCTGATTCTAATCCAGTGCTCTATTTACTATACTGCCTACCTGCCTCACTATATGAAGCAAATCATTTAACATGGATGACCAATAACCAAAGAGGATGATTTGATGACCTTTCATAGCTCATGTTTACAATAAGAGATTTTTCTTTTCAAATTTATACTCCTGGAGTATCTATTCACCCATTAATCTATCTATCCATCCAGTAAGGAGAACACCTAATATGTGTGGGTCACTGTGCTAAGCCTGAGAAGCTGTTAGTTTCTTTCCACTAACACATAACAAAGGCAGCTCTTGCTGGGTGTGTCCTTGCAGCAATGTGCTCTCTGGGTGCCATGTTGACTCAGGGGGTATACTTTAAATGCAGGCTTTCAAACTACTACATAGAATTCTGGGAAGTGAACATAGCTGAAACCTACTGAGTTTAGTCTCTATTGCTTGTGTTGGTCCATTTTAATATTTTTTAACTCTCCCTTAATTATATATGGGTAATGTTTATTTTAGGCAGGTAGGTGACTCAGTGGATGGAATGCTGGTCCTGGAATCAGGAAGACTTGAGTTTAAATTAGGCCTCAGACACTTACTAATGTGTGATCCTGGGCGAGTCACTTAACCTGTTTACCTTAATCCAATGGAGAAGGAAATGGCAAACCACTCCAATATCTTTGCCAAGAAACCCCACAGACAGTATTGGTTTGCTATGGTCCACAGGGTCATAAAGAAATGACCACAAAACAACAACAATGTTTATTTAGAACAGAAAACAATTCATCTCTGAGCTTATTATTTTTAATATTAATTTTTTTATTTTTAATTTATGGCATACAACAAGCTTTTTCATAACATAGGATAATAAAAAAGATGATGGTACATGAAATCTATTACATGCTATTCCTTTTAAATATAATAAAGTTATCATGCAGATTTATTTTTTTTCTCCTTTTATTTCTTACCTTCTCCCCCCTGCCCTTGAGATGGCTACCATTAGACACAAATATGCACACTTGCAATCATTCTATGCATACTCCTATTTATTAGTTCTTCCTCTGGATGCAGTAGCATCTTCTTTCATAGGTCCTTTGTATTTAATCTAGGTATTTATAATAGTCAAAATTGCTTATTCACTCAAAATCATTCTTAAAACAACATCGCTGTACTGTATACAATATTCTCTTGGTTCTGCTCATTTTGCTCTTCGTTGTTTTGTGCAAGTCTATCCATGTTCTTCTCTGACCTTATTCTTGTTCCATCAAGAAACTGTTGTCTCTCAAATTTTTACTTTCCCTGTGGAATTTCTACTTGCTATTGCTGTTTTTCCTCTGGTAGCCTGTAGGCATGTCCAATCATGGGAGCTCCAGAAAATAGAAAGTGTTAAATATTCTGGAGTGATCCTGCAGGTATTCTGGGGCCCCGTATGCCAGTTTTCCTCTTTAATCTTTTCTATTTTGAAGGTTCAACTTTAGAAACCCTGTGTGATGATGTCGTCTCTGTCCTCTCCGTCCTGTGTGAGAAGCTACAAGCTGCGATAAAGTAGGTGCTACCAATGCCAGCTCCTTTGGGCATCAATCACCTATTTCTACCATTTCTGTTTGGAAGTGAACTTTGAGTGTCTTCCTATCTTATTTGTAGTTTACTATATTAGATAGATAGATAGATAGATAGATAGATAGATAGATAGATAGATAGATAGATAGATAGATAGATAGATAGATATTTATATATGAAATAGCCAGCATTTATAAAGTACTTTCTGTTTTACATAGAAAATCCTATTTGATTCTCATACTAATGTTCTGTGAATGTGAAGATAGGCGCTATTATTATCATCCATGTTATAAGCTATTCAGCTGAGGCTGAGAGAGGTTAAGAAATTAGTTTAGGGTTACATAACTCGTAAGTGTCTGGAGCAGGATTCAAACTCAGGTCTTCCTGATACCAACTTTTATATATCTATGCACTTATATAGTATATATGAATAATCTATTATATAATATAGTACATTATTCCATTTTATTATATATAGTATAATATTATAATATATTTGAATAATATATATTTATTTAGAATTTCTTTCAGAGTGAGAAGTTCCAGATACCAATTATCACTTTCCAGATTGCAAAAATTCTACCATAAACTTCTCTGGAAAAAAAAAGTACTTTAAAGGCCTTTTATTAATACTTCTGTTTTTTTAAACATTATTTTCTTTTCCTAAGAATTTCTCACCCCAAAAGAAACCTCTGTTTTTTAACAAAGAAATATCATTAACCAAAACACATAGACACACAGACATTTGCCTCATTCTGTGTCTGTAGGCCACCATTTCTCTACTGAAGAAAGGAAGACCCAATTCATCTTCTGTATTTTGGAGTCAAGTAGTCAGTCATTGCATCAATATGTGTTCTGATATTTTCTTAAGGCTTTTTTCCCTTTTATATTTTTGTGATTATTTCCTTATATTCTCTTCCAGTTCAGTTAATACATATATTGTGTCAATAAGGTATATGATCATGAAATTAAAATTTTATGTAGCCAGTTTCCTTTCCTTCTATAGGCAGATCTCATTACCAGATGCACATACAAGTACAATCACATACATATGCTCCTTTTGCAAAGATGTAAATACTAACAAGTCTTTTATTATTGGATTTTTTTTCATATGACAAGTTTGTCACTAAGAATTGTCTTTTTAGTTGGTGTGGGTTCAAAACATTGAAATTTCAGAGGGAGGATTGAGAAACTTGTGCCAGATTTATAAATAGCAAATCTTTTAGTTATCCAACATTCTGTTAACCAGAAGTCCCTACAACTGGGAGTTTTGTGCTTATAAAAATTCAATTCCACATACATTGAGAATGTGCCACATGTCTAAAACTGTGCTATGCCCCATAGATTAATGACTGAGCACAGTTTTTACTTTGAGCAAAAGGGCCTGGAAGGGCTTTCTAAATCATCATAAAAGACTCTAAGTATAGACATAGTAATAAAGGTGCATGGTAACCAGCTACCAACCAAAATGTCAGCTAAATCAGGGTTTCCTCACAAATCAAGAGTTTACCCTCACTAATGAGCAAATTAATGAGCAAGAAGATTCATTTTCTCTCATTGTCTTGGGAACTGCAGAAACATGGGCCAGGAAGAAATTAAAATTATTTCAAACTTTGTGTTTGCATTACAAATGTGAATGTTTCTCTGTTTCTTTCTTTGGCAGTTGCTGCTTCACAATCTTGTCATGGTAGGATTTAGGAGAACTGAGTTATATATGTAATTTATTTTGAAGTGTCTTTTAAGAATGCAGTTTGATACTTGTAGCTATGCTTTGGTGTATAAACACCTGTTCTTAATCTTGGTTACCTAGAGAATATTTCATCTTTCTTTTTGTTGTCGTTATGTAGGGGGCAGGAAATAATTCTTTTTGTGTTTAAATTGTATGTATTTATCATATTGCTCAGTTTTTAAAGGTATCAAGATTGCCAAGATATCTAACACAAAGATTTGACAATGAGCTTTACTGGGGGAGAAATCGTCGCAAAATTGATTTTCTTTCTTAGCTTCCCTCTTGATGATATTGGATTAAGGTTTTTTAAAGCCTATTTTGCCCAAGCCATAGGAGGTTTTAGTAAATATTTAGTGAGTAGGATTCCACTTATAATACTATGCTCAGGTAAAGGAGCACTGAGTCTACCTACTTATGAGCCTTGAAGGTACATTATTAATTAGATTTCTTTCTTAGTTAAGTCAAATTAATACTTCATTTAGCTCCAGGGAGAAATAAAACATTTTAGGAAGATTTTATGGAGTCTTAGGAAGATTTTCTTTTCAAATACAGCTTGTCAGACAAATTTACCCTAAGCGGGCTTGTGAATCTATAAGCCAGAGTTTGGGTTTTATTGGAGTGTCTGTTATAATTTTTTAGCTCACCTATAGTTTTTCAGCTCTCTTTATTTAATTTGAAATGAGATCAAAGGAAGATTAATCAATCAATCAATAAACATTTATTAAGGACCTACTATGGGCTTGGATTTGGCTTTGTATTGAGTTTTGGGGATACAAAAACAAAGATAAAATATTCCCTGTCCTGGAAGAGCTTATATTCTATTGGAGGAGTCATTAAGCACACATGTAAGTATCAACAAAATAATTAATTAACACTCATACACAGGGAAGATCACAGGTGGTTTCATTTAGAAGGTGGTACTTGAGCATTCTAAAAGGTGGAAATGAGGAGAGAGTAGATTCCCAACTTCTTCTGCCATTATTTCTTCCTTCCCTCCAATCTCATATGAAAAGGTGGCCCTTCTCCTTTCCCAACCCAACCCCTTTACATGAAAGCACCCCTACTCCCATCTCCTCCTGACTTCCATTGCTCTACCCCCATCCCCGTATTCTGTCTACTTTTTATCATGTTCAGTCTTTCACTATTTTCTGTTTTTTTCCCTACTTTCGAAAAAAATATGATTCTATCTTGCCCATCTTTAAGAACTCTCACTTGAGCAATTCATCCCCATTAGCCATCATCCTATGTGTCTTCTCTCCTTTGTGGCTAAACTACTAGAGGAAATCACATATTGCTTCCTACATTTCCTCTCTTCTTACTGTCTTCTAAAGACTCTGAAATCTGACTTCTAACCCCATAAATCATCTGAAACTGGCCTCTCCAGGTGATCTTTTAATTTCTAGTCTAGTGACCTTTTATCAGTTTGCATCCTTGATAACTAAAGAGACACAGCAGATAGAGCCCTGGGCCCAGTGCCAAAAAACCTGAGTTCAAATAGGGCCTCTGACACTTTCTACCTTTGTGTAACTTCATCTGCCTCGGTTTCTTTACCTGTAAGATGGGGACAATAATAGCACCTTCCTCTCAGGGTTGTTGTGAAAATCAAATGAGATAATATTTGTAAGCATTTAAAAAGCATTTCACATATTACCTGGAGTTTAGTAGGTGCTTAATAAATGCTTATTCCGTTCATTTCTTTCTGGAACATTTGATGCTGCCAATCACATTTTCCTCTTGGATAATTTTTTTCCTATGGATTTTCATGATGCTGCCCTGATTGGGATCTCCTCGTATGCACCCAACCACATCTTTCCAGTCTTCTTTATTCATTCTTCTTCTGTAACATGTCCAGTAGCTATAGATGATCCCAAAGGTCTATTCTGGCCATTCTTTTCTTCTCCCTCTATACTCTCTTATTTGGTGAGTTCATCAGCTTCCATGGGTACAGTTATCATCCTTAAACAGATGATCCTCAGATTTATACAGCTAGCCCTATTCGCTCTCTAGGACTCCAGTCTCATATAAGCAACTGCCTTTTGGACATCTTATCTCAAGCTGGATATTTTGGAAGCATCTCAACTTCAATATGTCTCAAATAGAACTTCTCATCTTCAAAATTCTCCCTTCTTTTGACTTTCCTATTACTTACTGTCAAGAACATCAACCACCTTCCCAGTCACTCAGCCTAGGAACTTCAGTACCATCCTTGCTCACTCAGCACATGCTCACTCAGCCCACATATCCAGTCCATTGTTAAATTTTTCCATTTCTATTTTCACATCTCTTATATATGTCTCCTCTTTTCCAATCACACAGACACTGCCCTAATACAGGCACTTATCTTATCTAGTCCATTGAAAAAATCTCCTAATCATTGATCTACTTGTCTACTTGCCTCTCCACATAGCAGTCCATCCTCCACTCAGCTGCCAAGGTGATTTTTCTAAAGCATTAAGTCTGAACATGTCATGTCCTCTTGATTACTAACTTCCTTTTCTTAATTAGCTTCCCTCTTAATGATATTGGATTAAAGTTTTTTTAAAGCCTGTCATGCCTAAGACATAGGAGGTTTTAGTAAATATTTAGTGAGTACAATTTCCTTTAGGATCAACTATAAAGTCTTCTCCTTGGAATTTAAAGCTCCTCATAAACCGGCCATTCTGAGCTTTCCAGCTGTCTTATACTTTATTCCCCTCTATACTCTATGATTCAGTTATATGAATCTACTTAGAGTTCTTTAACAGGAACCTTCTCTTAACTCTGTGACTTCTATTAGAGTATAAGTTCCTTCAGGACAGGGGCTGTCTTTTGCCTCTTTTTGTTTCTACAGTGCCTGACACATAGTAGGCACTTAATAAATGTTTATTGAATGAATGTATGAATGATTTTGTACCAGCCCACTGGCTACCACTTTCCATCCCTCTGATGTCATGCTTCTTAGTTTCTCTGCCTTCCTTCAAGACTCAGTGCAGGTCTGTGATCTTAGAGATCTCCTATTCCAACCCCCCTCCTTTTCCAGAGGAGGATGTAACCTGACAATTTAGTGAATGAGTTTTGTGGGGATTTTTTAAACACTCAGTTTAAGTCCCTTTTTCCCCACTCTCCAGCTCCCAGTGCCTTCTCTCAGATTACCTTGTATTTTTTATATATTGTGCATGTCCCTAGTTATTTAATTATTGTGTCTTCCATTATAATGTAAACCCTTTGAGGGTAAGGGCTATTTTTTGCCCTTCTGTGTATCCCCAGCATCTAGCACAATGCCTGACTCATAGTAAATAATTACTAAATGCTTATTGGTTGACTGGCTGACTGTTGGGAGTCAGCCTACACTAAGCATGGAGAAGGGAGATGAGGCCTAGAGGGTTAGAAAGACTTAAAAAATAAACAATTTGGAGGATTTAAACCATTCTCTAGAACTCTTCGTGCAATGGCTTCATTAACTCCAGCAGCTGCAGCTTCAGTCTTGAAGAAGTCTACAAACCATGGAATTCTCAAACAAAGGATAGAATGACTCATGATCCTTCTAAGAAGGCGGCTTGCTCCCCAGGGCCTTTCCAGTGAGATAGATGGTTGCTAGGATCCCTTTTTTATTCATTCTGGGATGAGTTCTGAGAGCTGGTAAAAGGGAAAAGTGTGTGTGTGTGTGTGTGTGTGTGTGTGTGTGTGTGTGTGCGCGCGCACAGTGTAAAACTGGGTGACCAGTGTGGGTGGAAAGTGTTGATTTTAAATAGCACCTTTAATGACATGACACATTTGGGGCACTGAGCTCCCCATTTTCTAGGTTGCTGCAGCCCCCTGAAAAGCCACCCCAATGAGTCTCCAGGGAGACTATAATACCCTGGTTGCCTTGGTAATGCTTCCTGCCTGCCAATGTTTCAAGGGACCTAAAAACTGCACTTTCAATAGTGGCTTACTTTTGCTGATGTATACAGAAAGAAAGTTGAATATTGAAAGTTTAATAACATTTCAAGAGCCTCTAGGTTCTGGAGCCATTGTGGAATATGCCAGGAGAGAGTCATTCCTTGAGTACTGGGGCTGTCTTTAGTCTTATTATTTCTAGGGCAATAGATTTAGAAAGAGACTTGCTTTTCAGAGTATCATAACAGCACTTCACAATTTTTTTTCTATGATTCCTTAATGATGGTAGACCAATAGTGAGTTTCCAGAATACATAATATCATGACACCAAAGTACTCTACCAGATGCCTTTAAGTTGACTTGATATTTAAGTAACTATGTTGATTATTTGATGATTCTATATGATTTTATCTCCCAGAGTCCACAATAGTCTCACAATAAAATATATTGATCCTTCTCTTTACTCAGTCATGACATAAGTTCTTCACCAGCTCTCTCCTAGTATTGCAATAGCCTATAATTGGCTTCCCTGTCTCAATTCTTCCCCCCCACACACCCCATCTTTTACACAGCTGCCAAAGTCATTTTTTTCCCTAAAGAATAGGTCTCATCAAGTCACTCTCTACATGCACACACACACCCATTCCCAACTAAGTAAACTCTAGTGGCTCCCTGTTACCTCCAGAATAAATATAGAGACTTCTGTTTGGCATGCCATTTAAATCTCTTTACAACCTGGCCCCTTCCTTCCCTTCTAGTCTTCTCATATTTTTCTCTTCTCCAAGAACTCTACAATCCAGCTACAGTGACCTACTTGTTCCTTGCACATTACATGGTCTATACACTAGTTGGCCCTTCCCCATCCCTAACCATTTCTTGAATGCTCTGCCTCTTCAGGTCTACCTGTAGAGTTCCTGGCTTCCTTCAAGATTCACCTCAAATATCACCTTATAAATCATCTTTCCTGTCCACCTCTTTCTCCTCCCCTACCACCCAGCTGCTAATGCCTTTTTCCTAAGGTTAGCTTCCATCTACTCTGAATATATTCTCTATGTTCCTATTTGCTTCCACACTATATCTCCTTCAGTATATGGGATTCTTGGAGGCAAGGACTGCTTTGCCTTTCCTTGTATACTCAATATTTAGCATATAATAAGAATATAATAAATGATTTTGATAAGTGAGTGAAATATGTGAACTCATTTATATTAGAGTACTTTATACAACCTACTTCTGTAGCCTTAGCTTACATCATTCTTTTCCACATTCTCTACATTACAGCCGCATTAAATTACTCACGTGAACTTATTTATCCTTTCCCTACCTCTGTGTCTTTGCCAATACCAGTCCTTTCATCTTAACAATGTATTTCTCATTGTGTCAACCTGTCCATCTCCATTCCACCTTTCAGACCTAGCTTAATTGTCACCTCCTGCATAAAGATTTTCTTGATCCCTTCAGATGAAAGTAAATTTTTCTATCTCTGAAATTTCATAGCTTTTTCTTACCTGTCATATGAATTTACATTTTATTATGTATTATGATTACTGATGTCTTATCTCCCTTCTTAAATTCACCTTCTCAGCTGTATCAAAGAAAGGATCATCCTATTTATCTTTTAAGCTCTTCTAGCTTGTGACACAGTTCCTTAAACATGGCATAAATGTTTATGAAAGCAATAAATGAGTTTTCCTCCTGAGACTATATACATAAATGTTCCTTTAGGCTCATTCTTAGAAGTTTTTGCATAGAATTTTCACTGCTATTCTTTTTACTTACTTTTCTTAATTGCTAAGGCCATCAAGGTATCCTTTTGCCAATTATTAGTAACTGGAGGTTAGGAAGGAACAGAATTCAAAATCATCTTGAAAGTCAATTACAACTCTTCCTTGCCTTCACACATTGCATGCTAAATTTATCCTAATCAGTAAGAGAGAGAGAGATAACAATTGACTAGCCCAAATGTGCTGCACTCTGCTGGAATACATGAAATATCAAAATAACCATACAGTGCATTGGATGGATCTTCTACTGAGTATTTATGGGAAGTCACAGACAAGAACGTGTCCAGACATAGACAAAAACGTGTCCAAACATTGACAAGAATTGATGACAAGGTGTTGGTGGGTTGTAGTCCTCATTGCCGTCTGAGGAGGTAGTCCTCATCATCCCCAGGAATAACAGATCTATTAAAGCGAGTAAAGTAATCCCTTCCTTTACCTATTTACATATTCTCCTGAAACATATCACCCGCTTGTGTTTTCACTAGTAGAAATGTAGTCATCTGTAATTCTCCTTTGTGTATTTAAGTGGTCACACTATTAATGTTGGTTGTTTTCCTTTGGATCAGTTACTGAATGACCTACAAAATAAACTAACATAAAGGGAGTCATGCTGTTAGAAATCGCTCACTCTTTCCAAATGGGAAATAGAAACCAAATGCAAGGCTGTAAACTTTCAGTGTAAGATACAGACTATCTTTGCCAACTTGTTTTTTTCTCAGAGGAATCAGGCTATTGAGAATTTTTTTCCCATTCTTTCTCCAGTGAAAATCAACAGTTACAACTACTTTACCTGGAGTGTATTCTGTCCATGCTGAACAGTTGCTCTACAACTATGCATGACCACAAAGGTTTCACTGACCTCATTTGGTGAGCATTTGTTTTTGGTACTATCCACAAATAAAAGGATACTGGGAGGGAAGAGGAAGAGGGAAGGAAGAATGGAGGTAGGGCAGAAGGGGGAGGAGGAAGGAGAGAAAGAGAAGAGGTAGAGAAAGTGAGAGAGAGGAGAGAATGAGAAAAGGAGAGAGAAGAGAGAAAAAGAAAGAAGGAGGGAGAGAGAGGGGAAGGTAAAGAGAGAGAGAGAGAGAGAGAGTGAGGAGAGAATGAGAAAACAGAGAGGAGAGGGAGGGAGTACAAGAGAAGAAGCAGAAGAGGAGAGAGAGAAAAAAGTTCTAGTTGGATAGATTTTTTTCCAGTTATCTGTGATATTTATAGATAGAGATGTATAGAGACAGAGATACACCCACATTTATTTATTTATTTCTATTTCTATTTATTCTTCAGGAAACCAGGGTAGAGGCCCTTTTCTTGCCAAAATCTAAAGCTTCCTAGCCAGCTCCAAAGTTACTTGTTGGTGCTCTGCTCTTTCCTAACAGAGCTATCTGTATTTGTTGGCAAATATATCCAAGAAAGGCAGCATAGTGTCATGAGATTAATCATAGTCTGTTTGAAGCAAGAAGGACCTTACAGGTCATTTAGTCAGGTCCCTCATTTGACAGATAAGGTAATTGGCCAGATAAGGTAAAGACCCAGACTTGCTTCAGGTCACACAGAGAGATAAGTAGCAGAGCTGAGAGTTGAAGTCAGCAACTCTCAAGTTCTACATTCCAAGTTCAGTATCCTTTCCACAGCACTACACTGGTCAAGTCATTTAAATCTCTTAGCCTTAAGCAACTTTTTCAGGTTTCTATGATAAATCTGGATGGGTTTCTACTAGGTAGAGGGATTCCCATACCTACAAAATCAAAGAACCATGACATGACATTCTTATATAAATATAATTTCTCTCTCTGTCTCTCCCTCTCTCTCTCCCTCTCTCTCCCTCTCTCTCTTTCTCTCTTCTCCTTTCTCTCCTTCTTGCTTTTTTCTCTTCTCTTTTACTTTTTGTCTTTTACTCCTTCCCTTTCTCTCTTCCACCTTCCTTCTCTCTTTCTCTTTTTCTCATATATTTGTATGTACACACATACACACATACACACACACATATATATAGTCAGGATAATACTTAAGCATCATACATGCATATAAATGTCAAACCAGATTTTTCTAAGCTATGAATAATATGTTATACAAATGTAGGATAGTGTTGTACCTAGGCAACACTGACTCATGTCTATAGTGCAGAGAAATTGGGGTTGCCATATCCTGCTTTCCTGTTTCATCCTTGATGAGAATCATTTAGTCAAAATCATAATCATAGAGTATTAGAGTTGGCAGGGCTCAGGGGACCATCCAATTGCTACAGGAAACTGTTCATCTATAGAAGAGAAAGGATAATGCTATTTGTCACTGAAAAATCTGAAATTCATTTCTTGGGTGAAAAGAACAAGTTGTATTATGATTAAAATGAATTGAATGTCTATAACTAAATCATTAAAATTTTCTGTGATGATTGTTCTAGACAATATGACACTTTATTATTTCTGTTGATATTTTATTTGGTAACATTCAGCTTGAGAGAGGAGGAAATATTTCAGTAATACTAAAGAAGGCTGTGAGACCTTTGCTTATGTGACATCTGCCATTTGAGCCCCAAGGTCTTTGGGTCATAGATTTAGAACTGGAAGTATTCTCAGAGACCGTCTGACCCAACCCTTTCCTTTTAAAGATGAGGAAATGGAGACACAGAGAAGAGAAGCTACTTGCCCAAGGTCAGATAGTAAACAAAAGAACTGGAATTTGAACCAATCTCCTATGACTCCAAATCCAGAATGCTTTCAACTCTACCACATAATTCTGTCTTCAGAACTTTACCAGAATAGTAGTCTCCAAGTGAGTCTGAAAAGTTGACATTTTTCCCATGATCACAATGGTAGTAAGTATTTAGAGTGAGATTTGAACCCAGATCTCCAGACTTCAAGACCTATGATCTATCCACTAGAATAGAGTGGATGTTTCTGACTTGGTGACTCAGACCATGACTAGACAACTTTGGGAAAAAAAACACCCCAACATATACCACCATAGTACAGTCAATGGGGTGATCACTTACAGACTTGATGATATTCCAAGCAGTATTAATATCTCACAATCAACCCCCGCAAAGTGTCCCATACAATATTAATAACTATATTCCTGAGGACTAACCTGTCTACAACTAGCTTTCTTGGCTCTGCCAATGACATTTAATGTTTAGACTGAAAACATAATACCATCTAAAATTGCCATCTCCCATGTTTCTTCTCCCCTCCTTCCCTAGGAAGCACTTGTGTCCAGCTCTTGTAGTGATTCTGGGAAATCCAATTCATGATAAAACCATCACTTCTGCTCACAGCAACAACATCAGTGTTGAGTCTGATTCCTCTTCCTCTGGGGTTTCTGATCATGGCCGAGGATCTGGGTGTTCTTCTACAGCACCAGCTCTCAGTGGGCCTGTGGCTCGCACAATTTACTACATTGCAGCTGAGCTCATCCGCTTGGTGGGGTCAGTGGAATCCATGAAACCTGTACTGCAGTCCCTTTATCACCGGGTTTTGCTCTATCCACCACCCCAGCACCGTGTGGAAGCCATCAAAATCATGAAAGAGGTAGGAAAGAACTTGAGCATGATTTTGCATATTAGTCTGATTTGTTAGACTACCAGGCTTTGTCCATCATAAATACTCAGTAAATGTTTGTTGATCAGTCCTACGGATGGATTGAAGCAGGCTGTAAGCTTCATTTCTAGGTGTAAGCACCTAGCAAGGGAATTATGCATCCTGCCCTCACTCAACAGAAATTATATAATGCTGAGCTTTGATGACTTACAATTCCATGACCATCAGACCTTCATTAATAGTATATTTGATTGTACTCCCCTTGATCCACTGTTTATTCAGTTGCCTTAGTTGATATTCATGAATTTAATTCCAAATACTGGCTCTTAAGTCAGAAGACCCAGATTCAAACCCTACTTTTTACACTTCTTATGTGACTTAACCTTCCTGGGCCAGTTTCCTTATCTCTGAAATGAATGTGTTGAACTAGATGACCTCTAAGGTTCTTTCCAGTTCTACATTTATCATCCTGTGATCTTACAATCCATGGCCCACCACTATGTGCTTTTCAAAATAATTTATTACTGGGGTGGCTAGATGGTGCAGTGAATAGAGCACTGGCCCTGGAGTCAGGAGGACCTGAGCTCAAATGTGGCCTCAGACACTTAACACTCACTAGCCGTGTAACCTTGGGCAAGTCACTTAACCCCAATTGCCCTACACTCCCCCTCCAAAAAAAAAAAAAAGAAAAAAATTAATGTATTGCAAGCTTGTGAGGCAGCATGGCATAGTTCAAAGAGAACCTGCCTCAGAGTCAGAAAGACCTGGGATCAAGTCTTCTCACAGATACTGACTTGTGACCCTGGGCAAGTCACAACTTCAGAAGGCCCCAGACAGTTCTCTAAAGCTCTGTATTGCAGAATAGTTGCTGCTCTTTATTAGTAGAGGGCATTTCTTTACTAAGTTCTGTACTGATAAAAAGGCAAGTTCTACAAAAAAGAATATAAGACAAATTAAGCCTTCTTTACAACCATTTATATTTAAACAAATCTCAACACACAAAGTATCATAGCTTTTCAAAGTCTCCATCCAGTATTCTTTGCCTCTTCATTGTACTCCTCTTATGGGGTCATAATGAGTATGTATTCTGTTCTTTTGTGTCTGTTTTTTTTTCTTTCCCACATTATTATTTGAGTAATGATGTCAAACTCACTTTCTATATGCCCCCAAATATAACCTTATCAACTTCTTTTATTTTGATCACAATAATTAATCTACCCTGTCACTTCTAATGCTTCTTCCCTGATGCTGGGGCCCTTTTGAAACAATAAAGACTGCCCTTCATTTGACAGCTTGTGTCAAGGGAGGGAGCCTCATAGATGTCTTTGTTTCTAAAAGGAAATGAGAGCCTATCTCTGCCTCTCAAGTATCCAGAAGGCAACAGCTCAGACATTTTTGTATTTAGAAAGAAGAACCAGTGCGTAGATAAGCTAGAAGGCCCTCATCATTCTCTGGCACCTTAATATCTAGGCATTCTCCTCTCCAAACTAACATTCATACCCCTCCCAGACTAAAATTAGTGAAACCCATTCATTAGCCTTTGCCTTGCTAAAGAATTACACTGCTTCCTCTTTTTTGACCAGATCAAATCTATTTCTCTTCCTGTATCCCAAACCTCCATATCTATCCATCACTGTTCTCCAAGATGAACCTTCCACTCCATTTTAATTGGTTGCTTCTCCATTTTTCCTCTCCCAACCTTTTCCCAATTGGCTGTGCTCCTTCCTGCTTTTACCATCAGGTCTTTCCTCTAGCACAGAACATTCTTCCCACCATTTCCTGTTTCTCTAAATCTTACTTCTTATTCAGGCTCCAGATTAAATTTTACCTCTTCTATAAAATCCTTTTTGATTATTCCAACTGCTGGTGATCTGCCTATTTCAATTACTATTGCACTTATAGTCTGTTCCACACCATTTAGCACTTAGTTATAATTACAGAATCATAGTATCTCAGGGTTGGAAGAGTCCTTGGAGGCCGTTTAACCCAGCTTATCCCTGAATAAGACAACCTGCAAAAATTACAATATACCCAATATAGAGTAGTCTATCCTTTCTTGGAAGACTGTTTTTGTATCATGAGTCTTTTTGGCAGTCTGATAAAGCCTATGTACCCTTTCTCATGTTATTTAATGCATAGAATGAAATATACAGGATTTCAAAGGAAACTAATTATATTAAAATACAATGGTCAAAATATTTTTGAAAAAATTTCATGGACCCTAGGTTGAGAACTCATGCTTTAGATTGTTTTCCCTTGATAATCATTACATAGAAATCATATTCCATTTAAAAATTATTTATTTTTAGTTTTCAACTTTCACTTCCATAAGATTTTGAGTTCTGAAGTTTCTCCTCCTCCCTCCCCTTCCCCACCCCAAGATAGCATGCAATTTGATATAAGCTCTACATATACATTCATATTAAATATTTTCACATTAGTGATATTGTAAAGAAGAATTAGAACCAATGGGAGGAATCACAAGAAAGAAGAAACAAAAAAAGAGAGAGCAAATAGTACATATAGTTTTTAATGTAAGAAAATTTTTTAAGGGCGGCTAGGTGGCACAGTGAGTAGAGCACCGGCCCTGGAGTCAGGAGTACCTGAGTTCAAATCTGGCCTCAGACACTTAACACACAAAAAAGCTAGCTGTGTGACCTTGGGCAAGTCACTTAACCCCAAATGCCCTCCAAAAAAAAAGCAAAAAAAAATTTTTTTATCATGTTCAAATATTTAAAAATAGTAATCCATTCATGATGACTTTCCATTCACTAGAGCATTCCATGTATTAATAATGTAGGATAACTGTGAAACTATTGCAAAGTAGACTAAAAAGTTTTCCACTACCTCCTGAGATAGGCTGTTTCATTTTTGCTGGGAAATTTTCTTTATGTTGAAACTAAGCATGCCTCCCTGCACCTTCTACTCATTTCTCATTCCACCCTCTGAGGTCAAGCAGAACCAAATTAATCCCTCTTCACTTCATCACAGCTGTTGGATCCCCTCAAGCCTTCCCTTCTCCAGGCATAACCTCCCCAGTTCTTTCAACTGACCCTCAGTAGGATGCCAAGGCCCTTACTACTGTGGTTGCCCTCATCTGGACACTCTCCATCTTATCAGTATTCTGCCCAGAACCCCGACAACATTTCTCTCTTCTGTCCCCTTCTCTCCATGCATACAATTTCTAATTAGTCCAGGCTCTTGTTATCTCTGTCTTGGCTGTTGCAATAGCCTCCTAATTGGGTCCCTGTCTTACCTTTCCCATCTCCAAACCATTTTCTACACAGCTGCCAGATTGCTGTTTCTAAAGCATAGGCCTGACCATGTGATTCCCCTTCCACAGTAGCATCTCTAGTGCTTCTAGGATAGCGGTTCTTAACCTGTGGGTCATGACCCCTTTAGGGGTCGAACAACCCTTTCACAGGGGTCGTCTAAGACCATCAGAAAACACATATTTCCAATGGTCTTAGGAACCCCGAGACACTGCTCCTCTATCACTCTCCAGGCAGGTCCACCCACATGCAGAGAAGCCCACATACGACTGACTATTAAAGGGTTGCAGCATTAGGATGGTTGAAAACCACTGCTCTAGGATAAAATACAAACTCCTGATTGACGTTTAAATCCCTTTACAACCTGGTTCCAGCCTATCTTTACAAATGCATTTCATCTTATTTTCTCTCATATATTGGGTCTCACAAAAACTGGCCAATTTGCTTTTCCTCAGACAAAAATGTTATTCCCCATTTGTGTATTTTTAAACTTATTTTTGTCCAGGCAATGTTCTCTATGTCTAGACTTGCTCTCTCTTCACCTCCATCTCTTAGAGCCCCTGATCGCTTAAAGCCTTTCCTGTCATTTCCCCTGCCCCCTGAATTTTAATACCCCTTCTCCTCCACCACCAGGCCATCTCACCTTCCGATACTTTGTATTTATTTAGGATAAATTTTGTCTTCAGTTATCTGGATATGTGTTGTTTCCTCCAATAAGCTCCTTAAGTATAGGATCTGTTTTAATTTTATCTTTGCTTTCTTAGTACCTAACACAGTGCCTGGCACATATAAAGTCCTTTCTGATTATTCCACTTCCCAGTGATCTGTTTGGAACATAAGTGTTTCACAAATTTCTGTTGAACTGAATTGAATTAAACATAATACTACAGATGTTGTCTGACCAAAGCAAAGTACAATAGTATTACCACCCCTGTTTTGATAAAAATTTATGTAAACTATATTGTTGTCATTTCCCCTGAACTACTAATCTATTAATCTTGCCAAAAAAAAAAAGAAAAGAAAATGCCATTATTTTGGCACACTCTTTTCTTGATAAAGTGGATCCTTTGAGAAGACTGCTTCCTTTTCTAGATGTTCATTTACCAACCATTTACTTGTATTCTATCATTCCCTAATTATTCTAATATTCTCTAATTGTTTTTAAGAGTTTTGCTATTTTTTTTGGTTTGTTTCCCCCCAATAGTTCCTTGAAAGCAGGATGTTGTCTTAAACAGTAGCGGGTGCAGAATATGAATTCACTATACAACTGAGTAGCCAAATGAAGGAGTTGGTGATAGAGTGTCTGCACGGGAAATGACAAGTCCAGCTATGCTTAAGCCCCCTTTCTTTTCTCCCCAAAGTATCCAGTATAGTTTCATATCATTAACAACATCTTGCCATTGAAAGCTGAGTAGCCTGCATGTGGGAGATCTAGGTCTGTAATAGGAGGGAAATAAGAAGAGTGTGTGAGTTAAGAACTACCCTGATGGAAGGTATGCTTACATCACTGCTTTCCTAGATCCATTGAAACAGGGAAGGAGGAGGAGAGAGGAACAAGCTACTATATGCTAGGGCAATTACAAATATTATATTTGGTCCTCAGAACAACTCTGTGAGATAGATGCTACTATTATCCCCTTTTTACAGATAATGAAATTGAGGCAGACTAAGACTGGATTTGAACTCAGTCCACAACTGTCTACATTTCTGACCCCAGGCCCAGTGCTCTATCTACTGCAGTACCTAGTTGCCTATAATAACATGTAAATGATCTGTGATTTTTGTCCATGTGTGAACTCTCTGTAGACTTTGCAGACCATAATCCCTCTATAACTAAGACTTGCTTGTGGTCACACAGCAAGTAGACAACAGACAGAATCTAAACCAAGTTCAGAATTTTGTGTCACATTAGGCCATATTATATCTCTAATCCTATTTTTAAAACTTACTTCTAATATTCTCTGTTTGTCAGGAGACCCCATTTTTCAGATTGCTCAGGGTCATAGAGCAATGTAGGGACAGGACTGAGTTTAGAATGTCCAGCCCCTGAATTGTCTCCTCTGGAAATGCTGAAGCCTTCCTCCCTTCCCCCAACAAGATCCACCATCTGAGTCTGTGCAGTATATTTATAGAAATGTCTCCATTTCCTTAAAAAACAAAAACCTAGTAACTCCTAAAGATTGGTAACCTAGATATCCAAAGGTTTAGAGCTCACGCACATAAACCTGTTTCTGTCCAGGATGTTTGTTTAGTCTTTTATTATTTGAACACAAAGTGTGTTATTTCCGTGTTTCCGTGTAGTCTTTCTCATTTTTTTTTCATGGAGGGGGGAAGGGCAAAGTTTTCATAATCCCTACATGCAAATGAATCAAAAGGGTTAGGGACTTCATTCATTTATCTTGAGTTGCTGTTTCTAGTTTTCCCTCTACCTAAAAAATACACAATCAGCACTTCACAGAAAATCTAATTTCATTACCTTTTCCCCTCTTCCATGGTCCTAAATTAGAGAGGAATCTCTTTTCTCTTTATTATCATTTGCATTGCCTGGCACCACTAGCCCTGTCCCCTGAACCATGACTGTAACATCCTGTACCCTAATCCAAGAAATCTGGCGCTTTTATTGTGTTTCACTCATGTTCTGCCAATCTTTATGTATTTTTTGTATATTGCCATGTGTCTCTCCCCTTCCCACTCCTCTTGCTATGTGCCTCTATCAATTTAAAAATAAATGAACATAGTGATCAGATTTTGAGCCCAAAGACTTGCCAATAGCCATTCTTCTCTTCAGGATCATTTAGCAACAAATTACAACCGAAAACCAAAACAAAACTGTATTATACTGTCATAAAACAAAACGTGTTGGTACCCTAAGACAAATAACACCCCAGAGATTTTTCTTTCTACCCAAGTCCAGCCTGAAGCATTGGGTGTCTGGATGTTAGAATGCAGGTCAAGAAAAATGTCCTGTTTGGTTTAGGGTTCACAATTTGGAATTAAGGAGGACCTAGGGCTAACTGGCACCAAAGAAAGGTTTCATGTTTATTTGAGCTCGTGTTCGTACAGTTTTTTCTGAGTGCTTAATATTCTTTTCTTAAAAAAAAAAGCAAACCTAAGGCATTTTTTCCTTTTTTTAAGATACTTGGTAGCCCCCAGAGGCTCTGTGACCTGGCAGGGCCCAGCTCCACTGAACCAGAATCCAGGAAAAGATCAGTTTCAAAAAGAAAGTCACACCTGGATCTTCTCAAACTGTACGTATGCACTTTCCTCTTCTACTTCTGTACTATTTATTGGAGAATTATGTCTAGAAGAAGCCACCTAGCGTGTGCGTGTGTGTGTGTGTGTGTGTGTGTGTGTGTGTGTGTGTGTGGCGGGGGTGGGGGGGGGGACCCTGAGCAAAGTGCTTAACTCCGTAGTGCACAGGCAACCCACTCAGGCACAGAAACGAGTGATAACCTATATTTTGAGAGAGAGAGAGAGAGAGACTCTTCACTGCGGAGCTCACTGTTCTAGTAACAGCATAGGATCAATTTCTATTCTTATCCTTGCGATATAAAGAGAGCCTGTGAGGCGCAGTAGATAGAGTATTAGCCTTAAAGTTAAAAAGCCTGGGTTCAAGCGTCCCCTGACAAATACTGGTTGTAAGACCTTTGTCTAAGCCACAACCTCTCAGTGCCCTCAGGCAATACTCTAAGGCTATAAATTACAGAACAGCTGCTGAATTGCGCTGGTAGAGAGAAATTTCTGAACAGATGCTTCTTTCCTAGGCCAGTGAAATTGAGGCTCATCCCTGACTCCCAAATAATGTATATGTGTGAAATACATAATGTACATATAAACACAGTTATGTGTTTATATATAATATATTGCATTATTCATAATTATATCATATTATTGTGCTATTTAGAATATAATATAACATAATATAAAATATATGACGCATAACATAATGTATATGATATACTATATCATTATAATTTGACAAAATATATCATAACATCTTATTATACACAATATATCATATGTAAAATATTATAGCAATATGATATATTAGTCTATGTAATATATGATTATATAATTTAATGTGTGTATATGAGTATGTATGTATGTATGTATGTATGTATGTATGCATATATGGGCTTGGTGCTAGATTTCCTATCTGTCAAAGACCTAGTCTAAGTTTTGAGAAGCTTGTCACCAGGTTGGCGACATTTTTGGCAATAGCAATTCAAAGAGACTATTTATTTTGTCATGGGAAGGGCTGTGTTATGTGTCATGGGGAAGGCTGGGTTAAACAGCCACACTAATGAAATGACAAGTCTTTAAAGTAAAGGAGAACTAAAGTATATGACTATTTTCCCTTGTTGTGAATATTCCATTACTTGCCCGTTTGCCAATGCATTTTCCCTTGAGAATACTCTTTCTGTCCTTGAGATGGTATTGTTTTCTTTTTCTCTCTTAAACAACAACAACAACAATAATGGTACAGCATTATGGATGGAATGACAGAAGCTTGTATAAAAGGTGGCATCGAAGCCTGTTTTGCCTCAGTATCCTGTGTCTGTACCCTACTCGGAGCATTAGACGAACTTAGCCAGGGCAAAGGTTTGAGTGAGGAACAGGTGCAGCTCCTTCTCCGGCGCATCGATGAGTTGAAAGATGGGGCTGAGTCGAGCCGTGAATCCATGGAGATCAATGAAGCTGATTTTCGGTGGCAAAGGCGAGTCCTGTCCTCAGAACACACCCCATGGGAATCAGGAAATGAGAAGAGCCCTGACATTAGCATTAGTGTTACCACGGATACAGGTCAGACCACTTTGGAGGGTGAAATGGGGCAGACCACGCCTGAGGAGAACCTTGAAAATCAAAAGAGTTGTTTAAAGTCGCCAGCCGTACAAGAGAGTAAGGAAATTCTAAGGAAAGAGCGAGAATCAGAAGCTATAGACCAACCAGATGTTGTTCAGAGAAGCCACACTGTTGTTTACCCTGACATAACTAATTTCCTGTCCGTTGATTGCAGGACGAGGTCATACGGATCCAGATATAGTGAGAGTAATTTCAGTGTAGATGATCAAGACCTTTCTAGGACTGAATTTGATTCCTGTGATCAGTACTCCATGGCAGCAGAAAAAGACTCTGGGAGGTCTGATGTCTCAGACATTGGATCTGATAATTGCTCTCTAGCTGATGAAGAGCAGACTCCGAGGGATTGCCTGGGCCATAGATCTTTGAGGACAGCAGCCCTCTCCTTAAAACTACTGAAGAGCCAGGAGGCGGAACAGCATAGTGCCAGGTTGTTTGTGCAAACCCTGGAGAACCTCCTTCCTCGCCTCCTTGCTCTCCCCACTGTGGAAGAGGTGGACTCTGCCCTCCAGAACTTCTCCTCCACCTTCTGTTCAGGTTTGCAAATGATTCTACTACTATATAGTTGAAATTAATATTCTGGGAACCCAGCTTTAGGGAGCAATTACACTTAAATATACAATTTGAAATACACAAGCACACTCAAGTCATTGAGATTCTTCCATTTTCTTTTAGAGGAAGGTTATCAAAGGATCATAAATTCCAATGCAGAAGGGTTACCTTCCATCCTTTTACTACCTATCTTACCACCCCCTCATTATATATAAAAGAAAACTGAAGTTCAGAAAGGTTAATTAATTTATCCTGGGTCACCCAGCTAGATAAGTGTCCTAATGAAAATTCAACCCCAGATTTCCTGACCCCAGATAAAGCATTCTAACTACTCTGCCACCAAATTGTTGTAAAGGGTTCTATAGATAGTCATTAAGTAGAGTTCTAGAAAGACAGTTAGGTGGTACAGCGTATACAGCGACAGGAATAGAGTCAGGAAGACCTGAGTTCAAATTTGACCTCAGACACTGACTAGCTGTGTGACCCTAGGCATTTCATTTAACCTTGTTTGCCTCAATTTTCTCATTTATAAAATAAGCTAGAGAAGGAAATAGCAAGCCACTCTAGTATCTTTGCCAAGAAAACCCCAAATGGGGTCATAAAGCATCAGACATAACTGAAATGACTGAGCAACAAAGAATTCTAGAGTGGTGGGTGTTGGGTAGAGATCTACTCCTAAAATAGAATTCTATAATCATGTTCCATAATATATTGGGAACCTTTTTATAATGTTGACCTATGGGTCCAATCCATGGGTCACCTTTAAAATTGAAATCCAATTATATTCAAGGACTTTCCAATTTCAGTAACTAAACTCCCTTGAATGAACTCCAAGGCAGGCCTACATTATGACGAATTCTGCTGTCTAGTGAATTGAGTTTCCGTTGTCTTGTAGTAATGTTATAGCTACTCAAGAGTCTTTCTGTATGCCAGATGGTGGCTAGGATTTGCATCTGTTCTCCTCCTAATTTCAGACTTTATAGGAGAAAAAAATTTGATACTCCAAATTTTGTCCAAAAACAACAGAATAAATTCTTCCTTAAAAATAAAAAATAAAAATAAAAACAGAAGAGGGTTTAAAGCAGTGATTCCCAAAGTGGGTGCTACAGCCTTCTGGTGGGCGCTGCAGTGATTCAGGGGGGCTGTGATGGTCACAGGTGCATTTGGGGGGCAATGAATAACTGTAAGGGGATGATGAAAAAATTAATTTCCAGGGGACGCTGAGTAACATTTTTTTTTCTGGAAAGGGGGCGGTAGGTCAATAAGTTTGGAAACCACTGGTTTAAAGGATCTCTTACTATCACTAGAGAGAGGCAGCATAGGCCATCTACTTGAAGCCTAGAAGACTTAGATTCAAATCCTCCCTCTTGACATTTATCAGTTGTGTGATCATGGACGAGTACCTTAACTGTTCAGCACAGTACAGTGGAGAGGGTGCTGGATATTGGAGTCAGAAGACCTGGGTTCAAATTCTGACTCTTCCATTTATTACCTTTGTGCTTTTTGAGAAGTTATATCACCTCTCTTTCCCTCCATTTGTTGTTGTGGTTCAATTGTTTCAGTGTTGGCATGGATCCTGGAGTGGTTTGCCATTTCCTTCTCCCACTCATTTTTCAGATGAGAAAATTGAGGCAAACAGCACTAAGTGACTTGTCCAGGGTCACACAGCTGATAAATGTCTGAGCCCAGATTTAAACTCAATTCTTCCTGACTCCATGCCCAGCAGTCTATTCACTGAGGCACCCAGCTGCCCATTGCCTCACCTGACTTAGCTGTGAAATAAAGAAGTTGAACTAGCTGACCCTTCCAGTTCTAAATCTTTGATCCTAAGATCATACTAAGTTTTAGTTGAGTTGTGACCTTTGTTAGTAGAAAGAGTACCTGCATCAAAATCACAGATCTGATATAGATTGACTCTTGCTACATTCCTACTAGAGATCATAGGAGTGAAGGAACATCAAATATGACAGAATCTTGAACAGATCAGGGAAAACAGCAATAAAACCCTTTTCAGGAAAAACCAAACTATAATCCATCTCTTAAATAAAATCCTAATATATCCATTCTGGGACTAATATATGCAATTCTGATCACCATAACTCAAGGAGGATTTAATGGATTTGAAGAAGGTCCAAAGGGGAGTTGCTAGAATGATAGATGAAGACAAACTGAAAACATTAGGATTCTGCTGTCTTAGGACAGTAAAAGATTAGAACTGAGATCAAAATTTAGAAATATATAACAGGGATGGATAAGGTTAGAAATAATGTGAAATAATGGATAGTGACCTGCCTTGGGGTCTGGAAGGCCAATGTTTCAGTCCTACCTCTGACACTTGCATGATACTGGGGAAGTCATTTAACATCTAAGTACCCAGGCAGTTGTCTAAAACTCTTAAGTTGCAGAGCAAATACTGATTTACATTAGTAGAAGGCATTTCCTCACTTGGGGTTCCCTATACCAATAAACATTACTAATGCGTTTATCAAGTCCCCAGATACTAAGACAAGGAGATAGCTTTTGGAACTTATCAATGTTGTTTTAAGTAGAATAAAAGCATCTTCCTGACTGGCTCTTTCCTGATAAATATTTAGAACTCATTTATTCAAGAGTTAATTCAAGGAGGGGAAAGAGTAGATTTTAAAAGGATTTGGATACATTTGTTAAGTGAGAGACCTATAATTGAACACTAAGAAAGGATGGAACTCTCTCTAACATATGACTAAATGTGATCTGGCAGTTACTTCAGTTTCTATGTATAGAAATGACATGTAGGACCTACGAGGCCATAGACTTATTATAGCACCTTCAATCACCCACTGTTTTTCTTCTACTCGAAAACTTCAGAACTTGGTTTGCTGGTACTACTGAGTAGTCTCTCATTAGTACCCTTCTCCTTTTCCCACCACTCCAGCTTCACTGTTAGTTAGGAAAGAACATCTTTAGGAGAGAAGAAGGTCTTCTTTCTATCTTGACATGCTTCCTAGAAAAGGAACATGCCCATTTTTTTTTTAGGATAACAAGATCCTTAACTATATATTCACATAGTTCTCCTTAAAAGTTCATTTTCCATTGTCACAATTATTTCAATATTGGCTTTATTATTCTCAGGACACATTTCTTTTTTAAAATTAATTTATTTATTTTTAGTTTTCCACATTCACTTCCATAAAGCTTTTGAGTTTTAAATTTTCTCTGACTTGCTCCTCTCCCCCTCCCCAAAATGGCATGTAATCTGATAAAGGCTTTACATATACATTCACATTAAACATATTTTCACATTAGTCATGTTATAAAGAAGAATTAGAACCAATGGGAAGAACCATGAGAAAGAAGAAACAAAATAAAAAAGAGAGCAAATAGTTTGCTTTGACCTGCATTTAGACTTTATAGTTCTTTGGATGTGGATAGCAATTTCCATCATGAGTGTTTTGGAGTTGTCTTAGATCCTTGCGTTGTTGAGAAGAGCTAAGTCTATCAAAGTTAGTCATCACACAATGTAGTTGTTACTATGTACAATGTTCTCCTGCTTTTGTTCATTTAATTCAGTATTAGTTTGTATAAGTCTTTCCAGCTTTTTCTGAAATCTTGCCTGCTCATCATTTCTTATAGCACAACATTATTCCTTTACATTCATACACCACTTGTTCAGCCATTCCCCAGTTGATGGGCATCCCCTCAATTTTCAATTCTTTGCCACCACAAAAAGAGATGCTATAAATATATTTATACCTGTGGGTCCGTTTCCCATTATTATGATCTCTTTGGGATACAGCCCTAGAAGTCAGCATATGTTTCCTGAATACATGCATGTTCTTGTACCTATAGACTCTTTGCAAAAAAAGTTAATAAAACTCAAATAATCCCCTAACAAACTGCTGTTCTCTCATACAAATCTATCACAAGTTTGTAGGACCATTTGAGTATGAATTCATTCTTTCACAGTTCTTAGAGTTCATATAGTTTTAAACTGGATCATTTCTTCCTCTTTTGTGGTGACCTGTGATATCACTCTCCAGCTGCAGAGGATGGGTTGGATCTTTTCATTTCCATAATCTTACTCTGTCAGACACTTAGTATCTTATCCTTCTAAGTGTATAGAATTTGCACAGTTGGTTTACCACTAAACAAGTTCAGACATTCCTGATTAAAGTTGACTGAATCCCTAACTGTATCAAGGAATCAGATTTCCTTAGCAAAGTGATCTTAAATTCCAGCTACATGCTTTAATCCATGTTGCTGTTTAGTCACATCCAACACTTCACGACCCCCTTGGACCACACCATCCATGGGACTTTTTTGGCAAAGATACTGGAGTGATTTGCAGTTTCCTTCCCCAGTAGATTAAAACAAACAGAGGTTAAGTGACCTGCCAAGTGTCACACAGGTAGTAAGTGTCCAAGGCTGGGATTTGAACTCAGGTCTTCCCAACTCCAGTCCTGGCACTCTACCCACTGACTCACCTAACTACCTCATTTTAGTGCATGTACCCTCTCCTACATCTGGTTTATGCATTATACTTTGGTAGCATTTTACAACCAAGTGAAAGTAGTGGTGCACCTTAGCAAATAGAGAAATTCAATCGCAAAAGATGAATAAATGAGTGAATGAATGAAGTGGTCATTCAGTTATCCAGAAGCCATTTATACTTCTGCCCAACTCAACTATCTAGAGCACAACCATAAACTTGACAGGAAGGATAAAAGGCAGCTAAACTAGCTATTACACAATTCACTAGCTTTCATGCTCCTCTCAGGCCTTTATTCAGAATCTACTCTTGTATTCATAGAAAACTAATATGTTTGGATAGTTGATTCTCAGCCCAAAAACAAACTAGAGGCAGTAAAGTCAAAGGAGTGGTCCTGACAGAGGTGGATGCTTGGCACAAGTAAGAAGGGACATTTGGCATCCAGACATGAGGCAAAGAGACAAAAACCAACTGTAAAAATGATAAAAGGCCAGCAGCCTAGAGCCATATAATGTTATGTAGGGATCTTCAACATTTAAAAAATAGAAACAATTTGTCATTGCCCTGGAGTCTTGAAATCCTGAGCTGGATGGACAAGTTGCTAGGTGTCACCTCTGACTAAGAAATCTGGGAAAAGGCTGGCCACCTATGGGTAGGAAGCTGTAGTCAGCTCTTTGAAATGTCTGGAAATACTTATAATAGTGACCCCAAGTCACTAAAAATATGTTAAATTATTTTTGGTTCACTATGTTTAAGAAGTCGAGGAATATAAAAATTTCCCTGAAAAGCAGATAAAATAACAGGATTTTCTATGGCTCAAAGGGATGTCTGGGAGATACACTCTTGTTGCAGTTCTCCTTTTTTTAATGATGCTGGGTCAATGAAGTATTAATTTACTAGGAGTCTCTTCTTTTCTTCCTAAGAAACAATGTATTTGGAGAGGACGTCGGAGGCCTTTGGACCCATGATCTTCTCTATAACGCCCCCAACCAGTGTTCAGTCTCTGCTTGAACAAGGGGAACCCACTACCTCCCATTGTTTTGGGTCAACTCTAGTTCTAAAGATATTATTATTCCTTACACCAGGTCAAAATCTCTATGTCTGCAGCTCCCACCCACTGCTACTAGTTTTAGCCTGGGAGGCCAAGCAGAACAAATCTAGTTTGTTTTTCAAATGAGAGTCCTTCATAAGAAGAATAAAAGGCCAATTGAGTAAATATTTATTAAGTGTCTTCTGTGGGTCAGGCACTCTGTTAAACACTGGGGAAACAAATAATAAAAAGAAAAACAGTCCCTGTCCTCAACAAACTTACAATCTGATGGGGATGGAGAGAGACAACACACAAAAGGAAAAAAGAGAGGAGGAAAGAGATACCAAGGGGTACCTAGCACAGAGGCATCTTGTTGTGTGGAGATGAAAAAACCAGTCAGGGAAATGGATACTGAATGCAGTGAACCCAAAAGTCCAGTTTCTGCTCTATAAAAGAAGTCATTGGGAGGAGTTTGGTACTGTACCCTTTAACCTTCCAATCTGAGGGGAGAAAAGACCAAGGGAGCTGGTGTCAATCAAACCCTGAGTGAGTAGCATGGCATTAGAGGTAGTGAGTTTAACCTGGGAGGGGTATTGTGTCCCCTGAAGATGAAAAAACCAGGCAGAGCAGAAATGATCATACAAAGTCAGCTATCACAGAGTTAGAAAATGTAATCTGAACATTATGATTTGGAAAAATGATGAGCCAAAGTCTGCCCTTAGATATATGGTTTGCCTTTCAAATTAATTCAAAACACATTTTCATTGGCCATCTGTAATAGGCACCAAAAGAGCTAAGTGGTTACTGTTTGGGGATTTTGAGGTGGGGTTGAAATAGAATTATACATGCAACCTGATCGCAGCCCTCAAAATTTGGTAGCATGCAGAAAAACTGCCAGAATTTCAGAGTTGTACCTGCCAAGAAGCCTGTTTGACTCAAGGCACTTTGCATAGCATAAAATGTTATACATGATTATAAACTTAAATAAAGAATCCTAGAGTTGCAGAGTTATAAAAAGCACTAAAGTTGGGTGTGAACTAACTGCCAGTGTTGTTAATTCATTTGTCCTTCAGTGCTTAACACCTTTTTTTTAACCACTGTTGATAATCATTTCCAAAATGTAGAGTTATTTGGGGGTCCTGTTCCCAATAAGCTAATTTATATCTGTCAGTCCTGTATTTAGCCCTGAATGATACTGACTATTGATAAGGGCATTCCACAGTCATAGTGTCATTGAGTGTAAGATGCTGAAATGACCCTGGAGATCATCTAATTAAGCCATTCTCAAACTATTTGGTCTCAGGACCCCTTTACACTCTCAGTAATTATTGAGCCAATTCTTGTTTTGGGTCAACTCTAAGCCAATAACTTCTGTGGGCTATATCTAGTGATATTCACTGCATTAGAAATTAAAACTGATAACAATAAAATATTTATTATTTCATTTAAAAACAATAACAAACCTATTTCATGTTGACATAGATAATTTTTATGAAAATAACATTTTCCAAAGCAAAAAATTTAGTTAGAGTGCGTTTTAAAAAATATTTTTGCTGGATTCTCATATTTGCTTCTATATTTAATTTGTAGTGATATGTTTGAGTTGAAGAATATGAAAGAAAAACCCAGCTTCATGGAAATATGTAGTTGGAAAAGGAAAGACTATTTGAATAGGCAGATAACACCTTATTCTGAAAACAGTTTTTACCTCTAGACTCTTCTGAAAGCATATTATGGACTCCCCTCCCCCCAACCAGAAGTCCTCTGACCATACTTTGAGAAATACTAATCTGTTCCAACACCTACATTTTATAGACTCAGGATCTGTAAAGGTCAAGTGACTTATTCAGTGTCACACAGAAAGTCAATAGTCTGTGCAGAAGTAGAAACCGGATCTCCTGGTTGTTGTTTCAGCCTTCTTTCCCATATAGCTTGATCAGAAAATGAACACAATGTCATACACATTGTTTTCAGAAAAGCAGTTTGTGAGTGTTCCCTACTGCTTACATGATCCTTTTCCTCTCTGAAGTCAAAAACCTACAGACAGATATTTACTGTTATACATATGATGACCCTATTTTCCAAACCAAAAATTAGGATACATAGTCTAACAAAAACATTCCTTTTGGAAAATCATGTTTAAATGTACACTTTTTTTCTTGAAATAAGAAATATCCCGAATTTCTAGGACAAATGGACACCATAAATATAACCATTTCTCAGACTAGCACTTTGCATCTGAAAATAATTTCTGAACAAGGAGTTAGCTGCCTTCTCAGCCTAAATGTTAGATATTTCTGTTCTGGAAGTTAAAATGAAAAGCTGCCAGTAGCAGGTCAGATTAATAGCTATTTGGCAAATAGGAATTGCAATGATAATGCTTAAAGAATGTTAGCCTTTAGAGTCTGAAGAATAAACCTTCTTGCTAAAGTGGGGTTAGGAGAGGGAGGAAGAAGAAAAGCCCTTGCTCTAAATATGACCACCACCTTATTTCAAAGAAGAATCCAGACTTTGAAATCATTGTACAAACCATCTTCCACACTGCTGTCAAAGTGATCTCTAAAGCCCAGGTCCAGCAAGGTCACTCTCTTGTTCAATAAACTCCAGGAACTCCCTATTACCTCTTGGGTGAGGAATTCTTTGTTTGGCATTCAAGCCCTTCACCACCTGACCCCTTCCTATCTTTTCCAGTATTATTACACATTACTCTCCATTACATACTGTGTGGTTTAGCCAAGGTGGTCTGCTTGCAATTCCTCACACAATATGCCTCTTCTCCTATCTCTGTACCTTTGCACTGGCTCACCTTTGCCTCTTAGAATCTAGTTTCTTTCTATACAACTCAATTGCCACCTTCTACATGGAGCCTTTTCTGGTCTCCTAAGCTACTAGGTGCTTTCTTCAACTCCTAGTTACCTGTATTTACTGTGTTACCTGGTGAAAGGTAAATGCCTTCAAAACAGAAATTGTCATCTTTATCTTTGAAATCTTAGTGCCTAACACAGTGAAGATCCACAGATAGAAGATGACTCAGGTTTTCTTCTCTTAGACTGGTGATTTAAAAATTATGTCTTTATAATTCAATCCAGTCAAACAAGCATTTATTAACACCTGCTGTGTACAGAGCACTATGCTAGGTGCTAGAAATAGAAAGACAGAATGAAAAATAGGGCCTGCCCTCAAGAAGATTACATTCTACTTGGGGAAAACATCCTGATGCTACAAAGCATCTCCAGAGACACTGGTTGTAGGCCCAGATGTTGTAGTGGATCTCTGGATTTGAGTAGAGTATCATTTCTGGGCTTCCCTAAGCAGCATATCAAGGTTCTGGCATTCTGGGGTATAAAAAAAGAATGCAGCAAGATTCAACAACATCACAAGGGATTTGATCCCATATTCCTAACTCTAAGACCAGCCAGCATTTTTATCAGCTAGGCCACGTTGCCTCTTGGCTACTAGATAATGATTTGGGAGTGGGGAGGGGACAAAAACTAATATTCTGTAGAGAAGATATAAAATGATCTTTATGTCTGTGAAATCACCTTCTATTTCTGCAGCATGAATACTGCAAAAGGGGACACCGAGAGCTTAGACTATTTATCAACATTAACTACTATTTCCATTAGCAGTCTTGAAACTATTGTACATACAGTCCCTGCAGATGTGTAATCCCTGGGAGTTTATATTTTAATAAGCTATAATACACACAATACATGTATCATGTGAACATATGAATCATTTTAGATGTTAATTTTGTAGGCATTTTAAACCTTTATGTTTTATTTTAGACTTAATTATTTAAATGGCATTTATACAGATCAGTGAAAAGGACCTTTCTCCTGCTCCAGCTGACCTAAGGCCAAAGTCATGATTTCATTGGCATAGGGAACTTCCTCTTACCAGTGCAGATCTGCAATTTCAAAGCAGTCCCTGTGGTCCTTGAAGTTTAAGTCACTTGCCCAGTCTGTAAAAACCAGTCTATATCAGAGGCAGAACTCTGGCCTAACTCATCGTAATGCCAAATGTTCTCTAATCACTGTATCAGACTGCCTTTCAGAAACCCTTTGTTTTAAGGTGGCATGACACATTTAATACATCTGTTCCAAAATTAGAACATATGAACTGACATGTTTACCTGTCAAAATAGAGTAGGTGATAGTAGGTTGGTTAGTGTCAGGTTGTCAGAGGACCTTGAAAACCAAATGAAGATGGCTTCATGGCTATTGAATGTTTTTACTAGACAGCAGAGAACGGCCTCAAGCAGTGTATTGTTAGAGTCAAGACATCTGACAAAAAAGTTTGCAACTGTGACTGTACTAATGAAAGCAGAAGAAACATAGAAGAAAACTAGGATGGCAAAGGCGTGTGATTATGAAATTATTTTTTATTTTATGGACCAGTTTCAAGTTTAGCAGACTCTGTTTAAGAAATCCTAAAACTTAGAGTGATTTTACACAGGAGAGAAAGAAACAGATAACAATAGATAAAAAACTGATAGCACAGCATGCATTTATGTCTTTTTACAATTTCTGATGCGTAGGTGTCAGTGGAAAGTCCTTAATTTCAAAAAAATCCATCCCATATGCCATTAAAACCATAATTAGATGTTAGGTCTTATTTAAAGAAATCTGTTGCCAAGCAAAATGTTTCAGTTGTTCAATGCAGGGAATAAGATAACAAATCATTGAAAGAATTCATGTTGTTGATATAGCTCCTGATGATGAAGCATGATATATTAATTGGACCAGAGATTGGTTGCCAGAGGGCAGCAGTGGGGATGGGGGTGGGTGAAAATGAAGGAAAGAATCAGAATGAAAGAGGAGAAGGGGGAAGGAGAATAAACAAGTAGTTACTCAAAGAATTTAAAAAGTCAGTTACCAAGATTTTATAGGCTATAGGTCTGACTATGGTGTTCTTCCCATTTTGATAACTTGCCAGTAGACAGTACTTAGCAAACAAAAGTATGAGACTAGTGTATTCTGTTGCCCAGGGGCTTCTTATGGCATACATTTTCTGACAGAAGCACATTTTTCACATAATTATAAGAAAAGTATGCGATTTATTACTTCGGAAATTAATCTGAAAAATCAAGCAGATTGCTATTTTCTCTGAGGCAAAGTCTCAGAGTCCTTCTACCTGGTTTTGTTTCATTCTTGTGAGCTGGCTGAAAGAGTTTCATAACTTGAAACATTAATCAACCTGCCCTACACAAAAAGACACAACTTATCAACAGGTTGTTTAAAACCAGTCTGACAGATTGTCACCACTGATGATCAGTAATGTCTTCCAGTGGTTCATCTATCTCTCTCTGTGTTAATGACTTTGTGTTTCATTGTCATTTACCCCCATTAAATTTGACATAAGTCCCAGCAAATACATTAGTTACCTTCTTACTCTTCATGAGCGGAGCATCTGCTCAGTCTTTCAAAACACACAAATAATTTCTTGCACTTGAATTCAACCATTTTTGTTAGTGTCTAATAGCTAGGTCAATTATAGGATTTTTTTTCCTGTGTCTTACGTCACAAATAATGTGTTATAGAGCAGTAATTGCACCTTTAAAATGCTCTTTCAAGTTGTTAAACAGAAATAGGTGTTCCTGCACTTTATGTGACCTGGAGAATTACAAAACTCCCACCCAACTTAAAAGCTTTAGACAATTTCACTCATCACTGTGTGTTGGGGTATGTTAGTATTTCCTAAACCTAGACATGCGTTGAAAAATGAGTGATTTTTTAAATGCTATGTTCCAACATTTATTTACTTTATGCATCTAGTTTGCATTTCTAAGATGAAAATCCAAGAAACTTGTAGTATAGAATTTGTGAAACCTCAAAAAGTAAGACAAGCATTACTCTTTAAGTAAATGACATTTTAAATGTTTTTTTAAGTAAGAAAAGTCGTCTCACAATTAATATGCTTGAATAGATGGAAAATGACTTTTTTCCTCTGATGCCACCAATTTTATTTGGCTTTGAACCATAAAAGCCATGTTCTGTTTCATGCCCTCTTTCTGCACTATATATCAGCCATTAAGTTATCACCTATTAATTTAGAGTAAAAGTGAAAAATCAGAGATCAAAATCCTTCCATTTCAGGACCATCTGTAGAGATTTAAATGTTTTCAGAACTGTAATTTCATCAGTGTAGGGAACTGTCACACAGAAACTTCCTCTAGCAGTGCAGATCAGCAAGTATCCTGAAATTGTAGATGAAGATCCCTGTTAAGTTAAGTGACTTTCTCAGTGTCGTACAGCCAGGATGTGTCAGTGGCTGGATTTGAACCCAAATCTTTCTGAATCTGAGGCCAGCTCTATCTACTCTGCTATGATTTCTCTAAAAAAAATTATAATACAAAGTTGAAAATAGTCTAAGTACTACCTTTTCTTTTTTACAAATTAATTTGGAAATTATGGGGAAAAAGATTTAAAATTATGTATGAAATATGTATGCTGCTGAGAATGATGGCCAGAGTCTGTTCATTTATCTATTTTCACATCATATTCTAGGAATATAGGTTCAGAGCTGAAAAAAGATTTTAGAAATGATCTAGTCAACCCTACCCCTCCATTTTACACATGAGGAAAATGAGGTCCAGGAAAAAATAAGTGATTTGCCCAAGGTCACATATGAAATAAGTAGTAGAATAATGATTCACATCCAGATCCTTGGATTCTAGAATCCATGCTTTTTCCATTCAGTCATATTCCAACCATATCCATGTCCGCCCAAACATTTGTGGGGTATCAAAACAATAAGGCAAAATGGTGAGCATGACACCAGACTGGGTGAGAGGGAAAAGGAGAGAAATGAGTACTTAACTGTCTACATGTGTCGGACTTGTAGTGCCTGGTAAGAGCTTTACAAATATTATTTCATTTGAATCTCAACTCTATGAGAAGCTTTTATGGAGAAAGAGGAGATCAGGGTTTAGTTTCTGACATGACTTCTGATTAAGTTGTATTTGGTAGTATGTTTTATGGAATAAATACAAGACTTGTACAAATACTTATATAAGTCAAAAGAATTCACATCCACAAATGAGTCTGAAAGAGCTTTTGTGACTTGGCCATGGTCACAAAACTATTCAATATATGAGATGGAAGTTGAACCCTGATCTTCCTCGATCCAAGTCCGTCACTTTATCTACTATGCTAACTAGCTACCTCTATAAAGCAAAAGCCCTACAGAAGGAAATAACTCAAATATAATTGGATTGTTTCTATTACTATTATTATTACTATTTTTGGGAAAAGGAATCAGAAAGGGAAGAAACAGGGTCCTAGTTAAATTTCTTGGCCCCAGTTTTCATTTCCCAGTAATGTCCCAGTAATGTAATTTTCTACCGCCAAAGCTAGCTCATGCTTCTCTCTAATGGAATCCTACCTAAGTGATTTGTGGCCCCTGGAGACTCTTTCTGTCTTTCTGTTAGGTATGATTCACTCCCCTGGATTTGACAGCGCCAACAGCCTCAGCTTTCAAATCCTGATGAATGCAGACAGTCTCTACATGGTCTCACACTACACTCTCCTGCTCAATCTGAAGCTCTCCAATGGTGATTACTACAGAAAGAAGCCAACACTTGCACCTGTCATGTTGGTGAGCATGGAGTCTCAAACAGGACACTCTGCGTACGCTTAAGTGGGCGGGCACTCAGCTGTGAAGGCAAGTGTTAGTCACATGAAGGAAGAGGCTCTACACATGTCATACCATGCTGCCTTGGCATTCCCATTGCCTTTTAGGGATTTGGAGGCTGGAAACACATCCATGTTTTTAAGTTACAGACATGCTCACTACACAGCCTGTCTCAGAGTTTGAAGAGCAGTGACTATTTAGAGTTAGATGTATGGATGGCCCAGTAATTTCATCAAATGCTGTTATTAAATATATGTAATTGCTATTTGGTTCAAAAGCTTGTCAACTTGCATCAGACAGTGCACAGGGGACTAGCCTTGGTTACATATATATCCGTGTGAATATGTATACACATCTATCCATGTGAAAAGGATAAACAGGGCATACAAATGCTATAGAAAGCTTTTTCTTGATTCCAAAATGGTACCTAGATCAATATTTGTCTACAGGTTTAGCAAACTTATTTATTAACAGATCCTAAAGTACTTTTTATAGATCAAAGACTAAGAAAGATAATTTCTTTTAACTATTGGTTGGATCCCTCTGAGATACATGTTACCTCCAATAGCTTTAGTAGAGGGGAAAACAATACAAGAAGAACAAATATTGAACAGAAACCCATGGAACTGATACATGAATAGAAACTTACATGAAAGCAAGAGTCTCATTTTTCTGTTCACCTGAGACAAACATCTCCAAGGGTGTGTAGGTGAGCAGCTTTTTCATAAATATAAGTTCGCTTCAGTACATATTTATTCCATCAGGCTATTAAGTTTCCAGATAGTAAATTCTTTCCCACTAGCTGGGAAGGTGATGAAAAAAGGAAGCTATAAATTGTATCATGGTGTAACTAGATGGCTTATATACCAAGCAATAAATATATCAAATATAAGAACCCTAGCATTCCCCCAGAAATATGCTTATTTAGGCATTTAAAATATTTCACACAGAAAAGGGGCATCATGAGGGTTATAATAGCTTTGATCTGACTATCTTCCCAGAACTTCTAAAGTGAATTAGGTTTACTGACCACAGGACAATTAAGGGGCACCTGGAAGGGGGAAGTAAAAAGGGTTTGGGCTCAACACATTGCTGAAGGTCATACTCGTATCATTGACTAACACAATCTGTCTCCATAGAAAGAGTTTATGAAGCAGGTCCAAACCAGTGGGGTGCTGATGGTTTTCTCTCAAGCATGGATTGAAGAACTTTACCATCAGGTGCTTGATAGGAACATGCTTGGTGAAGCAGGATATTGGGGAAGTCCTGAAGAACACAGCCTTCCGCTCATCACAATGCTAACTGGTCAGTGACTCATTACATTGTATTTTTTTAAAGTACTTGTTAGTGAGAGAATGCCTTCTTTTCCAGAATCCATTCCAGGGATTCTATAGTTTTTCTACAATTTTCAAAGGCATCCACAGAATCTTAATATCAGTTGACAGATATGAGTACAAGCAATCGTTAGGTGATTCAAGGTCAACAAGTATGCATGCATATGGTACTTCAATACTCTGGTCAAAATGTTGTGGGCTCCTTCAGTTAACTGCCCCTTTTCATTTCGTTCCTGTTTCTGCTTCACTTTAATAGTAGTACCCACTGTTCCCTATTCTATAAGTCCTTCTTTGGCTCTTTATTGATGTAAAACCATTGATCTCATTTTAAAAGAGAGGTTAGTGTACTTTGGGCACAAATCCCAGAATTATTCCTGGAAGCTCCATGCTCTAAGATTCATTGGTGCTCATGGGATTTTGACACTAATGATGAACGATTGAATAGCTTGCTGGTTTCAGTTTTATTTCCCATATCATTTAACTCAGTATTTCTTAATTTTCTTCCCTGAAGTATGTGAAAAAATAATAAAGGTTTTATGTTATTACAAACAATATTTGTATTATATAAATAGTATTTGTATTATAAAGTTATTGTAAATATATAACATCTTTGCCTTAAGTATACATAGTTTAGTAATTAATTAATTATTTTAAAATCCAGGTAAGGTCATTAGTAAGATGTGTTTAGGGGCAGCTAGGTGGCTTGGTGAATAGCGCACCAGCCCTGGAATCAGGAGGACCTGATTTGAAATCCAGCTTCAGACATTTGATACACTTACTAATGTAAGTGTGTGACCTTGGGCAAGTCACTTAACTCCAAATTGCCTCGCATTCCCCTGCTCAAAAAAAAAAAGAAAGATATGTTGATCATATTGTCTTACAACTGCAGAATCAGGACCAGGCCTGGTTAAGACCTAAAGATAGGCTCTTATATGATCATCTTGCTGCTTCCTGAATACTTTTAAGTTACAAAGAACTATTTAGTTCTTGAGTTAGCACAAGTCATTTTAAGTACCCTAAGTCTTTAAGCTATTCCTTATTTGGTTGAGTAAAAATGTGCCCCTCTCTAACTTTGACTTGGTGAGTCTAGTTCTTCCCTGTAAAGTTACATGGAACAAGTTTCATTTTGCCTTCACATGAGAGCCCTTCAGATATTTTAAGGCACCTCTGATGATCCCACTAAGTTTTCTTTTCCAGTATATATCCCCTCCATTCAGCTCATTCTCCTTTGTTTTGAACATAATACTCATTAATACTTACTGGCTATGTATGGACAGGTCCAAGTTTATTTCCTTATCCATAGTATAAGTGGGTTGTTCTAGATGGCTCCTGAAGTCTCCTGCTTTAAATCTGTGCTCCTGTGATACTAACAATGCTAAGTTCACATTGGGGTTGATTTATCTGTTAATTTTTTTAATGGGCTGATTATTTATTTGTTGTAGTCACATCATTCTGTTCTTGTATATTAGATTTCCTGTCAATTAAAACTCCTGAGTTGGGTTTTTTTGGTTTGTTTTTTACTTTTTCCTTGTGTGTCTGTGTAGCCATGTCCCTCCTATTCAACACTCCACCATAGGAATGTTATCCCAAATGAAGCATTTTACATTTAATCTCTCTGGGTTTGAGTTGACTCATTGTAAAATGAGGAGGGGTGTACTACATGGTCTCTAAGGTCCCTTTCAGCTTAGTGAATTTTTGTTGGCTCCTTTGTGAACATAGATTCCTTTTCCACCTACTGATTACCCATATGTTTAATAAATGGTTTTAGATTTTTGCTGAGAATCAACATGAGGATCAACATTTGTTTTTTTATAAAAGATTATATAAGCATCCCTTCCACATCTCTACTTACCCCATCATAGTTTTGATTTAACACAGGTCAGCATAAGAAATTATTTTATTATTCTGTATTTTAAAATTTTCTTTTTCAAATAGTATTTTTACTCAATGACCTACATACAGCCTACAACCAAATACTTACCCTAAATTTTACAATAAGGTACTGTAAACAACCCATACAAGAAAAAGAAATAATTCAAATTTCAAAGGGCCAAAAAATCGTATGCAGATCTTCCAGATGGCAGGGTTGCCTCCCCCCATACCTTCCCCCTCCAGTGTGAAAGGGATAACTGTAATTGCTTTAACCCAGTTTTATATCCTTTCCCGCAAATCCCTAGTGTTCTAGAACCTCTTTTATCCCCCATCATTTCTCAAAGATGGCTGTCACTGGTTTAATGATCAATACTCTGGGATATAATTCATCCAACCTAGAAGGGAAAAATTCATCTAGATAAGTTGTGTGCTTTCTTACTATCTTTTCACTTATCTTGCATTTCTATTTCTTATTTATCATGATGGTTCTACTCTTTTCACTCGAGATTATTTTCCTTTATAGAGAAGAGGGAGGGAAAATTGAACTTTTGATTGGTGTCACCTTCTCTCTGTTGTTTGCCTCTATTACATCCACTGACCAAAGCACAACATCTATTCCTTCCTTGTTCTCTTTACCTAGAGCATAACTTTAAAAATCATTGTTATGTTCCTTAGCATTTTCCACAAGCATTTGCTAATTCTGACCTTTAGTCTTCTTTATAGCCTTCCTGATACAACTTATATCTTCCTTTGGCTATGCAGACCTAACTCCATCTCTTGCCATGTCCTTCCATCTTTTGTATATGTCCTTTTAAAATTTAAAGTTAGTTTCAATAGCTTGATATCTGTTCAATATCATATAATCAATATCAATAAGACACTGAAACTATTGGAGTTTGGGGAAAATATCACTTTAATATGCCATTTATCTTCCCATCCTTCTAAATTTCAGTGCTTGTCAGGGCTTTGATCATTATTCAGTCTTTAATCTTTCATGATAGCCCTCATCATATTGTGGAAATAAGACTTTGGAATAAATTTGGATTTGAATCCTACCTCCTTCACTTTCTGTTGTTTGATTATGGACAAGTTAAGTGACTGCTCTGAGCCTCAGTTGCCTCTTCTCTAAAATGGGAATAATAAATAAGACTTGTAGTACTTACCAGATGATGTTATTTTGAGGATCAATTGAGATACAATATGTAAAGCTCTGCCAAATGTTAAGACCCTATGTGCATGTCAAATATTATTTACATCTACCTATCTGCATATGTTACTGTAATTAAGAAATAGACAAGAGGACTCTCTGCCTTAAAATTTATGTTCTTTAAACATATGCTGAAGATGTGTATAACTTACAATAATTGATAGACTATTCAGTAGAATGTCATTGAGTTAGTTGAGGAGAAATTGTCTAGGGAATGAGCTTTGTTGCAATGAATTACGTTTGTATCTTCATTGTTTTAATTCCATCCTAGTGGAAAGATTTGAAAACAGATGTGGTACAAGTCTATGGATCCCCTTGTTTATGGAGGAACTTCCTATACTAAATTTCTAAACTAGTAGACTTCAGAAAGGAAAACTGTATACAACTGACCTGGAAGTCATTGGTATAGAGGAAAGGATGATAGATCTGGAATCAGAGAACTTGCCTTCAAATTTTTGCTCTGTGTGACCTTTGGCAAGTGAGTTAATCTGTCTGGTTCCAAGTTTACCCATCTACAAAAGGAGTAGGTTGATTAGATGGTCTCTAAGGTCCTTTCCAGTTACAATCCTATACTTCCAGGATTCTAAATTCTAGATTTCTGTTTTAAATTTCCTGCTGGATTCCAGTCCTCTCTTCTTTCTGTGACTCATGTCCTTTCCACACGTGATCAATTAAAGAATACATTGCCTAGATCCAGACAAATGCAGCCATAAATGTGGTGCCATTGATTAATGTGACCTGGTTAGCCCAGAGATGTTCAGTTATCACAGTATATCACTCCTCAAAGCAATTTCATATATAAGATGGTAGTTGTTAGAAATGTTCTTTGTGAAAAAGGACTAAAATCAGTGGTCAAAATTCCTGATTTCTGGTCCACCTATATTCCTAGCCTTCCTCTCAACAATTCAATGAAGTCAAGATTATTTCGACTAGGTCACTGTAGTGGCAATCACCCTGGCATACCCAGGATGGCTGCTAGCACAGGTTCTTAGATTTTCTTTACTAGGAAAGATAGCTGTTCAAGGAGTCAACAATCTTTTCCTAATTACCTTCATTAGTTTAACTTATCTGGCTGGTATTTCAGCCCTTCCCAGTCCTGTGATAGTAACAGGGGTTCCATGTTTAAATTTATCAGGGCTTTCATATATATGAGAGACCTTTGCCCCAGTATCTATTAATGCCCTACCTACAGTGGTTTGACCCATTTTTCCAGAATATGGTTAAACTGGTACAGGGTCTGTAATCTCATCTGTGTACTTCTTTAATCTGAAGTGGGGCTTGGCCAATGTCCTATTCTTTCTTCAGGTGTGACAATCTTGGATACAATGGTTCAGGGGGAGCTCTAGAGGCAGTTCTTACTTCTCTATTCCAACTAATATTAAGTCCCTTTTCCTGATACATCTTATATAGTTTGTTAGTTGGAATACCATCTATTTTTCCATATTCTGTTCCTGTTCTCAATAAAACAGTAAACATTTCTCTCCTTGTTGATCTATTCTGACTTTGAATCCACTGGCTATTTTATCTTTGCTCTTGAGGAAATTTATCTTTTCCCCATTCCCCTAGGTCATGTATCTGTGAAATCTTATCCAGTACCTCTGAAAAAGGATGCCCTATTTCCCCAATTAGTAAAGTAAGAATTATGTGTTTATAAGCAGGAACAGCAGTTTTCACTATTGTATTTCTATGAGGCAACATCAAGGGAGTTCTATGATACACATCTGCATCTCCTACGATGATAGCAATTTTCATTACCTCTTCCTTTAACTTCTTCATACAATCCCTAAGCAAATACCTGGGTTTGTCTCCACCTGGCCACATAGAGTCAATGGGGGTACTGTTGCATCCCTCAGTGGCTAAAACCAACAAATTCATCCCATTGTTGCCTTCTTGAATGTGGTAGTCCCTGAAAGCTTCTTGTACAAAGGGATTCTGACTAATACCTATATATTTCAAATAATCCATTTCATCTACCCATACTCCTCCAGTCCCCTCATCACTGATTCTCACCATCAAAGACATTCATGTTTCTGCAAGTCTGGGGGCAAATTGGCTTAAGGTTTCTCTAACTTCCTGCTAAGCAAAATCTTCAGTTACTTCCTTAAACACTGTGCGGTCCTTCTGGTTCTCCTCCTTCCTTCATATTATTGGAAGAGCATCCACATTCCTAGAAGCTTCCTCATCTGAATTTGCTTCATCTTCCTCCACTATATGTCTTGGTCCCAATCAGGCCCTGCAGAGGGAAGGGCTGCATATGCCATCTTTTTGTTATCTTTTCCCTTCATTTTCCAAGTCACTCTCACAGCTGCCTTTTCTGCTACAACCTGATCCTTTCTAACTTGCTCTTCTAAAGGAAAGTTCTTACGCTGTATCATAGAAAGCTTCTCATGCAAATTAGCTAACTCCTTTTCCACCTGAACCTTTTCCTCCAGCATTTTGTCTCTACTTTTACACATAATACAGTAACTTGTCAACAACTCCCTCCTCATCTACATACTTCTGCCATTTCTTTCCCTGGTTCTATTGGTATTCCTTGTAAATATCATTCTAAGTCTATGGGTTCTCCCTTCTATAACCTTGATTCCCAGTTTTCACATAGTCCTGTGCTTTTAGCCCATTCTCTTGCTAAGGAGCAATAAGGTAAATCTTCCCATCCTGGGATACTCATTTCCTTCCCTAAAGTCTTCCTGTTTCCAGATGGAAGTTTTGTATTTTGCAATCCCATCCTTATCACGAAATGTAATGCCAATGTGATACCCACTGCCGCTGTTATGAATATGCATACATATTCCCAGGGTTTGTTTGCAACATATAATAAACCCTACTCCTCCAGGATAAAACCAAAGTATTTATTTGGGATTTTACTATTAGGATACTAAGAAGCAATGTTTAATGAGATACTCATCACCAATCCAGCAAGTGTTCTCTCTGTCAAGTTTCCCCACAAGCAAGTTCCCTTAGGCCAATGGTTCTCAATCTTCCTATTGCTGTGACCCTTTAATAGTCATATATGGGTGTGTCTGCATGTGGGCAGACCCACCTGGAGATGGATAGAGGAGCGCAGTGTCGAGTTCAGAAATATGTGTTTTCTGATGGTCTTAGGTGCCCCTGTGATCCCTGTGAAAGAGTCTTTAGACCCCAAAAGGGGTCACGACCCACAGGTTGAGAACCACTGTCCTAGGCAAGTTGTTCCCTCTGTCTGCTTCTCTCTCAGATGGAATCTCTCTCTGCCTACACCTCTCCCTCCAAGCAATACAATATATATACTGTTTCCAATCAAAGACTTGATTGGTGTAGAGAAGCTTGGAAATCAACACTTAATCAGAAAGGTGTGGGGATCCCTGAGGCCCAGAGCCTAATTAGCTCTTAATTAGGGTTCCATGTGATATGTACATGGGTGGAGATATTATATCCCATTAATCTTATAGTCACTAGACATAATAATGAGAGACATCTACCCTTCTTTCTAGGGTACACCCTAGAAAGTCAGAAGTACAACAAATAGGGGAAGGGGAACATGTATAGGGAAAGAATAGAATCTATTCCCTAAACAAATTAGGTAATTCCTTTTTTATTGAAAGAGTTTGGAGTATGCATATGTAATATCAAAATTACAACTAGAATAAAAATAAGTCTTTCCACTTTTGAATGGATAAACCAAATTTGAGATGTAGTAGAAGAGAAAGAACCCAGATGAAGTGTAAAAAATTTCGAAAGCCAAGAACACAGGTTTTAATGAGATTATGTTTCAATTATGTAATCTATACCTAACAGCTTTTTGGTTATACCAAGTTACTTAGATAGGGATGAAAGCTTTTTGATTATATGTAGCTTAGGATAAAGCTGGCCCCCAAAATCCATGCTTATGAGACCAATAAGAGATAGCTGACACAAAACTCTTCACTTGCCCTCAACTTCTATGGCTTCGTGATGCTTCACTCTTTCTTACTCCTATATCAAGTCCTCTAATCCCATATCTTTCATTTCTGATCTCTTTTCTCACCTCCCATAGCCACCAAACTTTTTCAAGCCTGTATCACCTCTCCTCTAGACTACTTAGTATTTGGTTTCCCTGACTAAAGTCTCTCCCTTTTTCCCATCCAGCATCCACACAGTAGCCAAAATTATATTTCTGAAGCAGAGGTTTGATTGTCACTTCCTTGTTTAAAAATTTCCAGTCTTCTTGCCTCTTTATCATTGAAAGTCTTTTACAATCTGTTCCAATATCTCTTTTCAAACAATTATCTTTCTCTCCTACAAGTGCTCTGTGTTCTGATCAAACTAGACTTTCTTTCCATAGGACAATCCATGCCCTATCTCCATATCTTTGTCAGGCCCAGAATACACTCCCTCCTCCCTTTTTTCTCCTAGAAACCCAAACTTCCGTCAATACTTAGCTTGGATCACTTCCTACAAGAAAGCTTTCTTGATTCCTAGTAGCTTGTCTTCCCCACCCCCAAATATTAATTTGTATATAAGAATATATGTGTTATATATATTATTGTTATATTTTTTATATATTTTGTATTTATTTATTTATTTATTTGAGTATATCCTAAAAAACAAATTTCTTGAGGACAGGAACTAATTTTTATCTCACTAGTCCCTTTTGCCATCACTAGCACAGATTAGATGCTTCTTAAATGTTTGCTGATTAATTGACTCATTAGTTATCATTGATAATAAACTGTGGAGGTCTGAGTTCGAATTGTAGAGCAGGGGTAGAGATTTTAACCTTCAAATGAGGATAATAAAACCTGTGCTCTTAGTGAAACTGCCTGTACAAAGGCTTATGAGAGTGGTTTATAGCAATTTTCAAGTGATGAAGGGGAGATGGATTTGAAATGCAATTAAAAGGTAGTTAGTGCCTTTGATATGATCCTTTTATAAAATAAAACGTGAAGCAATGGCAGCAAGCTTACAGCTTTTTTTTTTACTATTAATAATTGTAGCTAATTGTGACAATGTATCAGAGAAGGTTTTTTATCAGCAGACATTCCAAGAGCTTGTTTGATGATCATTAGACAACATTTTCTGCCTGTTTTCACAATAACCTAAGCCCAGTATTACTGTAAATCACAGGGTTTAACATCCTACATATAGGTACAGCAAAGTAGAGTGGAAAGAACACTAAATTAGAAAGAGAAGACATGGCTATTATTCCTAGCTCTAATATTTACTTAATGTGTGTTCTTGGGCAAGTTATATACCTTCTGAATCTCAGGTTTTTTTGCTTCTACAAAATGGTGCTGATTCCAACTCTGCCTCTCCTTCACAGAGTTCTTATGATGTCCAAATGAGAATAATTTCAAAGCATTTTGCAGGTGTCTTGTTAAGGCAATTTTCAATAACTTTGATTGTTGGAAATGGGAATATCATATTAAGAGGTTTGTGATAATGAGGTTTTTTTCATAACTCTTTTCCAAAGAAGTTTTGCAGGAGAAACTAGAATATTTGGTAAATGAATATAGAACACCACCTGTCTTAAAGATCTGTCTATGAAGGCATGAGATTATAAGGAAGGGACAGATTGTTGAAGATACCAGTAGTGGGAAAAGTAAGAATATTGCTATGTATTGTTATGTTCTTGAATAAAGTTTTTATTTCAGGGTGGAAAATCCTAAGACTTCTGACATTCTAATGGTATTCTCTTCCTATGGAAATTATATAAACTCTAATACTATGATTTTTTGCAAATGAGAAAAAAAATCTCAACAGAATACCAAGGAAACATGGATATTGAAGGACTAATAGGCCATATATTCACATATATTTTCTTTTTTAAGTAAAATTTTTATTCAAGTATTGCATTTTTGTATCATCTACATTTCCCAGTGTACCTATCTCTCTTTCTCCCTTTCAGAGAGACATCATTCATGTCTCTTTGGATAAAAAGTATCTGGATAAAGAACAGAAAAGAGAAGGGAAAAGTCAATTTTTAAAAACTCACCAAACATATCAGAAGTCTGAAATATGCATTGCTCTGCCATCTTTATCCTGAAAATAACTCCCTCTCTAAAAAGAAACAAAGGGAGTTGCCTTCTCATATTTTTTCTTTGAGATCAAAATTAGTCAATATAGTCTTCAGTGTTCACCGTTATAAATACTTTTAAATGAGGTGTTCTCTCTCTTGCTCTCTCTCTCTCTCTCTCTCTCTTTCTCTTTCTCTCTCTCTTTTTTTCTCTCTCCCTCCCTCTCCCTCTCCCTCTCTCTGTCCTTCTCCTTCTTCCCTCCCACCCCCCTGCACCCGCTTGACATCCTTTGACTGAAATGGCTTGCTTAAAGAGAGCATGACTCTTTTTCTTCACAGATATTGATGGCTTGGAGAGCAGTGCCATAGGTGGCCAACTGATGGCATCAGCTTCTACAGAGTCTCCTCTCACCCAGAACCAGAGAACAGATGACTCCATAGTGGCAGGTAATGATTTGAATCATGAAAATAAGTGTATACGAGCCCTATGTATGTGTTTAGCAGCCAAGACCTTTTTTCTTTGCGAATGTATTATATACCTTAATGTCACCATCACTAAGAAGATTTCCCATGCCATTATGGAGGATACTTAGGAAGTTTATACAATTGATGATTCATTGGTCAGCAAAATTCCTTATTAATAAAAAATTCAAATGCAATCAATTATAATAGAACAACCTCAGTTCCTTATAATAAAGCTAGGTAAAGATCAATAATACAAAGAGCTATATGCTACTCTTATTCCATAAAAGATGTATTTAATTCTGCTGACCACTTTTTTCTCTGAAAAGTAATCCATGGTACTTTATACTCTAGGTGTTGCGTTTGCCCGTTACATTCTGATTGGCTGCTGGAAGAACTTGATTGATACTTTGTCTACACCCTTGACTGGTCGCATGGCTGGAAGCTCTAAGGGACTGGCATTCATTCTGGGTGCTGAAGGAGTCAAAGAACAGAACCAGAAAGAACGAGATTCCATCTGTATGAGTCTCGATGGGCTGAGGAAAGCAGCTCGACTGAGCTGTGCTTTAGGTACTATCAAGAATTGAGTCCTGGGGCCATTTAGAGTGACTTGCAAACCTTGGTAGGAGTAACATCTGTGGGAATAGGGCCCATGGAAGGGGTGCTTTCTCCTTTAAATAATGGATTAGTGGGTGGAGGAGATTTTAGATTTGGGAAATAACTGCTCCCTTACCTCTGAAGGTGTTGCTGCTAATTGTGCATCAGCACTCGCTCAGATGGCTGCTGCATCTTGTGTGCAGGAAGAGAAAGAGGAGAGGGAAATTCAAGAACCCAGTGATGCTATAACACAAGGTAACGTCTGGAGGGTCATACCATAAATGTGTGTGTGTGTGTGTCAAACACACACACCAATATTTCTGCTCAAAAGACAGCATGATATATTAGAAAGAGTGTGGAGTCAGGAAGACAAGAGTTAAAGTCCTGACTCTAGCACATACTATCTATGTGACCATGAGCAAGTCACATAGCTTTCAGTGCCCGAGTTGACTCTAAGACAGTGATTCTCAACCTTCCTAATGCTGCAACCCTTTAATACAGTTCCTCATGTTGTGGTGACCCCCAACCATAAAATTATTTTTGTTGCTACTTCATAACTGTAAATTTACTACTGTTATGAATAGTAATGTAAATATCTAATATGCAAGATGTATTTAAATTGAACATAATCCACAGGTTGAGAACTGCTGCTCTAAGACTTTAAGTTACAGATCAGTTGTTATTCTGCATTGCTAGAAGGAGCTTCCCACACTGGTAAATTCACAAATTCAGAAAAATAGTAATAACTCGTATTCATATAGTCCTTGAAAGTTTAATGAAGTGCTTCCTTCACAATACCCTTGGCAAGTCAATAATATGAATAGTATTATCTTCATTTCACAAATGTGGAAACTGAGGTTCTGAGAGGAGCAATGATGTTTCACCAATCAGGCAATTAATATTACAGCAGGGATTTGAACCCAAGTCTCTTATCTTAAGCCCTTTCCACCATACATTTCTAGCTATGTATACCAGCATGGGCATAAATATGTACTTGTATATAAATGTATTTTTTTAGTTCAGTACAGTGATTTCATTAGTGTAGAAACTTCCAGAGGAAAATTCCTTTAGAAGAGCAAGCACTAATCATGATGCACAAAAAGTTTATATAACTCGCCTGTGGTCATGTCGGAAACACCTAGGTCTTCCTGTCTCTGATGCCATTTCTTTAAATTTTCAATCCCCTAGAATGGCCCATGCCACCTCTCTCCAACTCTGTGTGGGGATATATACGTATATGTGTGTGTTATATAAAATATGGGGTGTGCGTCTATATATACATACATCCGTATATGTATATATAGACACATACATACTATACACACATATACGTGTATGAAATAACTTATCCTTTATTTCTAACAGAGTTGCTGCTAATTACTCATATGGCTGCTGCAACTTCTATGTAATATAATGTGTTCCAAAGGAGCTCAGGATGAAGTCCAGGGTGTACCTTGAAATTGGAGCTTAAACACAAATGAAAAAAAAGATTGATATTCCATAATAAAGAGGCTTTTGAAATATTCTTAGAAGGAAAACCAGACCTTAAGAGCTGATTTGCTTTTCAAACACCTCAGACAATAAACACACACACACACACACATACACAAACATAGACTCACAAACATACTGCTAGAGGATGGTGGCCTGTATATGTATGTTCATATATGTTACATATGTGTGTATGAGAGAGAGAGGTAGCATACCTTTCAGAACAGATAAGATTTACTAAATTATGGGGAAAACAGGTCCCAATTGGAGATGTGAGGTCCTATTTTAAATAAGTCAACCTTAAGAATGTTTTCAAAAGTTTCCTTAGGGTATAAGGAAAAACAGTAGCCATTGGAGTCCTTCAAAATTACAGTTACTAGCAAGTGTCTAGAGTAGACCCTATAGGATACCACTAGCAAATTTTATTTCATCCACTTGGGCTCAGAGGATTTATTCTGTCCTTTAGCCCTTACAGCAGGGGTCAGGAACCTGTAGCCTTAAGGTCACATGTTGTCTTCTAGATCCTTAGGTGAGACCTTTTGACTGAGTCCAAGTTCTACAGAACAAATCCTTTTTAAATGGTATTTGTTCTCTGAAGTTTGGACTTAGAGTATGCCTTAGAGCATGCTGGTAAGTTACTAATTTTTTACCTTTTTCATCACATGGAAAGGGTCATACTGGGATAGAGATTATTAACCAGTCATAGAAATGTAAAGATGAGAAAAAGGAAGGAAACTAGTATCATATTTTTAGCAGTTAGGGTAAAACATAATTAAAGATATTTTAACTGTAGGCATCAGGAAAAAAAAGCTCTAGGTCACATGGAATTTCTAAGCAGGGAAGATAAGACAATATATGAAAAGAACTTTCCAAACTTTAAATAAATGTCAGCTACTGTGCATACAAATTTTTAGTTGCTGGTATTAAAATCAGTAGAAACATCATTGGACTGATATTCAGGATGCATGAGTTCTGGTCTCAGCTCTTCTTTTAACTCACTGTATGGCTGTGGTAAAGTCATTTAATCTCTTTAGGTACTGGGTTTTTTTTTTAACCCTTAAATATTTACTCTTTCCTTACTTGCACAATAATGGAGTTGGACTAGAGAATCTAAGGTCCTTGTTAGTTCTAACATTCTAAGATTCAATACATACTACAATATCTTTCTTTTTTTTTACTTGGCTTGCCTCTTTCCAACCATTACTTTTCATAAATGTCTTTCCGGCACAGTGAAACAGAAAGTGGAACAGAAACTGGAGCAGATTGGGAAGATTCAGGGGGTGTGGCTGCATACAGCACATGTTTTATGCATGGATGCCATCCTCAATGTAGGCCTGGAAATGGGAAGCCACAATCAGGACTGCTGGCCACATGTGTTCAGGTATGAAATAATAGATATCCTTTCTTCTTGTATGAGCACCAACTCTTCCTTGGAATTATGGCTCAAGTGAATTTAGTATTAAGTATCTAATTTAGGTCACAATCATAATAATAGGAAGGTTACCTAATCATATAGGAGGGTTAGAAAGATGGAGAAGAGAACTGTAATTACATATGAATATTAAAGTGATAGGAATTGAGTTTAGGAATTTTGACTTTTCTACTTAAAATTAGAATGAATGTGTCATATTCAAAAAATAAAAACTGACTTCTCAAGAAGAGAAGAAAAAATTAGTCTGTGAAAGTACACTGATTCAACAAGCTTTTTTAAAAGTTCCTACTGACTGCATTTGTGTGTGTGTTTTAAATCAAGGATGATACTGTAGTGACTGATACAAAAATGGAATAGTAACACATATAAATGCTATTTATATCTATTAATATTATTAATAGTAATAATTAATCTGTTAAAATTAATAGTAATGTTTAGCTGTTCAGAATTCTGGTAAATATCTTGTAGAATATGCCCTGTTTTAGACTCTATAATTAAATATAGCCATGATACATTTGAAAATTCAATACAAAGAGTGATTAAAAAATTGGAAGGCTAAAAAAGTAGGATGATTGGCTCAAGGAATGGAATTAACCAACCTTCCAAAGAGAAAACTGAAGAATACACTCATTATGGTCTTCAGTTACATGATGAGTTTTAATATGGAAATTTTTAACCAACTCTTCTCCAGTTCTACTTTGAAGAGACTTCATTTTCACATAAAATGTTTATTGAATGCATTCCCTGGCATGGAGAGTGATGAGGCATTAGAATGTGTTTTTGAGGAAAGTTCATCTTAGATCAAGAGATCCAGGTTGCTAACATTATGTCTACTACTCCCTTCATTGATTTCACTGATACTGACTATACCCCCTCTATGCCTCTGAAGACAATTAATGTGGATTGCTATGGATAAAAAGGGTCATTTTTACTGTAGCCCAGTCTTTTAATAATGAGTCTCTCTGCATATAGTTAGAAAGCAACATACACCACAGTACCTGGCACACAGTAGGCACTTAATAAACCTTTGGTGACTGATTGAATGACAGAGAGTATTTTCCAGGCCCATATTTAAAGCATTTTCCAGATTGGCAGGATCTGCTCAGAGCTTGAGCTCCACTGTCATAACCTCGTAGTATCCATGGTCACTTTCATGCCCTCTATGAGTCATCAAAGGAATTCAGTGGGGGTATATTTTCATGTCAGTAAGGGGACCTTTCTTTAGTCTTCCCTAAAGCTAGAGGGATACGGTTAGAGAATTCCTAAAAGCCTCCTAGTTCTAAGATTCTATTTGGCAGAAATCAGTTCTAGGACTCAAGGGAAAAAATAGTAATTGAACAAGATGTTTTAGGATTTTTCCCAGTGTTTAAAGTGATTGTCCTAGTCAAATCAATAGATATTTGTTAAGAGCCTACTATATGCCAGGAACTGTGCTAAGAACTAGGGATACAAAAAAAAGGCAAAACAAACAAAACAAACAGTTCTGCTCTCAAGAAGTTCATAGTCTAATGGTAGAGAAAGTAGATGAACACCTAGATAAAAGAAAGATATAGACATGAACGATGGGATATAATTTTGGAAGGAAGACACTAAGATTAAGGGGGAATCAAGAAAGGTATTAAACAAAATTTATCAATGCTTTTTTATTTAGGAAACTAAGAAAGGTAAAATATACACACATACATATACGTACATATGTGTGTATATTTACACACATACACACATATACCATTATCATTGTTATGTTCAGAGACTAGCTTGGGAGACTGAGATGAAAGAGAAGCAAGGGAAATAATGGATTTTCCATTGATTCTTACCATTTGAGATGCTGAGCACTGGGTGCTAATACCAGATTGTTAACCATAACCCCCAACCAACGTCAATCACTTCCATGTTCTTTGGTTCCTTCTTCTCTGAGTACAGAGTATGTGAATATGTTGCAACACTGGAGCACAACCATTTCAGCGATGGCACAACTCAGCCTGCTCTGCCTATCAGCCAGCCCCAGAAGACCTCTGGAGGGACAGGGGTCCTGGCAGATTATGAGTCAGAATGTTTACCCCAGGAATCGCACCATGAGCAGGACACCTCACTACGCAGCACACCCATCATTCAGCAGTTGTCCATTCAGGAGCTCATTAAGGAGGGCAGGAAGGGCCGAGGTTTTGACTTCCGTAGTGGTAGTCTCCTGAGTGGGAGCAGTGCTGCTAAGGCTGTCCTCACCCTTTCCACTCAAGCTGACAGGTAGGTGGACATCCCCCTTTTCATCTTTTCTCCACAGTGGGCTTTTTCTGCAAAGGGTCTCTAACTTTCTAACAGAGAAAATAACTGGCACTTTCTCTTCTCCTGTGGTTTCAAAATAAGATTTTTTAAAACCCAGCAAATATGAATCCAATATCAAGGGGCAGGCAAAATAGCTTGCTCATCAGTTGAGTCATTTGTCTACCTCTTCAAACAGATTTGGAATTATTGAGATAATTAGATGGAGTTACAACTTAACCCTATTTGCCTCAGTTCTGTTGTCTTCAAAATGAACTGGAGAAGAAAATGGCAAACCGCTCCAATATCTTTTCCAAGAAAATCCAAATGGAGCCACAAAGAGTCAGACATAACGAAAACTGAACCTGTAAAGGCAAGAAACTTCTCTAGGCCTCCATTTCCTCACCTGTAAAATGAGTTGATTAGAGTGGATCAGATGACTGCTAAGACCCTTTCTAGCTCTGAATCTATGACCCTGTAATTCCAGTGATAGAGGAAAGACAAGCACACAAACAACCTTAACACAAAGTTTGTCCTTCGTTCTCAAAGACGATCATGACATCAGGGAGGTGATGCCATGACATGCAAGTGAATTGGATTTAAGTGAGGCAGGCTGTGCAAAGTCACTGGCCTCACTTTCTCCTCCACAGCCATCTGGGTCCAGTGGCCAGACATGGATCAGGACAGCTAGAGATAGCCCAGGATGCAGTGGGGGACCTCATGTGGCAAACAATGTATCACATGGACAGTAATGGAAGAGTATTTCCAAACATGTTGCCCATGAGGCTATATTATATGAGGCTGTTGGGTTCTATTCTAACAATATTATTTAACTACAAAAGTAATCATTTTATTCACCTGCACAAATGTCTGGTGAACAATTAGACGTAAAAGAAAAATAGCAAAGTAACCACTTATTCCAGCACTCCATCACTACCAGAGAAGAAGGCTGAATTGTTTTAGTATTAAAAGATAAAATATAAAATATGGTATTAAAATAAGATATAAGAAGGCTGGATTATTATAGTATGAAAGAAAATATCTTGATATCATATAATACTATATTATACTAAAGTATACTATATATTTCATGCATTTTTATAAGTTTCTAAACTTTTTCTGTGTTGTCTACTGACCTTCATGTGTCACCTCTGGCTTCCACAAGACTCCTCCAAAATTCCCACTTACTTTCTTATGCTGCCCTATGATATATCAAAACTGCAACGGGGAAAGTCGCAATGTGGAAGGGTTAGCTGTATAGAACTTAGGAAATGTTTTTGTCTGGTCATTCTGATATTTTTCTGAATAACTTTTTCCTGTACTTCACATGTAGGCTCTTTGAAGATGCTGCTGACAAGCTGAATTTAATGGCATTGGCAGGTTTCCTTTACCAGTTAAAAAAAGCCTCTCAATCCCAGCTTTTCCACTCCGTTACAGATACCGTTGATTACTCTTTAGCAATGCCAGGTAATGTTTTCCCTTAAGAAAATGGATGCTATTAATGCACAGAGGAGCAGGGACCATCCAAGGTCACTGGAATCAGTGACAAGCCAGAGATAATGAATATGAACCCCTTTAATCCACAAGATTTGACATGTTACCTTTGTTGTATCATTAAGTAGTTATGCAAGTAGTATTTGGCCATGTGTGTATACAAGTGGTTGTGTTGGGGGACTAGGGTGAGGAAGATATCTCTGGATATTTGAAAGTGATACTCCCTGCCAGTGTAACTATCCAGGCAAGCTAATGTTAATGCTGCTAGACTTGTTGACTCTGTTTGTTAAGTCATGGTCTTAATGAGGCAGAAGCTGTGGATTCATTCCTCATGTGTTAGCTTCACTCAGTGAAGAAAAAAAAATCTATTTCATGCTTCTGCCTACACTCATCATACCAATAAACTATTTTTCTGATGCAAGCTACTGATTACCATGGGGATTAGGCAAGAGACTTAGATCAGGAAAAAATCAGCTTTACTCTTGGAACAATTATTCAGAGCACTTGAGACTGATTGGTCTTATCATCCAACAAGCATTTAAAAGGTGCCTTCTATGTGCCAAGCACTATGCTGAGTGCTAAGAATACAAGGAGTTTATGTTCTGTTGAATGGAAAATCAATGTTATCTTTGTATTTATACACAGAGAGTACTTAATTTGTGAAAATGAAGGTGCAGAGGGTCTATAATAGCTGTGTTCAAATGCCTAAAGCCTGTCATGTGAAAGAGAAAGTAGCCTTCCTCTGTGTTTCTCCACAGAGAAGAATAGATACAATGGACAGAAGTTACATGGAGGCAGATATAAGCCCAGTATGAGGAAGAATTTATGAATCATTAGAACTATACAGTAAAAGAATGGATTGCCCTGTATATTGGTGAACTCTTTGTCACCAAAAGTATTCAAGCAGGGACTAGATGACCACCTGACAGCGATGTTGTAGAAAAAATTTCTGTACTGGTTGGGAAATTGGACTTGATAAACTAAGTTTCCTTCTAAGTCTAAGACTAATTCTAAATACATCTTTTGAGTTTGAAAGCACAGTTAAATGTCAAAGTCTCTGTCACACTATGTAACCTTTCCACAGGTTAGGTCGTTTTTGTTTTTATGCTACAAGCCAAGCTTGGCTATCTGGCAAACTACCTTCATCATCTGCTCTGATCCCAGAAGTTGTCTTTAAAAAAAGGTTTTGCTAGGAAAAAGTAATTTCTGTAAATCCAGAAACAACAAACCTGATCAGCTATGAAGAGATTTTAAGATTATACCTAATAGGCTTGGGAGTTACTAGAAAGAAAAGAGTTGGCTGGCTAAGAGTTGTAGAAGATTAGACTCTTCCAACAAAGTAGAAGAAGGATGAGGAGGAGTGTTGAGAGACGAGAGTCAAGGGTGGTGAGCAGGAAAAATCACAGCAGTCATAGCTGCAGCCACAGATGGTGGAGATGAGAAGTAGCAAAAGGGGTGAGTTGGCAGAGATTGGAATCAAGAATAAGAAAAGCAAGCAGCAGCATACACTCTGAGAGCGGAATAGACAATGAAAGAAGACACAGAATCAAGTATGCTTCTGCACTTGGAACGGTGGGCTGTGGGGCAGCAAGCAGGTCTTCGAATCCTAATTGATGTCCTAAGGGAATGAATGTGACACATAGAAGTCATGCCAACCAGTACAACTTCCCAGTCTAGGGATGGAGGATAGTTCATTGTATACAAACACACACACACATGTGTACAGGGTGTACAGGGTGGGGGGAGAGATTAAATCATTTGGTCATAGGTCCTATATCATCTTTATGTGAACCTATAACTATAGTTCAGTACCATAATTTAAATAGCCAGGGAAGTATTTAGTAAACTATAGAATGATTTTCATATAGAACAGCTCATTCCCACAGGCTTCCTTGATTGCCAAAGGCAATATAGTGTGTGTGTGTGCATGTGTGTGTGCATGCGTGTGTGTATGTGTGTAAATCTGTATCTGTTTATGCTTCACTATCAACCTTTCCTTTTTACATTTTACAATGAGAGCTGCCTTTCCATATTGCTTACCAGAGTCAACCATGTTGACATGTCTTTTTCTGTACCTTCAGCAATGGAAATCTGTACTGCAGTCCTTTAAGTCTGTCAGTGTTTCTCTGTGTCTGCCTTCTATCTAGTCACTTTCCCTGGCTCAACTTGCAAGAACTAGGAACAAGCTGGTATCCTCCCAGCATTCCTCCTCCATATCATTCTGACAGCGATGGTCAGAACAGTCAGCATAACTGCTCTGTTATAATGGTCTGATGGTACTCCAGGCCTTTGCTGCCAACCAGCCCATCATCCTTCTTAATGGTGAGATGTCAAAGGACTTACAAATGTAAATGGGTTGGCCTAAGTGGAGGCAGATTTCATACTGTTATAATAGAAGAGCAGCACCACAAAACAAAGTTTTAGCCTTCCCTAATAAGGGACTATGTAAGAGAGAATCTGCCATGTACTACTATGAGGTGAACCTTGTTCCAAATATCAAAGACAACAGAATTGTGAAAACATAATATTTCTTTAATCCTATAATGGATCTGTGATCTCATAAACCCATCAATATTGATAATCCCTCTTGTAGTACAGATTGTAAAACATCTACATTTTCATCCTGCTATGACTCTTGTCAAACATACATTTTCCACGTGATTCCATTCAGTATGCAAGGGACCCACCTCTAGGACTTTGAATATTATGTAGGTACTAGTGAAGGACAGATCATCTATCTGTGATTCCTTACTTCTACTTCATGAGTAGCCCACATCCTTTTCTGGTCACATATTTCCCTGATGACAACTTTTACGCTACTTTTTACACATAGTTCATCATTGGAAATATGCCACAACCTATTTTCATCCACAAGGCGTGTCTTCTAAGATCTTTTGAGTGACTCACACTTTTGATTCTTTTGAGACTATGGTTTTCCATGACTCCTAGTCATAAAACATCACTTGAAAAACACTGATGCTTAAAAAGATGGATTTTTTTTGTTTCAGGGAGAAATTTGGGATGATTGCAAGTCAGTACAATTTTCTAAATGCAATTCTGCCCACTGCCTTCTCTCCTATTCAATTCTCAACTCAGTTTATTATCTATTATTGATTTCTGTACAAGATGATGTACTGATAACTCAGTTCTATAGACTTTCCTTCTGGCCCAGAAGCATCACACTCCCAACCAGTGGGCCACAAGCAACCTGCAAAACTCTTGAATACATCCTAAACCAGATTGAAACATAACTGGGAAATGTTTGATAAAATAAATAAAAATGCAATTCAACACAGATTTTGTTCATTTGAGATTTGCTAAGTTAATACGCAGGCCACAGGGATCCATTTCTATTTGAGTTTGACACCACTGGTCTAGATAATAGATGTTCTTCATCCACTTTATTTTTCCTGTATGGCTGAGTCAACTTCTTTTGAGTGATTATAGAGCATATATAGGAAGTTTTACAATGTTCAGGGCTTTGACATAATTAGCACAATATTTTCCTTTAAAAAGAAGCATCTGGAAGACTTCACCACAGTCACAAGTCAATTTTCCCTTAGACTCTCATCTGGGTGTCACCCTTGACAGTGTAATGTAAGCCCTATAAGGTTAGGGACAATTGTGTTTTTGTCTTTGTAAAATTTTATTAGTAAAGTGCCTTACACATAATACACACTAATCATACTGTAATAACTCCAGAGATAAAAAGAATCTTACAGGTCATCTGGTCTAGGACTACCTGGTCATTTTATAAATGAAAAAAAAAACAGAGACTCAAAGGATTTAGTGACATGGCCAAAATCATACAGGCAGTGAGAATCATAAATGAGACTTGAATTCAGGTAGTACTACAAAACCTCTTCTATTTCCACTATACCACATTTCCTAATATAATAAATGTTTGTTGAACTGAACTACATGAAAGTAGCATACATCTTTGTTGAGCATATGTCTCCTTTTATGCCTTTCTGGATATTAATACTTTAGCACAATCCAACAAAATCATCTCTGTTGTGTCTGTTAAAGAATCTCTTTGCGATTTTCACATGAATTTGGAGGTACTTCTTTGGAGAAGGGTCTATAAGACAGCATTCTGCTTTTCAAAATCAAATGCTTTTTTATGATCTACAGAGAGTAAGCACAATGGAATCTTTTCACACACTTTTTACTCTGTGGTATGACTGTAAAGAATTAAATATTATAGAATATTGACTATGTAAGCCCACCTATTCCCATTTCATATTTTCTTAGATATGTTCTACATCAAATAGTGGGGGGGGTGGTAAAAGGGTAGCAACACTGTCCATTATTTCTTTCCCTTTATTTGATACCCTTTCATTAGTCGGTAATCATTTTTTTTTTTTTTGCTTTTTGGAGGGCAGTTGGGGTTAAGTGACTTGCCCAAGGTCACACAGCTAGTTTTTGTGTTAAGTGTCTGAGGCCGGATTTGAACTCAGGTACTCCTGACTCCAGGGCCGGCGCTCTACTCACTGCGCCACCTAGCCACCCCTAGTTGGTAATCATTTAATAAGTTTCTACTATGTTCTCCTACTCCCTTTTGCATCTGCTGCACTGTTTTCAATTCCTCAGAACAAGATGTCCCTCTCAGGATAATAGACTTCTAAATTTACCTCCCTATTGGTAACTCAAGTCTTGATTTACTCCTCCCCTCTCAGCCTCCTCTCCCTTCTGATTAGAGGGATGGAAAGTACAATACCAAACTGCCCTCAATGCTTTCCTTTCTAGAGGGCAGAAACTAGACTTTCAGCTTATTTTGCATCTGTTTATTTGCCTGGTTTCAGTTCCCCAGAACAAGATGCCCTGAATGAGTACTACCTCATATCCCACACCCACACCCACACCCACCCCACTTTCCTGTCTATTTTTGGGTATAAGCTCCTTGAGGACAGGAATTGTCTTTCTTTTTGTTAATTATGTCCCCACCAAGTAGGCCTTCAATAAATGTTTACTGCATTGTTTTTGGAATGGATTGCCAGACACTGTGCTAAGCACTAAAGATAAAAGAAAGGAAAAACTGTTCCTTCCCTTAAAGAGCTCACAATTTAATATACATTTATGTGCATGCATGTACATGCACATGTGCATACATGCATGTGTGTCTAGTGTTTATCTAAACAGAGAATATGCTGTATGTAACACCAATGCAATATTCAAAGCACCCACAGTGGATATAAATAGGCTGGTGTAGTTGTGAATCACAAAATGTAACAGGCTTTCCACATGGAGGACAGAACCAAATCATTTATTCAAATACCAGAAAACTGAGTCCCCAAACCAGAAAGTCAAATTCATTATAGTAACCACAAAGTTGGTACACATAACCAATACAGCAAACACCCACATTCCAAAACCTTCCAAAAACCTTCCCTCTTTCAGGCCTTGAAAACAAAACAGACTCCCTCAAGCAAGAATGTCCCTCTCTCACTCACAGTAGCTCCTCAGCCTCCACACTGCTTGCTTCCAGCAGTTTTGGCTCACTCTCAACTTGTGTTCATCTTCTTATCCTGGTCATTAGTTCCTCCCTGACCCACCCCTTCCTGTTGTATCAGCAAGTTCCTCCCACTCTGGGATTCACAATTTCTGTTTTTAACAAAGGCTTAATATAATCAAGCGAAATGCTCAACTTGAAACAAGGAGCTAAGTACTTGTTTGCTTGGCATTACAAGGAACAGGGAAGATCTTCAAATGCCCATTACCATTACACTTGCTACCCATCTCCTGACAGAGATATATACACACATGCACATGTGTGTATAAATATTCACACACACATAGTAGCAATATATGGCTGTGAGAGTAGAACTATAAGTTGAGTGATACAGAATCAATGCTTTTGAATTGTGGTGCTAGAGAAAACTTTTAAAAGTCCCTTGGACAGCAAGGAGATCAAATTAGTAGATAACTTAAAGAAATCAATGCAAAATATTCACTGGAAGGTCAAATACTGAAGCCAAAGCTAATACTTTGGCCACATAATGAGAAGACTGGATTTGTTGGAAAAGATGCAGATGTTGGGTAATATTGATGGCAAAAGGAAAAGAGGATGGCAGAGGCTGTCATGGAAGCAATGAGTATGAGACTTCAGGAGACAGGAGGACAGAGGGAATTGGTGTGCTATGGTCGATGGGGTCACAAAGAGTCGAACGTGACTGAATAATTTTTTTAAGTATGTATATGTACACTATGTGTGTATATGCATACCTCCCTGTCAGGAGGTAGGTAACATATTCTGTGTGTGTGTGTGTATGTGTGTACACACAGATTATATACGTACATATATATATATATATATATACACACATTTTTGTTTATATATGTACCTATATGTATGTATGCATGTGTGTACATGTGTATACATGTGTGTATAACTATTACCCCAAAATTTACTCCAAATATATGTGTGTATACATACACTATGGGTGCATATGTGTATGTAAAGAAAGACAGCAAAGAAGCAGAAAACATGATGACCAATTATCTCAGGTCTGTAGTTGGCATTGGAAGCAGTTAGGGATCACTAATCTGTTCTTTCCCAGGGGAAAGCAAAGAAATATTATTTTGTTTTGCTTTATGGCTAGCATGGCAAAGGAAGCAGAGAAGGCCAAAACACAAGCTCAGGAGTATTGGGGAAAGGGGACATGACTACTCATTTTACACTGAAATGAAGGCCAGTAAAAAGATAGAATCATTATTTCAAGGGGAGGGAAGATATAATATCTCCCTTTTTTTAAAAAAAAAGAATTGATTTGTTTATTTACTTTTAGTTTACAAGATTCAGTTCTACAATCCCTTGAGTTTCAAATTTTCTCCCCTCCCTCCCCCTCCCCCATGGCAGCATGCAATCAAGTATAGGATTTGCAAATATTTCACATTGGACATTTGTCCGGTTGTATAGAAGGGCTGTAACCAATGGAGTGAACAATGGGAATCGAGAAAGAAAACCAAACATGAAAAAGAATGATAGTACTGCTTCAGTCTCCATTTAAACTCTGTTCTTTCTAGATCTTTCTCTGAATGTAGACATCTCCTTCCATTCTGGGACTTGTAGAGTTGTTTTATAAGTGTGTGTTGCTGAGAAGAGTCCAGTTTATCAAAGCTGGTCATCATATATACAATGTGTCTGTGATTGTGTGCAAATTTTTTTCTGGTTCTGCTCTTCTCACTTAGCATCAGTTTTTACGAGCCTCTCCAGGTGAATATGAAGACCGTCTCCTCCCCATTTCTTATAACACAATAGTATTCCATTACATTCATATACCACAACTTTTTTAGCCATTCCCCAGTTGATGAGCGTCCCCTTAATTTCCAGTTTTTTGCCACCACAAAGAGAGCTGCAATAAATATTTTTGTACATATGAGTCTTCCTCCCACTTCTATGATCTCTTTGGGATACAACCCCAGAAGTGGTATTACTGGGTCAAAAGGTATGCAATTATTTATAGCCCTTTGGGCATAGTTCCAGATTGCCCTCCAGAATGGTTGTATCAGTTCACAGCTCCACCAACAATGCATTAGTGTTCCAATTTTTCCACATCCTCTCCAGCATTTGTCATTTTCCTGTTTTGCCATCTTA
>CM053593.1:297082148-297105383 GCA_028646575.1 Pseudocheirus occidentalis
ATATTCATATATATTTATATATGTATTTTTTCTACATGCTATTTCTTTCAGTAGAATGTAAACTCATAGAAGTCAGAGAAAGTTTTGTTTTATTCTCTGTATCCCAAGCACCTAGCACAATACCTGATAGAAAGAAAGTGTTTAATAAATACTGGCTGAAAAGCAGATGACTGTCAATTGGGAGGTTTAAATAAGTTGTGGATGTAATAGGTTATTATTCTGCTATAAGAAATAATGAATATGATAAATACAAAGACATATAAGAAGATTTAGAGGAACTGATACACAGTTAAGTAATCAGAACCAGGAAAACAATACACGCTTGTAACTACAACAAAGCAAGGGGAAAGAATAGCAACAACAAGCAAAAGAATCTGAACTCTCTGAAATTATAATGAGCAAACTTGGCCCTAAGAAAGAGATATGAGGGGGGTCAGTTAGGTGGCAGAGTGAGTAGACCACTGGTCTTGGAGTCAGGAGTTCCTGAGTTCAAATCTGACCCCCCCCTCCAAAAAGTAAAAAAGAAAAGAGACAGAGAGAGAGAGGCATAGAGAGACAGAGAGAGACAGAGAGACAGAGACAGAGAGAGACAGAGACAGAGACAGACAGAGACAGAGATAGAGAGAGACAGAGAGACAGACAGAGACAGACAGATACAGACAGAGAGACAGAGAGATGAGGATGCCTCTCCTTCACTTCTTTGCAGAAATGGAGGGCTATGGGTATGGAACATTTTTATATATTAAGACTTGATGTATTGTTTAGATTTGCTGAATGGGTTTCCCTACCTTCTTTGTTATAATGGATGGCTCTTGGAAGTGGAGGCATAGATAAGAAAATGGGTAGGTGATATAAAAACAAAAGACATCAATTTTTTTTAAAGTTTGTTGCAGTAAACTCAATTCCTATATGTATTTGACACCATTTATTTGGTTTACAAAGTAGGCTTTTAAGATTAAAATGATCTTGGGGCAAAAGGACATTTAATTAACAAAAATAAGCCAAAATAAATGCAGATAATTATATAATTCAGTAGAATGTTTGTGCCATGGGATGAAAAGTCTCTGTTCTTTACTCTTTAAAGTTTTAGATCAGCAGCTGCCTTCTTTTCAATATAAATTTGATATAGTTTTTTTTAACTAAAGCATCACTTATCAAGTTTAGGTTATGGGATATTCTTGAGCTTGTGATGACAAAAGAACATTTGGGGATCCTACTTAAGTGGTTTCTGCTCCTGTTACTTAAAATTTCATGAGTGATCTATATTTTCATGGGAAACTGAGACTAAACTAATCAGATACTATCTTGACTTCTGAAAGCTAATCAAGTTCAGGACACAGCCACTATATGTCAGAGGAAGAACCTGAATTAAAGTCTTTTGAAAACTCTCAGGCTAGCCCTATATCACATGTACCATGCTGCCTTTCAAGAATTGTAAGAATAATTAATTAAAATGGGAAACTAACAGTTTGTACAGCAGCTCAGTGGACAGACCACTGGACCTAGAGTCACGGAAGACATCATCTTGAGTTCAAATCTAGCTTCAAGCTCTTGTTAATTGTGTGACCCTGGGCAAGTCACTTACCACTGTTTGCCTCAGTTTCCTCATTGATAAAATGAGCTAGAGAAGGAAATGGCAAACCACTCTAATATCTTTGTCAAGAAAACACCAAATGGGGTCATGAAGATTCAGCCATGATTGAAATGACTGAACAACAAAAACACATATCTTATTTTAATCTCACAACATGGGTAGCCAAGTGATGCAATGGATAATGTGTTAGACATGGAATAAAAAATGATTCAACAACAATTGGTAGTCAGGGGTGAGTTCCTTTGTTTCCATGAGTTGATTGTCCCCACTCCTGACATATCAAATTTCCTAGCAGTGGCCTTTTGCTGGTGTTCCATTTTCTCTTTCTTTCCCTGTCCCCTAACCAAGAGGGTAGTTCGTGCCACTTGTCTCAGGCTTAAAAATTGTGGAACTTTCCATTGACACAAAAAGTCATAACTATAGTTCTGACTGAATATCAGCTTAGGAACATTAGTATATCAGCTATAGGCATTTTGTAAGGCCAGCATCAGTGGCTGTATCTTGTGGAAAGCCAATAACTTAGAACACACATATAAAGACACAGATGTAGATATTTACCAGGTACTTTGGTAACATCTCTCAAGAGCTCAAAAAGTAAATCCAGGGTAGGAGGTTGGTGCTGTCGAGGACAATTGGATATAGCAGCCGTCAGCTGTTCTAAAAGGATGATCCAAACTTCTATAAGACCTGGAAACACAGAGACACACTAGCCATTAAACACAATAGGAATATTGAAAAGAATTTTTTCAAATCAGCAATGATTTTTATTGAATACTTATTAAATATAAATTCATTATAATCCAGGATCTTTAAGTAATGGCATAGTAGACTATGTCAATCCCAAAAGAGAAAAAGACATGAATTTCAATGTTTTAGAATATCCTCTAGATTAAAAAAAAATTAAAGGGAACTTGAATTCAAATTCATTGTAATTCGAATTAATTTTCCCATAGAAGACATAGAAGAATTAATTTTCCCATAGAAGAAGACTTCCTTTCTTGTTACAGAAGGCAGAATTGACAAATACTTTGGACTGGGTCACTATTGGCTGGTTTTGCTTAATGTATAAAGGATGGTTCAGTGATTTTATGTGTATACTGAGGAAAGCAACTAGGAATGATTGTGATATAAATGGCATCAAAAGAACTTAAAAAAAAAGACCTGAGGTTTTTCACACTGTAACATGAGAAAACAATATGATACAGTAGCCAAAAAAGCTCATGAAATCTTATTCTTCATTAGTAGAAGCCTAGTGTTCAGAAACAGAGTTCTAACTGCCCTTTGGACTTACTACATCACATTTAGAAGATTACTGTATTCTCTTCTGGGAATTATATTTTAGGAAGGCCACTAACAAACTATATAGTACTACAGGATGTTGACTAGAGTGGGAAGAGGTGTTAAATTATGTCAGTTTACTTACTTAGTTTAAGTGTAAAGATCTAGGAACAACAGACGGGAGTTGTAAAGAAGTAGATTTTTTTCTTAATGTAAGGAAACTTTAGTAATTATTACAATGAGGGTGGGATTTGGTGGGAAGCATAATGAATTCAGTTTTGGACATGTAGAGTTTGAGGTGCGTATAGGACATTAATTTGGAAATGTCCTTGGTAATTCAGTATTAAAGGTAAGAACAGAGACTAGGCTGGATAGATACAACTCAGAGTCACATAGAAGTAAGAGTTGAACCTATGGGAGGTGATAAGATTAATAAGAGATGGAATGTAGAGAGAAAACAGGACACAGTCCTATCTATCCTATCCTATATCTATCATTATGAGTATATAAATAAATATTAAATTAGAGAGGTATCATGGTATAATAACAAGTGCACTGGATTTGGAAACAGATCTGGGTTCAGATCCTGGCTTTGCCACTTACCATATGTATGCCCTTGGGCAAGTTCATTTTCATCATCTATAAAATATGGGATTTCACCAGATGACCTGTAAGGTCCCTTCCAACTCTAAATCTGTGATTCTGTGAATGCTTACTCAAACTATATTGTAAAGGGAGATTAATGTTCAGGTATGAGTTGGATTAGATGACCTTTGAGGTCCCTTTAAACAGTGAAATTTTATGTTATATGATCACCGGCCTGAATCAGCGAGGTTTTACTACATATAAAACTTTACCAAGAAAGCACTTCTCCCAACTCCCACATGAAATCGTATTTAGACTTTATTATATGGGAAATATAATATAGTGTCAGAGGATGAGAAAAGCAACATACATCCTGTGCCCAGAAACTGGACTTCCAAAAGGATGTCATCAATGTGACTCAGTCTTCATTTGTAGAGTAAAACTGGTTTATCTCAGACAGAAAGAGGTAAATGTACCAATAATTAGTTTTAAAAGCCTGAGAATTAGCCACCCAAGAAAACAGGCTACTGAACTGGATTCTAATTTATGGTGGCTAACATGGGATTTAATTTGAAAAGGGGAAAAAATTCAATTTTAGAACCTGTAGACTCCAGTGGATTTTCTTTCTGTTCTCTACTAATAGCCTCATTTCCCCAACTTTCTGTCCATATGGACTTGCCAGAAGGAATTCTGAATTTATTTTATTTCCTAAGAAGTTTCAAAGCCTTGGTTAGCAGCCAGTTTTGTTTAAGATCTAGCAATACAAATTCATTCCAAATTGTTGAATTCAAGTGAAAAATCATTACAGTAAATTTAGAATAGCAAGCTATAAATGACTTATGGCAATCTGCCTTAAGATGGGGCCTTTGCAAATGCACAGCACCTAAACTGAGACACAGATAATTGGAATAACAAATGGTAGGGAGTTTAGAGGATATCAACTCTGTCTCCCACCCCTCCTTTTGCTTTAGAGATGAGGAAACTGAGACCCAGCAAAACTATATTCTCTGCTTAGAGATCTTTTGAACTTTGAGAACTACTGAGGTTTCAGCTAAGTTTGCCAAATTCATGGGAGAAAGAGCATCAACATCTTAGGAGACCCTCATTGTAGGGTACTTTAATTATTGTTTAAGTTGCTGGGAATATACACAAAGCAAATAATTTAACTAGCTGCAATTTAAATATTCACTTACCAGTATCATCATCAAAATCAGAAAGTATTGATTCGATCCCATCCTCACTACTAGCTGAATTCTCTTGAACTCTCCGAGGCAAGCTGGCAAGCCTCCCACCAAGAAAAATTGGTTTCAAGGGCATCTTGTAGATTTTGGCAAGCAACTAATGGGGGAAAAAGGAATCCACAAAGTAAAGGAAGAAATAGATTTATAGGGACAACAAATACCCAGGAGCCATTTAACAATAACAGATAGCAGTGGGGGAATATGAAAAATCTCTGATTTATCCATGGTTTGAGTTGTAAAGGTTGGTCAATTGATTATCTGGAACTTGGAATATTTTCTTAGTCAAAATATTAAAATTAATTAATACCCCCGATAAGGCTCTCTAACCTAGGCTTCAAGTGTTTATAATAGGTGAGTACTGTCTACGTTGATTTCAGTCTTCCTTCATTAGACACACTCTCCATCATCAAGCCTATCTTTGAAGCCTTTCCAGCTTGATAGTACTTTCCATAACTTCCTTTCCATTGGTATAGCCTCTAGTATACTTCTTGTTGTCCCTCACCCATGAAACTTCATCTCTCATCTTTGTGTGTTTGGGCTGAACATCCTCCAAGTATGGACATAATCCTTTCTCACTTTTGCCCTCACGGAGTTTTACTTTTCTTCCTTAAAGATGAAGCTCAGACACCATCTTCTCCATGAAGCCTTTCTTGGTCTTTCCAATTGCTGGCACCCTCCCTCCAAACTACCTCATATTTAACTATTATGTATATGTTGGCATTTATTAGTTTAATATTTATGCTGTTTATAGTTTTATGTGTATATCAGATTCCTCCCATTAGCTCCTTATGAATTAGCATAATTTCATTCTTTATACTTGTATCTCTAGCATATAGTAGACTAATAAGAAATACTTTATTGATTAAGGAACTAGGGTCAACTGTTTGGGAAAAGGAGGCATGATACTAGGCATTTAATGGAGGTGACCTGTACAGCTGTTGCTTTTCTTCCTCTAAAATACCTAAAGAAAGGGAACTAACCAGGATTCCTTCAGTTTGGCCAAGTAAGCAGTGAAAAGCCCAGCATCAAACTCCTGCCCACAGAGACTTTAACCTTTACTATAGCTGAAAACACTCCAGAGACCACAGACACTCAAAGCCATAATTATATGGGTCAACAATGTTGCATAGTAATTCCACTACATTATAGAGATTAAAAAGGTTTTAAAAGAGGCTGTTTTGAGGGGGCTGGGGTATAGGGGATAGATTCTTTGCTGAATCTATCAATATAACATTATTTCTATGGGAATTTTTTTTGTTAACAGGCAAGAAGGAAATGCTTCTAAAGCATGAAAAATACTTCCCTCCTCACTTGCCCTATCAAACTGGCTAAAGGGACAAGGGACACAGATGGGTTGTAAAAGCTAGGAAGAAGTCCAAGGATATTAGGAAAGGGTAGAAGAAAGAGAAGTGTTACTGTGGAGACCAGAGAGGAGGGGACCAAGAAAGAGCAGTTCTGACTGTTCTCTATCTTAGACCTCTCATTCCTGGAGTCTTCTGAGATTCTTCTCTATTACTATGGAACTCTTGGGACAAAGGAACAAAGCATACTTCCCTCTCCCCATCAGCAGAATATATTCCTCATCTTTCCTTCATTCTCAACAGCCAGAGCAACAGTGAAAAGGGAACATGATAATTTAGAGAATGGATCTTATTCTCCAGGCCAACTGTTTCTTTATTAGTTGGGTTGTCCCAAGTCAGGGAAGGCCTAAAGCTCATACTAATTTGTGCCTACTGATCAAAAGTGCTTCTCAAAATGGAATCTCAGGCTTCAGAGAAGAAGAAAAATAATCCTTCATTCATCTTGTATGTTCACATATAGATATTTTGCTTGAAAATTATAGATCATAGAATAACAAGTTTAGATCCAAAAAGGTAGTTAGTACATAAAAATATATGTAATTTTAAGAAAAATCTGCTTTTTTTTCTACTTCAGCTCCAGCTTCTACTAGGTCCAGAAGAGCTACCTCTCAACTCTTTCTGAGATCATAGCAATTAGTTTAGACACGCTTGGTTAATAAAGAATCTAATGCTTATACAATAATTAGAAACCTTGGGACTCTTAGTCATACACAGGGTAGAGACCTTCTTGTTATCTTCTTCAGTTTCTACAATGATCTTGACATTGATGTATCCCCCTCGTTGAAGCCTTCTTTTCTGGATTCTTCTCTTTCTGTCCTTCCAGTATAGGTTATATCTATAACAGCATGAGCCCCCAAACCCTGACCTACCTGGGAAGTTACAAGCCTCAAAAAAAGGCATTCTTAGCACATGACTTGTTCTGGGCATTCATTCAACGAGCTGTTTCACTAGATTGTCATAAGCTCCTTGAGGGCAGAGACTGTCTTTTGCTTCTTTTTGTATTCCCAATGCTTGGCACATAGCAGGCATTTATTAGCTGTTTATTGATTGATATGCCATACACTATGTGGGTGATACAAAGAAAGACGAATACCCTGTCGTCCAAAAAGTTTATATGCGAAGAGAGGCTACATCGTGTAAATAACTAGGGATGCATGTGATATATGTAGCATATATGAAAGGGCATCTCATTGGGAAGGCAATAGTGAGGGGAGGGAAGTGTGGACCCAGGAAAGGTTTCCTGTAGAAGGTATAATTTGAGCTGAGTCTAAGGAGGACGGGGGAGCTAAGAGGTAGATGTGAGGAGAGAAATTATTCCAGGCATGTGGAATATCTAGGGCGAGCACACAGGGTCAGGAGATGAAGTGCTGTGTGGCAAGAAGGCCAGTGCACCTAGACCATAGCATGAACTGAAGTGCAAGAAGCTGGAAAGGTAGAAAGGGGCCAAGTTCATGAAGGACTTTAAGCAACAGAGAACTTTATATTTGATCTTGGAGGAAACTCGGAGCCAATGAGTAAGAAGGAAGGGGTGGGGAGGAGAAACATGATCACACGTGTAGTGAAGGCAAATTGGATACGAATGACTCTTCAAAAAGGAAGAGAAAGGCTAAACTACAGTGAGGCATACAGTAGGTACTTAATAAATGTTTGATGAATAAAAGTGGTATCACTCATGAAAAACATGGCTTTATCAAGTATATTTTGACTGGTCTTTTTAAGACTTTAGAGCACTTTTCTTTTGACTATAAAGTGAGGGGAGGTAGGAGTAGAGGAATATAGCTAAAGGGAATGGAGAACTATAACTAGCTTTGTCATAACCTTCTGCAAAGCACTTTTTCATCTATAAAGAACTACATGTGGTCCATGAACCATGGCTTAATCCCCACTGCTATATGACTCAGAGTTTTATTACTATGACCTTGCTTTTAGAGTCCAGAAATTTATGGAGTTATAAATGTGGCCTGTTTAAATTGGTCCCATTCAAAGGCAGTACAGCTTTTGTAGCATCCATTCATCCTCACAACTGTCACTGAATTTCTCCTTCATTATCTTTCTTCCTTTGAAAATCTCCCAGTCTATAACAAGGATTTTTTTTTTAATTTAAGGGCCCAAACTTCACAATTTAAAAAAATCTAGGATCATATAAGTTTTTTTTTTAAAAAAAAACTTTTAATTTAGTCAGGTATTTAAAAAAAAAGAGAAACAGGAAACTTATCACTTTTTTGAAAATTAAGAAAAGCAACATTAAATGTTTAAATATAAAAAGCGATAAAATTATTTCCACGTTATGACCAATTAAAGAAGAATCACAGAAGAAATAGAGAAGAGACTGGCAAAAAAATATAGAGAGAAAGTTAAAGAGAACACACAGAAAGACTTGTACTCAGACACACATACTCGGGGGTGGGGAAACATGATACATAGACCCTCTATTTTCCATAATATTCATATATTATAGCTATTATGTTATTGCTTCCTAATTCTTAAGGTCCTGTTGCATTTTCACAACTGTAGGTAAAGAGAGCATTTCCCCTTTCTCAGAACTGCTCAAAGATCAGGTAAATTTAGCCAAATTTACTCAAAAGATGTTTCCTTACCAGGGTCAACAGATGCATAAGATGTTTGTGGATAGATTTCAAGAAGTCTGTGAACTATGGGGAAAAATTATACCTTTATTTTCACTAACTACTTGGTATTTAGCATTTCCTTCAGTGATTTAAAAACATTATTTTAAGAAGGGGTCAATAAGGTTCATCAGAGATCCATGTCTCAGAAAAAGTTAAGAATCCTTGAGTTAGTGAAGTGGCTCTCAACCTGTGGGTCGTGACCTCTTTGGGGGTCTAACTACCCTTTCACAGGGGTAAGGGGGGGTCACCTAAGACCTTTGGAAAACACATATTTCCAATGACCTTAGGAACAGAACACCACTCCTCTATCTGTCTCCAGGCAGGTCTGCCCATATGCAGATACACCCACATACGAGTATTAAAGGGTTGCAGCGTTAGGAAGGTTGAGAACCACTGAGTTAGTATCTTGTCTCTAAGTGCCATGAGTGATTTATGAGACTTAATGCCTTCATCAAGGACAACATGCAGTATGTTTTTCTCTTTCTTGCGAAGGGTGGAAAGAAGAAGTCACCACATCTATTCCCTCATTCCTCTAGGACAACAGAAAGTGTTTGTAGTAAGCAAAGGACGCTATCTATACACATTACAACAATTTCTGGCTGGGGTCAGTTCAGGCCTGAAGATCTGAGGAACCTCCAGAGACCTAGATGTCCTTTTTGCTGTACCTGAGAACACTTCCTGAGGTAATCAAGAGCGGGAAGGCACAAGTCTGTTGATGTTGATGACCCCAGCACACAATCCCCGATCTCTTTACATTCCACTTCTCCTAGAGGATAGGAAGATAAATACAAAAGGGTTAAAAAAAAAAGTCAGTGTATCAAAGCACTGTTTCTAAGCCAGTTTGCTGCGAGATGGCTGTAACAGAAACCAACAAGATCCTTACCAAAAATAAACTTTATTTCTGCAAAGGAGGTTATGCTTCTTCTCTATAGCTGGAAAAATGTCTATCTGTTGCCAATGTTCATCACTAAGTAGCAATGATAAGAGAGATTGGGGAGATACTACGCATCTGAAGGGCTGGGTATGAGGAACATTTAATTGAATTTAAATTATTTGCATCTGTTATTTGTCCATATGTATAACCTATTACTAGTGTGACTTTCAGGTTTCCTATAGGTAAACATCATTGATTGTATCTGCAAATTGCAATAACTTCCTTTCCTTTGTAATTGCTCTGCTCGTACATTTTAATAAAATCATTGCGCAGTATTACAATTGTTTCTAATTATCTATATTTATAGATAACTAGCATCCACCCCTGTGGGTAAACAGACATAATTACTTAAGTATTCGTTAAAATTCTGAAGCAAATGAGCAAAGAGGAATGTTTTCTTGTTGGGGAAAAAAGGCATATTCTTGAAATTCTTATCATACAGGGAAAACAAAAAAAAACTGTTCTTTAATCCATTCATTCATTTGCTTATTTATTTTCACAAAAAGCTATTCTTAAAGGTCAAATTCAAGAGGACAATAACCAGCCATAAATCCTTTGTTTTTCCTCTGCAATTAACACAGATTCACTCTTTTAAATTAAATAAGTAATCGTTGTGTATTAATTGTATAATAATTAATATTATAAATTAGGTGGACTCCTTGTAGTGAATTTTGAGGAAGACAAGAATAAGAGCTGCTCAGGATGTGTAAGCATGGATGAATTGTGATCTGCATCATTGGAGGGAAGTCTTGAAACAAAGAGAAATATATCAATTTGAATATAAATATTTAAAAAATATTAAAAATGTAAATGAAAACCTCAGGCTAGTTTCTATTATACTCTAGGGAGACTGAGTTGCATGTAACTCTGAAGAAGAATATTAAAGAATTTTCTTTATAATACTACACATAAAAGTGGCAAGATGTGAAATAAGTAATTAAAATTATATATGATACATCAGGCCACATCTATAATCCTGTATTTATTTCTGGGCACCACTTTAGGAAAGATATAGACAAAATGGAATGGAAGAAGTTGACAAGGAGACAGAAAAGACTGGAGAATATGTCATTGAGCATCAATGGGAGAAACCAGGGATATTTATTGCAAAGAAGAAAAGAGATGGGGGGAGGGGAATATAATAGCTGTCCTTCAGGTATCTGAAGTGCTGCAATGTTGAAGAGGGTTTCTACTTACAGCTTGGTTTCAGAAGGTGGAACTAATAGCAATGGGAGTGAACATTTCAGAGAGGCAGAATTTAGCTTGATGTAAGGAAAAATATAATTAAAACTGGATCCAAGTGGAATGCAGTATATCAAGAAGTAGTGTGTTTCTCCTGTTGGGGGTCTTCAAGGAGATACTGGATGACCTTCTATTGGGAATGTTGGAAAAAGGATGTTCAGATGGCTACAACTTAGAGCAGATTGATTTCTTTTTTTTCCTAATGCTATATTTTCTTTTTTTTAAATTTTAATTTATTTTCTTGATTACATCATTCATTTCCACAAGGTTTTGAGTTACAGATGTTCTCCCCTTCTTTCCCCCATCCCCAAGCCCAAAACAGTGATCCCACCGCAAAGCCCCTCCCACAATCAAGCAGATTGATTTCTAAGATGCCTTCCTACTCTTAGATTCTATCTTTCTGAAATCTCTCATTTTTTTAGTAGCTTTGTTAGTGCAGTGCATTTATGTGGTCACCATGATTCTTCCTGTTTCCTCCTTGCAACTTAGCTCTTACATGCTTCCACCTTTCCTAGAATGACTATAAAAGCTTATCTTTGGGCTAAATCATAACCTATGAAAAATATACCATCCAGCAGAATTTTGGCAGTACAGATGACAGAAATTGCCAGGTAGTCAGCCCAAAGAAGGCACCTGACTTTAACCAGTGGTAGACATTAAGCACTATATTATATTTAACATTTTAGGGTCCAATTCCATCTTTAGCTCTACATAAGATCTGAATAATATCAGTCAACTTATTTGTGTCTTGTTTTTTCATTTCAAAAAATGTAGAACTGTCAAGTACTTTGGGCTTTCAATGAAACCATTCAGTACATTATGCTGTGTTTCTACAAAACTGTTCCCAAACCCTATGCCATCTGAAATCTAACTTCTTGGTGGAACTGTGATTATTTTTAATAAGGTAATTTCCAAACTTCTCAGATGAGATGAATTTGGGTTATATTATATACTATAGTACTGTATGTTCTAGAGAATTTAAAATACTAAGAAGTAACTTGAGGGGGTGGCTAGTTGGCACAGTGAATAGAACACCAGCCCTGAAGTCAGGAGGACCTGAGTTCAAATCCAGCCTCAGACACCTAACACAAAAAACCAGCTGCATGACCTTGGGCAGGTCACTTAACCCCAATTGCCCTACCTTCCTCCATCCAAAAGAAAAAAAGAAGCAACTTGAAAGGAAAGGGTCTAAATATTATGGGTCAAAGAATTTCTATACAACTTGAGGTTTCCTTTTTACTGGAAACAAATTTTACAAATAACAAAGTTTAAAGGAGCCCATTCAAAATCATATACTTTGGGGCCCTGAATTGAATTTAGATCACTGATAATCTGACTGTAAAGAAAGTGGTTTCATTATGGCTCAAAGTACAACTTAAAAATAGATAGTATACTACATTTTGCACCAAATGAAATGAATTCATGTCCTGTGTCTCCTGTTCACTAACTGTATGGCCATGAAAATCATCAGGCCTCAATTTCCCTGCATGTAAAATGGGTATATCATTGCTTATTCTCTCAAGGTTGTTGATAGAAAAGTATTTTGCAAACTATAAAACAGTGATTATATAGATGTGATCCACCATGATGACTGAATATAATACTATTTATTGTATGTTGTCAGAATTAAGAAGATGGACTAAAGGGATTTGAGTGTTCTACAACATGTTTCTTCATAGGCCTATACTCTGCATACAGCTTCAACAGCACCGTACTGTAATTTAGCTCTGGGTAGGATCCAAATGACTTTGATAATAAGCATTTTGGTTCTGGTACAACACACATACTGTTTACCATCTGTTCAAATCTTAGGATGCTTGCTTCCTCCCAAGCACACAGTATGCCTAGTGACAAAGGGCCTGGCTTCTAGACAAATACCATCTTTAAAAGAGAACATAGAGGTTTAGCTAAATTAAATACATTAGAAAGTCACATTTACCCAGTCCTTTGACAAACTTCATAAGGCACATAATATAACTGGTGGCTGCATTGGCAAACACCTGGATGTTGTCTGTGTTCAGAAAGGCTTCAAAGACATCAAACACAGGGGCTTGACCCTTTCCTATGGGAAGAGAAATACAGAAGGTAAGTTTGTCATCTTTGAGGTTAGCCAAACCGAGATCATCTCTAAAGGAGCTCCCCAAAGGAACTATCAGAAAGAGATACTCTTACCCCTGAATTGACAATTACTCAACAAAAGTCCATTGGTTTCCAGGGGCCAGACTTATGAGTTCGCATGCAGATATCGGTCTGCTAAACAGTGAATACCTTACAGTTGTATAGGCACTTCACAAAGAAGATGCCAGGCTGAGATACGTGAGGAGAGAGTTGAATGCATAGCAGAATTGAGGCAAAGTGTGAGCCCAACAATGAAACGAAGAATTTGTATATAGTCAGATACAATAAACTCTTATAATGCTCTATCAATGGTAGTTGTGAAATATCAATATGGAATGAGAGGGCTTCAACATAATCTTAGGAGACATGAGGGCTGGAACTTTTTGATGGTATTTTGACCTAGCAAACATGGAAAGGAAGCCTAAGCCAACTACTTCTGTGGGCAGAGAGCCAAAAGAATTGTCATTTTGTGGGTACTTCCTCCCTTCTTACAAAGCTGACTTGCCATTTTTCTGATTACAGAAATGAGATACCCTTGTCCCTATTGGAACTGAAATCTCCATCCCCACTCTTCCTTTTCCTCCTGCTGTTCTTCTTTTGCTAATTCTCAACCCTGAAGACCTATCTTTGATCTTGTATGGATAGAGGGAGTCACATGAGCGTGGAGATTGTGATGTTTAAAAATGTACATGCTATAACTTCAATTATGCTCTCGTAGTTGCAAACCAATCCTTCTATTCACCTTGGATAGATTCTCCAGCACTTTCCTCAAGTAGTAGTTCCAAACTTCTATGCTTTACCCTCTAATTATCTGTCTCTCTGTCCTTTCCCCTTTGTCTCTATTTATCTCTCTCTCTGTTTCTGTCTCGGTCTCTCTGTCTTTCATTTTCTATCTTTGTGTCTGCATCTGTCACTTAGAAGATGATCTTCCCTCCTGAGGCAATGAAAGCTATCCATTATGAACTTTTCTTTATTTTTCTACATCTTTATCCATCCTCTCCTCTTTTGTTTTGTATTCAATAGATGAGTTGGTGGCCTTTCTTTCCAAGACCATTCTATCATCTTGGGCCTGTAATGCCAGCTCCTCCCATGTGTCATGTGGAAACGTCCCATTGATCACTTCCTCCCTTACTCTCCCTAACTACTATCACTTCCTTGTTGCTTATTAAAATGGTCAAGTCTCTTGTAGCATTACAAAAGCACGTGATAGAGACTGAAGAGGAAAGAATCATCCAAATATCCTTACCCATGGAGTAGTCTCCTATAAGATATTCCTTCATTTCTGATTTATTACTACTGTGCACTGTTTCCAGGGCACTAAATAAGGGCCTCCATCCTGACTGGATTTGAGTAGAACACACTTCAACCAACTCTCCTATTGATGTGACCACCTGAATTAAAAACAAATGAAACAAACAAACAAACAAACAAAAATGTTAGCTCTTACAGCTCCTCACTCAAGAGATACTTGGGAAGGACAATGGCTCCCTCCTTGTTATATAGCTCTTTCCCCTTTCATTCAGAGATAATGGTCAAAGAAAGTAACGGCTTGGACAAATTATATTTCATCTTTTTCATGTTCCTAGGATCAGAGATATAGACTTAGAAAGGATCTTAGAGGTAACCTAACTCAACCCCAAAGCAACTAAGACTTAAAGATATCATGAAAGTTAGATTAAGAAACCCAAAGTCGTGTCCTTGGGATCAGATAACAGATAATCTCACATTTACCAACCCAGCTAGAGGGCCTTGGATGTTAAAGCTAACATTTCCCAAGTATATTTGAAAACTAAGAAATCTATAAGGCTCTATAGGCTGTAAGGTCTAGTGGAAATGTCACTGTCCAAGTCTGTAGTCATGAAGCTACTAACAGTGCTCCCCTATCTGCTACTAACAGTATGATAAGTTGTGCTAATTGAACTGTAACCTTTCACACTTCTCTAACATTGTACAATTATAATGTCCAACCCTTACTTTTAGTCAAAGGCATGATTACCAACAATAACAAAGCAATTAATGTCCAACATCCATCAGTATTCTACATAATCTGCTAAGAAATAGGCATTAAATCCTCTGTCTTAGATGTTTAACATGCTCCAATTGGGAAGTAAGTAATGGTCCTCTTTGCTCCTTCTTATTCATTGACTTAGTTAAAAACACCAGCACAAAATCTCAAATATTTCATAATCATGGAAAATGTTTAAGATAGTTGCTAATATCATGATAAATCCATAAATTAATAAAAGATTTATATATATATATATATATATATATAATAACCTGCTTCAGATTTAGGTTTTTCTTTTTTTTCTTTGAAACAAATTTCCCTCTTCACCAATCTTTACAATGGTCTGAAATTGTCCCCTACACATTTTCTGTTTCCTTTATGCCAAAATGTGTGGGTGGGAGAGGTTGGCAATGTCTAAAATTATCTTGTCCCTAGAGAGGAGTGAAGGAATCATAGTATAGAGAAGATGAAGGGACAGGCATGGGAGTCAATAGTATCTGGGTGACCAACCCAAGAAAGATAAGAAAACAGAAAGGAACTTCACATTAGTGATAAGAAACATGGTACTTTTTGAATAGTCAGTACTATAAAGCTTGGAGAATACATTCTAGGTGTCATACTAACTAACATATAAATAACCAAAAGCTTATACCTTGAGAATTTTAGGACGGATGTTAAGAGGCACCTCATATAGTATGGACTAGCAGGAAATCTCAACTCATTTCCTAGTGCTGCACAATGAATGACTTCCTCTATGAGGTGTGTCCTACTTTGCCCTAGGTTTAAGTACCATATAGTGGAATCCTTCCAAATTTCTACCTAGATCTATTTACCCTTGATAAAACAGAAATCAGTTGTGCCTGTACTATTTTATCATAGCCTATCTTGAAAAGCACATTTCTTTTACAGAGAAAACAAAAAGGGCCAATTTTATTATTTAACCTCTTTTATGCTAAAAGAAAAGACTTTATTGTGGCATGTAGATGCAAATCAATATAAATTGTATATGCAGAATTGGTTTTCTCAGATCCATATAGACTCCCGGTCTCCTGATATATCTTGCTATGAAAGGGAATAATTCCTTTTAATTTATTTGCTTTATTTGCTCTCATGAGAAGAGTCACAGATTTCCCCTTCTCATTTGGGCAGCTGTGTTGCATGTCTTCTTTTGTATTTCTCTTCCTTCTTCTCAGTTTGAAGGACTGTATACTCTAATGAGTACTGAACGTGCTTTGAGACCTCTTCCCTCTTCCTGCTCCTGATCTTACTGAAGTCTGCTCACTTCCTCTCCATGGTGTAACTTTTTATATGTATACAATGGATTAATAGACCAGGCTAACCATTCTTTTCCTTGGGATTCATTTTATGTTATGGAGATTGTTTCCCCCAAATACAGAGCTGTCTGTGATAGACTATGAACAACTTATTAACCAAAGTATGGTCTTTTGCATGCCATGAAAATCAGCACTTCCCTACATTAAGCTAATATCAAGTTATTTTTTTTCTTTGATTGATTGATGTTATTTTTTTACATGATGGAAATTTACAGATTACTCCTATTTTTTTTTTGCCTTTTTTTGAAGGAGGGAAGGCAGGGCAATTGGGGTTAAGTGGCTTGCCCAAGGTCATACAGCTAGTAAGTGTTAAGTGACTGAGGCTAGATTTGAATTCAGATCCTCTGGACTCCAGGACCAGTGCTCTATTCACTGCACACCTATCTGCCCCATACTCCTACTTTTAGTAACACAATTAAATAAAACTAATAATAGTGACCACATCTGAAAGGGAAAGCAATATTTTACATTTTGCACTACCTCTCTATTAAAAAAACCACAAATCTATTTTATCTCCCTCTCACCCCCACCCCATTAAAAATAGAGAAAACCAAATTTGTGTAACAAATATGAATAGTTATTAAAACGTATTACATCTAGAATGGAAGCTGAGGACTGACAATCCTTTAGAGACTGACAATCCTTATTAAGCACCTACTATGTGCAGAGCACTATACTTCATACTGGAAGGGATACAAGTTTTAATAAGACATGGTTACAGACCTCAAAGGGATCAGTGAAATTGGAAGCTAGCATGTCTGCTTTTAAATGTAGGAGTTAGGGACAAGCAGGGGAGCAAGAATAGAGAAGAAAGAGAGGATATCTATGATGAATATGTTAGAAAATGGTGGAAAGGCAAATACTTTGGAAGTAATAGCATCACTCTCTCCTCTCTTGTGTCTAGTGTGAATCCTTTGTCTACAAATTCCTGGAGTCAGCAAGCTGATTAGAATTCCCGCCATATCTGGAGGACTCTTCATTCTTCCACATTTTGCCACCTGAGGCTATTCACCTGGTCCTGGACATCCTCATCGCACAATTCCAGCTGCATGATGCGTTCAAAAGGACGGAAAAGTGCTTCATTGAAATGAAAATGTGGGGGTTCACTCCAGTCTGTCAGAACTTCTGTAAGGATATCATGGATGAAGGAAACTGCTTTCTGAGAAACATGCCTTTCCTTGTGGCAGGCAGCCTGTAGTGGGGAAGAGGTTGAGAGTAGAAGAACATCAAGGATTTAGGTAAGTCAAATAAATCTTGCTGAAAGGATTCCTAGCTTATATGAAGATTAAACTAAAAGACTGTCTGCAAAATTCCAAGGGATTTTTATGAGTTGGGTTGCCAATTTGAGCAATAATTACATTTTTCTAGAACATATTTGGTTCATCAGCCATATTCCCAGTTTAATAGACATGCCAAAGCTCAGCTGTTACAGGAAAAATCAGAGAATCTGATCGTTTCTGTTTTTTTAAATAACTTTTTCTCATTAAATGCTTAATACATTCCATTGAGAAGATGTGTTCATCCAAAAATACTGAGTTTAAGATACATCAGATTCATTCCTAGGCTTGTCACTCACACTTTAAAAAATTCTTAGCACTTGGACCTAAATAGAGTGCCTGGCACATAGTACAACCTTAACAAATGCTTGTCAACTTGACTTTAAAAACAGACAACTCCTCTGTGGCCGTCTCCCAAAGAGTCAAATCACTGTTACCCTTTGTCCAACAAAGTGTTCTCGGGTGGCTGAATTAAATCCTGCAAAATGCTTTCTGACTATCTGATGAAAGGTGCTATGTGAGAACTGTAATAAAACTAGGGAAAGACACTGCAGAACATCTCCAGGCATCTGAGAAGCAGACAGTTAATAACCTTTATTGAGCTTTTTCCAGGGCACTATCTCAGGTACTAGAGTAAGTACAAAGTTAGTGGAAGACATAATTCTTAGCCTTAAGGAGCTTAGTGTGACGGACCAGCAAGAACATAAAGACGTTTTTATGCTCAAACTGACCTACTTTTCCCAGAGGAGGAATGGGAAATTGCCTGTTTCTTTCTTTTTCTGATTTAAGTCAATATTGGATGCTATTTGAAGGAGGTGAATAGTTCTGTAGAGTACCATATTGTATATCACGGTAGGGGAGAGGGACAGAGTTAGAATCAGTGTCTTCTCTATCCTCTTGATATGACACTTCAGATACTACATATGGTGTGACTCTAATAAAATGATGCCAATTAGTTTTATGTTCTGACTTATAGAATGCTATTACCCTACAGCAGTAATTCTGTATCAAGAGAGGCAGGGTTGAGTAGTGGTTAGAGAAGCCAGTCTCAGAGTCATTATGACATGGGTCCATGTCCCACCTCTGACACATAATGGCTTTGTGACACTGGACAAATCATTTAACCATTTACTTTATCCCCAGGCAACTGTCTAAATTATAGAGTAACTGCCTACATGCATTGGTAGAAGGAGCTTCCAAGTCCAATAAAATCACAGGTGTGTCCAAAATGTATATATGGAAGTCTTAGTGTGGTTCAAAGCTTGAATTGGGTTAAAATTGCTCTAAGACTTTTGGAATACCCTCTATATATGTACATGTATGTGGATGTAGCTAGGTACAAATTCTACCACATGATATGAGGGGGCTCTCTATAATCTGTTGGAATTTGCATAAGGTTCTGCACATATGTATATAAACACACACACACACACACACATGCATTTTGAACCAGACCCGTGATCCCATTGGAAGAGTTAACTCCCTCTAAAAATGCAAAGAGATAATTATTCTGTACGTACATACACATACATATATACACATTTCACATATGTATGTGTATATGACTATAAAGTATGAAACATGCTATAGCAGTTGTCTCTGAATTATATATACATATATGTTTGGCTGCTCTTAGGTCTTTTCTGTCCTGAAAATGTCTGGAGTGAGCCAGATCTTTCTTCCTTTCTGCAAATACTTACCTCTACCAGATGAGGAGCCACAAGACTCCAACAGCGCATGAAATGGAGTAGTGGTCGAGATTTACTCCGGACTATCCTGAGCATTGAATCTCCGAGACGGAACAGGTGGAGAGCACTTCTCCTATCTTGGGTGGATTTAACTTCTCCTATAAGAACAGAGACAAAACTTGAAATCAGGAGCAGTCAACCTGTGGTGCCATATACACAGAATAAAGGGCAATGCATTATTAACATATTCAGAAGGATGATTAGTGCTACCTCAAAGCCCTCAGATGGGCAATGTTAGCAAAAAAGGAAAAAGACAAATATTGGAAGGTTAATGGTCACATTAACACACTATTGATAAAGCTGTGAATTGGTCTAGACATTTTGGAAAACAATTTGAAACTGTGCTCCCAAAGTTACTCAACTGTTCATTTCCTTTGCCACAGTAATATTACTACTAAGCCTATACCCAGAGATCAAAGAAAGATACAAAGGACCCGTAAGTGCCAAAATATTCTGATTAGTTCTTTTTATAATGGCAAAAGAAACTGGAAACTAAGGGTGTGGCATCAGTTGGGGAAAAGAACATCACTGTGCCATAAGAAATGAAGAAAAGGATGATTTCAGAGTGAACTAGGAATACTTGGTTGAACATCATGATGCAGGGTAAAGTGAGCAGAACCAGGATAACAATTTATATAAAAACACCAATGTTGGGAAAAGAAGTAACTGACTTACAAAATTTGATCAATGTAATGACCAGCCAGGATCCCAGAAAATTTATGATGAAGGATGCTATTCATCCCCTGACAGAGAAGTTATGGACTAAAGCTGCAAAATGAGGTATACACTTTTATGTGGGCAATGTGAAAGTTTGTTTTGCTTGACTAAGCATATTTTTATGATAGTTTTGTTTTTAATTTTTTTAACTGGGGAGGAGAAACATATGGGAGAGAAAATAAATACTTGTTAATTGCACAAAAATAATTCATTAAAAACAAACAAAAAGGTATAAATGACTATATGGCAGTCAGGTATGCTTGATAGCTCACCATGGGCACACAGTTCTCTCCAAACACTCAATAATAACACAGTTCTCCAGAGGAATCTACATTTTACTGCTGAGATTTCTTGAGTTCTATGAAAAGGACAATAGCTTATGTCTACTGTCAAGCAAGATACAGCTTAATGAAAAACAGAAAATAGGTCTATGAGGAAGTAAAATGGTCACCAGCCACTTTCTTGTTTTCTGAGTTGAAATTTCATTTTGCAATAGAATCTAGAAAAACTTATCCAAACAAAGTGACTAGTGATTTGTAGAGATGGTGATACTATGTCAAACTAGAAGTGCCCAAGGCAAACAGCCTATTGTTTTTGCTTCAGCTGAAATAGTAAAGTCATTAGATGACCCACAACTCCGCATGAATGCCAATTAGTGATATAAATGACAGATTTCATCATACCCTATAGCTTCAGAACCTCTGGGGATCCTTAGAATGTGGGTATGTTCAGTAAAAGGCAGACAAGATTTTTCATGATTTTTTTAAAAGCAGGGAAAACACTCAAGTTTGACTTTCTCATTTTTCTTGTGTTTTCCTAGTGCCGCTTTAGCAGTCCAAGATTCACACTGACATTATGTTGTGTGGAACATAGTTTATCTGAATGCTGGCCAGCATCCTATCCATGAAAAGGTGCAGAGAGATGATCTGATAGCTGCCCAAATCAGCTTTTCCACCTTTCTTCCTGACATTGGTGATAATGGTTATATCTGAAATTTGGAACCATTTTTCAGTGCTCCAGGTGCTGAGGAAGAGTCTATGTAGGCACATCAGCAGTCACAGAATCCAAGAATTATAGATTTAGATCTAGAAGGAAACTGAGAGGGCAAGTCCAACCTCCTTATTTTGGAGATGAAGGAACTGTGTGGCCTAAGGAAGGGAAATGTCTCATTTGGGGTCACAGAACTAGGAAGTTTCTCAGACAAGATTCAAACCCAGGTCTTCCTAATCCTGAATCCAGTGTTGTATCCTACCCTATGCCATGCTGTAATCCTGTTTATGCTTGCCTCAAGTAACTTATGTTTTGAAATAGTGACACAAATTTAAACTTGGGGACCCTGAGTAAACTATTAGAAAAGTTCCCCAATTTCTGAATTTCAAAATGCTTAGTGAGGCAAAGGGTCCTACATTTTGCTATGGAGAGTCTGCCTAGGCAGTATTTACACTATAGTGACAAAAAAGGGGGACATTATGAGGCCCTGCCAATGCAGCGCTGAGCTCCTCGGCGAGGCCTGCTGATCCACCAACCACAAGGGCCATTTCCAGACCTATCACCACAGGACGGGGATTGGACTAAGCTGGGTAAGAGACAAAGGCAGCAGCTACTCCCAGGTCTACCCATCTACAGCCTGGACATTTACAAACTTCCTATCTGAACTTTGAGAGACCAAGATGGCAAAGCAAACCCTGGCTGCTCCAATCTCCCCCTCTGACCCAAAACACAATAATTACTGCCCCCAATGGAAAATTTTAAGCAGTAAAGGCTTAGGAACCGCAGGGGAAGGGCATGGCTAAGGTCCTGTGACCTCATGTCCACTATCACCCCTCTTATTCAATCTGGTACTAGAAATGTTAGCAGTAGCAATTAGAGAAGAAAAAGAAATCAAAGGAATCAAATTAGGCCAAGAAGAGACTAAGTTATCACTCTGTGCAGATGATATGATATACTTGGAGAACCCTAGAGAATCAAGTAAAAAACTTCTTAAGACAATAAGTTCAGCAAAGTTGCAGGATATAAAATAAACCCACATAAATCCTCAGCATTCTTATATATTTCCAACGAAGTCCGACAGCAAGAGATAGTAAGAGAAACCCCATTTAAAGTTACTAAAGACATTATAAAATCTTTGGGAATCCACTTGCCAAAGCAAACCTACTCCCTTTATGAACACAACTATAAAACGCTTTTCACACACATAAAATCAGATCTCACTAATTGGAAAAACATCAATTGCTCATGGCTGGGTTGAGCTCATATAATAAAAATGACAATTTTACCTAAATTAAATTACATATTTAGTGCCATATCAATTAATCTACCAAAAATTACTTTATAGAACTAGAAAAAATAGTGACAAAATTCATTTGGAAGAACAAAAAGTCCAGAATATCAAGGCAATTAATGAAAAGAAATGCTACAGAAGGTGGCCTAGCCATACCAGATTTTAATCTGTATTATAAAGCAGCAGTCATCAAAACTGCCTGGTACTGGCTGAGGAACAGAGAAGTGGATCAATGGAATAGATTGGGTGCAAAAGACTCAGTAGTCAATGATTATGGTAATACACTGTTTGATGAGCTCAAAGACCCCGGTTTTTGGAATAAGAACTCACCATTTGACAAAACTGCTGGGGAAACTGGAGTAGAGTATGGCAGAAACTGGGTATAGACCATCATCTAATGCCATACACCAAAGTCAAGTCTAAATGCATGCACGACCTAGGTATAATCTGTAAATAATCTAGGGAAGCAAGGAATAGTTTACCTGTCAGATTTATGGAATAGGGAAGACTTTATGACCAAAGAAGCGTTGGAGAGCATTATAAAATGTGAAATGGATAATCTTGATTACACTAAATTGAAAATTTTCTGTACAAAGAAAGCCAGTGTAACCAAGATTAAGAGGGAAGTGGGAAATTGGGAAAGAATATTTACAACTAGTGTCTCTGATAAAGGCCTCATTTCTAAAATATACAGGGAATTAAGTAAAATCTATAAAAATACAGGCCATTCCCCAATTGATAAACGGTCAAAGGATATGAACAGGCAATTTTCAGAGGTAGAAATTAAAGATATCTATATGCATATGAAAAATGCTCTAAATCACTATTGATTAGAGAAATGCAAATCAAAACAACTTTGAGGTACTACATTTCACCAGTCAGATTGACTA
>CM053593.1:297105883-297136064 GCA_028646575.1 Pseudocheirus occidentalis
ATTTATATCATAGAACTTAACTTGTTAAATGTTCAAGTTAACCAGAAAAGGTAACTTCCAGCCATCCCAATGAGTCCTTTCAAATTTCTTGGCAATGAGTACCAATTATTTGCAGTATTATCATTAAAATTCTTTTTATTTGTTCCCCTCAGGAAGAGTGGGATTCTCTACAAATCTTCATTTTCAGATTTATAGCTAACAGACAGGGTCACTTCAAATAAGGGCAAACATTTGTACTTTTCTTAGAGTTTACTCTAAAAAGCTGAACACTTATCATATTTTTCTTTCAGGACCAGGGTTTGGAATATATGCAGTTGTACATCTCCTCCTTCCTGTGATGTCCCTGTGGCTCCGCCGCAGCCATAAAGACCATGCTTACTGGGATGCTGCCTCAGCTAATTTCAAGCATGCCATTGGTTTGTCTTGTGAACTGGTGGTGGAACATATCCAGAGCTTTATACATTCAGGTAGTAAGTCTCCATTTGCATCTTTGTTATCAAAACCATTCATTCTGAGTATTATTGTAAGTGTTATCAACATCATCACCCAAAAGTATCTCTTAAACCCTCGTACACATGGGTTTTGTATAAAGGTAACACACTAGGGATACCAAATATATGAATGCAAGGTAATTTATATAAAGTGCAGCTCTGGCAAAGTATACATTAGGAGTAATTTTAAGGGGAATTGTATAATGCTAGAAAACATAGCTAGGGAGTTTCATGCCCAGATCAGAATGGTAGAGGGGAGCTAGCAGAGAAGTAATATGGCCTAGGAGGAACACTGGTCTTGGAGTTAGGAAGACCTAGGTTCAGCTACTGCCTCAGACATTTACTAGCTATGTGACCCTGGGCAAGTCCCTTAATCTCTCTAAGCAGGGCAGCTAGGTGGCTCAGTGAATAAAGCACCGGCCCTGGAATCAGGAGGACCTGAGTTCAAATCTGGCTTCAGATACTTAACACACTTACAAGCCATGTGACTTTGGGCAAGTCATTTAAACCCAATTGCCCTCCGAAAAGCAAAAAATACCAATCTCTAAGCTTCAGTCTCCTGAGTGGAATGAAGAAATAGAGTATACAAAGGACTTTTAGCAAATCTCCATCATGTTTGGTACGACTTTGTAGTGAAGAAATATCTAGTTTGAGGAAGGTTCCTGCAAAGCAGAACATTTCTATGTGTCATCCACATAGAGGTGGCCACCTTGTCCATAGGAGCAGATAAATATGCCCAGGGGCCTGGTTTCTAGTGAGAGAGTAAAGGACCAAGAACTGAAGCCCCAAAGGACTCCTATGAGAATTGGTTTGATATGGATGACAGTAAGGTGGTCTTAGAAATCTTTACAAAGTAGAGATTATGAGAATTGAAAGGATAGAATTCTACCAAGTCTGCTATAGTAAACAAGCCTAGTATGTCTACTAGGAGTAAATTAGCATAATTTAAGTGTATTTTATGTATCAGAAATGATAAAAATGCAAAATCTACATCTTTTATTCTTAAATTGATTTTTTAAACAAATAAGGACTATGTATAAAATGCAATTTAATGCAATAAATAAAGAATTATTTATTGAGTATGTATTATGTGCTATGCACTGTGGGAAAAACTAGTTGAAGAATAAAAAGAAGCTCCTTTTTATGTTTTTTCTTCTCTTATTAGAATGTAAGCTCTTTGAGAGTGGGGACCTTCTTGTTGTTTTTGCATCTCTAGTTCTTAGCCCAGTGCCTGGTACATAGTGGGTACTTAATAAATTATCTTTATCTATCTAATTCACAGTACTTCTTGTAGACTTACCAGTCTAGTAGGAGAAAGTTTAACAGTATACCAGAACTTTGCATTTTTCCACTGTTGAATGGTTATGTCCTTACTCTGAGAGATACAGTTTTACATATATAGAGAAATGGCACAAATAGAGCAGAGGATAAAAGTGCCAAGTGATGATTGCCTAACTTAATTTTTATAGGTTGTAACTTCTTTTCTTCACTCTATTATCTTTCTTCCTTTCTTATATGCATATGCCTCTCCTTTGTCTCTACTTTCTTTCTTCCTGTAAGTGGTCTTTTGTGAACATTCTCCTTATAGTGACGTGATATTCCAGGGCCACTGAATGAAATCATGGTATTTTTGTCCCATAGATATTAGGTATGAAAATATGATCAACACAATGCTAAAAGATCTCTTCGAGTTATTGGTAGCATGTGTGGCCAAGCCAACAGAAACTATCTCCAGAGTTGGCTGCTCTTGCATTCGGTAAGATAATTTTCCCACCCAAATTAGATATTAGAAAAATTAGAGGAAAAAAAATATTGAAGAGTAGGAATAACAATTCTGTTTCCATAATTGAAAAAAATTATTATATATTAATCACTTTGCCATCTCTAACGATTAGTTAATTGCTAAATACCAAATGCCTGTTCAATTTAATAAGCATTTATTAAGTGTCTCTGATGTATTAGGTGCTATAGTAGGAGCTGAGCACACAGAAACAAAATTAAAAATTTACTGTGCTCACAGTTTCCATCCTACTGGGCAAATCTCTATGATAATTATGTGAGGGATGCAAAGAAAAGATCCCCACCATCTAATTGTTAAGATGCAAATACTTGAAAGATAATTAGCAAATCAGCTAGGTGGCACGGTGGATAAAGTACTGACACTAGAGTCAGGAAGACCTGAGTTCAAATCCCACCTCAGACAATTAACACTTGACACTTACTAGCTGTGTGACCCCAATTGCCTCAGTGGGAAAAAAGAAACTAACTAGAAGAAAAGGTCATAAATCAAAAGTGCCAACTGAGAGCTGCCAAGCAAGAGTAAATGTGATTGAAATTCATACATTCCTTTAGGTTGAAGAGGCCAGGAAAAGCTTCACTGAGAGAAGAGGTAGAACTGAAGAATGGATGAAATAATAATAGGTAAAAAGGAGAGAATTACAGGCAAGAGAAATACTGTAAGTGAAAGGCAAGAAAATGTGAGGCGTGTCTCATGGTCTAGTTTGGCTAGAGGCAAGGGTTTGCATAGGGATGGAAAGGCAAGTTGAGGCTAAACAGTAGAGATCCTGAAGCATATGCCTGAGGAACTCAGATACGATCCTTTAGGAAATGGTGAGCCATTGATGATTTTTGAACATAAGGATTACATGCTGCAGAGAGTATTGTAGGGAGATTAATTTGACTCTGATGATGGTTTGGGACCGGAAAAGGCCAGAAGTAAGGATTCATTGGGAGGTTATTAGGGTAGACTAGGTATAAGGTGATAAGACTGAGATAGGGCATTGTGGCAAGATAAGGAAAGGAAGGGACAAGTGAAAGATTTCAAGGGCAAAAATGACAGAACTTCATGACATTAAATGTGTAGGGGAAGAGAAAAGAAGAAATCAAAGATGATTGATTCTGAGGTTTCAAGCCTGGATAAATGGTTGGTATCATAACAGGGGGAAGGATGATGATTTCATATTTTTAGATTGGCATAGTAGAATAGACCAGATGGTGAAGGGGAAAGAATATTGGACTGCATTAGTTGGGAGAACCAGACTTGAATCCTCCAGTTGCCAATGACTAAGTGGTATAACCGTGGTAAAATTATTTCATGTCTCCAGGCTTCAGTCATATTATCTGCAAAATTATTGAGGTGGACTAGTTTATGCCTCAAGTTCCTTCCAGCTCTAAAATAATAAGATTATTCACATTTATATCCAAGGGTAAATGTCTAACAGAAAGTTGGAGATGTGCCACTGGAACTTGGAAAAGAGACAGACTTGAAAATGCAGATGAAGAAAATATAGAAATTAAAGTTGAAGCCATATTATTTAAGAGAGAGCATATATAGAGAGAGAATGCCAAGGCCTAAACAAGGATAGTGTGGCATTGTGGAAATTAAGGGAGGAGAGCCTTTGAAGAAGGGACTAATTGCCTGAAAGGGTTAGCTTGGTGGAAGGTTAAGAAAAGAGAAAGGAAGAAGAGAATACTGTGGGCCATATACTCTACTAAGTGATTTGCAAATATTATTTCAATTGACAATAAGAGAATTCATGAGAAGACAAGGTAAGAAGTGAAGTTGGGTCAATAGGAAGTGCAATATCTCTAGACCCCTCATTCAATATGTTTGATGCTGAAAGGAAGCTGAGAAATAGGTTTCTAGTCCAAGGAGGCTGCAGAGTCAAGTAATAACTTTTTTCAGGACAAATATACTTGAAGGAAGATAACTAGAATGAATTCCCAGAATAGAAAGTAGTTTGGTGGTTTGTCTTATTAAGCCCCCTAAAGTTATCTTTTTACCTTGGAAAAAGAGAAAAGCTTTTGAATGTGTTGAGATGGTGGCTAGAGCTCCTCAAAGACTCACTTCATTTCTGGTCTTTTTTTCATTTGCAGGTATGTCCTTGTAACAGCAGGACCTGTTTTCACTGAAGAAATGTGGAGGCTTGCATGCTGTGCACTGCAGGATGCATTCTCTGCCACGCTTAAACCAGTGAAGGTAAACCATCATGGGAAAGATAGTCACAGGACCATCGATTTAGTGTTAAGAGGGGTCTGAGAAGGTCATATAGTCCAAGCCCTTTATTTTATAGATATGGAAACTAAAACCCATCAAGGTTAAGTGACTTGCCCAAAGTGGTAAATGGCAGAGCCAGAATTTGAACTTGGGTCTGCTGAATCCAAACCCAGCACACTTTCCTCTGCACTACATTTCTTTTTCTACTGGTGATAACCTTGAAGTCACTAATGTTTTTGAAAATAGATCATTGAATCATGGGATTTCAGACCCACAAGGGACCTTAGATCCTCTGCCTAAAGCATGATGACATACCTTGACTTAACTTTACATTAGCTAAGGTTATTTGAAGGGCAGCTAGGTTGTGCAGTGGACAAAGCACTGGGCTGGGAATTAGGAAGACTTCTCTTTATGAGTTCAAATCCAGGCTCCCTTACTAGTTGTGTGACCCTGGACAAGTCACTTCACCCCGTTTGCCTCAATTTCCACATCTGTAAAATGAGCTGGAGAAGGAAATGGCAAAGCACTCCAGTATCTGCCAGGAAAACCCCAAATGGGGTCACAAAAAGTTGTGAATGACTGAAAAATGTCTAAAGAATAAAATTACTTAAAGCATTTGTAATTTGTTTGCCCACATGTGATTATACTGCTTAGAATCAGCACCAAGGTCCCATAATGCACCCACTGACATTCTATGTGCTTCTCTGTAGGACCTATTGGGCTGTTTCCACAGTGGCAATGAAAGTTTCAGTAGTGATGGCTGCCAGGTGAGAGTGGCGGCCCCCTCTTCTTCCCCTAGTGCTGAGGCAGAGTACTGGCGTATCCGAGCCATGGCACAACAAGTAAGTACTGTGGACTTTTTCCAGAGAAGGTAGGGGTGGTCTGGTAGCCTGAATGCACAGAAAGTGGCCCAATATTGAAGGAAATCACAGCAGCCCTTCTCCAAATAGGATACCTCCGGGCAGTCAAATGTCCAGCAGAAAAGTTGAGAAAGCTTATTGCAATAACCATCTGAGCAGCTCTCTGCTTTCCATTGTTAGGAAGATCCTAGCCAGAATCCTCTTGTCTCAATTACTGGCTTTCCTCACCAGTAGCAGACCACTGCTTGGCTTTAGTTCAAAACCAGACACAACAGATGAGATCTCTCCTGCATAACTGTGTCTGTTGGCTTTATGAAAGAATTTAAAACTCTTTATCAAAACTCCTTTATAAAAAACACAGATTATACTCAAATACTCAAGTTGATCCATGATTGGTAGGTAGGTGTACATAGGGGTGAATAGAGGCAGACAGAACATTCATTAAGTGCTTACTCTGTGTTAGGCCCTTTGCTAAGCTTGGAAGGTAAAAATATAAGCAAGATAGTTTCTGCACTCAAAGAGTTTATATTCTAATGGAGAAAGATAATACATAAGATGGAAGCAGAAAAGCAAAGACATGGGGGGAAAGGGCACAATATGACATGGAGAAAACTAAGAAGTTAGAAAAAGTAGTAGAACATATTTATCCCCTAGAGTCCCCACTTTATATTTCTCTGGGCAAATTAGGTGATAGGCATCTCTAGGCCTCCACCTGAAGTGTTTACATATTTGTGGAACCTATCAGAGGAAGACTGGAAGAACAGGGCAGGGAGGAGGGGGTATAATACTTAAAACAAAGGGTGGGGGAAGCAAAGATAGAATTACATCTTCTCCTATAGCAATTCCTCCCAATGTTGAGTGCAATGCCTCTCACTCAATAAATGTTACTGATAGGTAAGGATTCTTTCTAAATTATTTTTCACTTTTCTATTGAAAAATTGAATTAGGAGAAGCAGCTGCAACCTTTTCAAGGGCCCATTAGGTTGTTATAATTCACTAGGGAAGAGAATAGATAGAAATCAGCATTAGAGGAAACATTTGCTAAAGTAGATATTCTTTTAGCAACTCTTTGTTGTTTTAGACTGGCATCATTAATATTAACATGGATTGAACTCTGCTAAGGGATGGAAGAATTGAGCTGTCTGTTTGGGCTTGTGTGTTCTTTGCAGGTGTTCATGTTAGACACTCAGTGCTCACCAAAGACTCCAAACAACTTTGATCACGCCCAGTCCTGTCAGCTGATCATTGAGCTGCCTCCTGATGAGAAGCCAAATGGGCACACCAAGAAAAGGTAAGTAAAGGTGATTCTCCAGAAGACAAGATAAGAAAACAAATTTACTCTAATCTTATACTCACATTGCAATCTAAACAGGAAATTCCAGATTATGCCAATTTGGTTGTAAAGGATGAAAACTGTTTTATGGTACAGTTTGATAAAGAGGTGGTTGGGTTGTTGCATTTTTCCTACTCTAAAATATTTATTATTTTATCTGAATGCTTCATGTTTCCTATTTCTACCCTCCTGGGTTTTTTTTTTAATCCTTTAATAGTATTTTTCCCAATTACATGTCAAGACAATTTTTAGCATTCATTTTTACAAGATTTTGAGTTCCAAATTTTTCTCCCCCCACGCCCTCCCCACTCTCCTCTCTCCTCTTCCAAGAATGGTAGGCAAATTGATATAGGTTGTACATGTGCTTCTATTCTCCTATTTTTATTCATTTTCATTTGTGGCCTGGCAAATCTGTCCATGGTTTTCCATTTTAGCTAGCAGGGAACAAATTTATTTTAAGTGATTCTGGATAGTTCACCAAGTCTCACCCTATTCACATGGCCATAACTTAAATTTAAGAAGCTAACAAATTCTATCAGCTGTATCTCTTACATAGGAAGAAAAACGTGAGCATTTCGGCTGCTTTTCATGTAAGGGCTATGGATTGCACATACTGGTCCTACCACATTCTCACAACTGGTCACCTTGACAACCAACAGCAAATGTTTGTGAGACAGTTAATAGGGTTTAAGGGGCGCAGTCCATAACTGGAACATTGTCAGGGGACTGGGTGGAATCCACGACCTTGATTTATAAGAGCCATGTTGTAATCAACTGATGTACCACACAAACAATTTTTTAAAAAAATTAATCTATAAGCATTTATTAAGTACTGACTCTGGGCCAACTATTAAACTATGTGCTGGAGATATAGATACAATGAATGAAACAACCCCTACTCTCAAGGAGTTTACATTCTAATGGAAAAGGCAACAAGTACAGATATAATAATGTGAAGAAAAAATATAAAGAGAATTGTGGCTAGCACTTATGGCTTCATGGCATTCTAAGATTTATAAAACCTTTCTACAAATATTAACTCATTTTGGCCTCATGGTGACTGTGGGATGTTAGTGCTATGATTTTCCCCATTTTACAGATAAGGAAACTAAAGCAGAAAGAGAAGTTAAGTGATTTGCCCAGGGTCACATAGCTTGTGAGGGTCTGAGGCTGAAATGAATTCAGATCTTCCTAACTCCAGGTTTAAGAAATCTAGCCACTTTGAGACCTAGCTCCCTCCACAAAGTAATGAAGTACGTGGTAGTTTGGGGTGGAGGTCACTTGAGGCTGGAAGGATCAGGAAGGACATTATATAGGATATGGTACTTGGGCTATATCTTGAAGAAAGGGATGGACTCTATGAGGTGAAGATGGAATGTATCCCAAGCATAAACACTGTCTTTGGGCTCTAAAAATATTATATACTGATTCTATATTTGAAGATGAATGCAAAGATTTTTTGCATAGTTTCCATCCTTTTTTATTTCTCTTTATTGGGTAGTCTTTTTTCCCATAAGGGGTATGTGTTGCCTCAACTGAATCATAAAGAACTGGCTGTGCCCAGAGATGCCTGCAAATTCCCCAACCAAATAGATAATCAGTGAGTAATCTTGCCCAGCATCTCCTCCTTTTACTGTCCCTCTACCTGTGTGGTTTTGGTAAGCCTTCTAGAGAAAGGTGTAGATAGGGTGTGGAAAAATAAGGATACTTTAAAAGACTTAGACTCATAGTTAGTATAGAACAAAGACTAATGGGTAGAACTTATGGGAGGACAGATTTTAGCATCTTACATATAAGAAACAACTTCTTTGATATTCAGAGCTATCTAAAAATAAAGTATACCACTTCAGGAACTAGCAAGTTTGCCATTACTAGGGATCTCCAAGTAGAGGTTAAAATGTATTAGAGATACTGTATAAAAGATTAGTGTTTCAGATAGGCCAAACTAATTGACTTCTAAGGGCCCTTTCAACTCTTATGGTGATTCCAGTGGGAGCAAGGGAGGAAGAAAATGATCAATCATAGCATTAAATTAGTACTAGAATGAAAAAAATGCTGTTTTTTTTTGCTTGATTCAGTAGTCACATAGAGAAAGTTCTTAAAATTCTCTAAGAATTTGCAGTCAAACTTTGGGGGGTGATGGAGGAGAAGAATTTTAGAGCATCTGTAATATCTGTATTTAAGGAATGTAACTCAAATAAGAAAATGTAAGTGAAATGCTTTGCAAACCTTAAAATAAATATGAGCCAGGCTTTTATAATTATTATGGGGGTGTAGCACCTATATATAGCATATAATAGGGAACAGGGTTTACATATAACCCAGGTTTCAAGCCTTATTCATTTGCACAAAACTCTCCTCATTGGTGGAGAGATAATTGCTCAATGTTCTCAGGGCTTATGCAAGGTGAAGAGTTGGTTAGGACTTGGGAGACAAAAGACTTTCTTGTTCTGAACCTCAAGAGAGGTCATCCACTTCCAGGCCCTTTGTGGGGAGTTCCCTGGAGGGAGAGAAAATAATTTGGGAAGAAGCTTACAAGTAGAGGAGCCAGTACCTTGATGTGTCTCTAATTTCCAGATCAAGGACTGTCTTGTTTGAACTGAGATATCTCACTCCCAGTTAGAGAGCTCATTCAGCCTGTGCATAACTTCTCTCATTTCTGCTTGCTATTAGCATGGCTAAGTAATTTGTCCTCTGTTCACTATTCGTGATGGTCTTTATGTAGCTAGATTTTGGGAACAAGGGAGTCAAGCCTTCGCATATAGCCTGGGACATGTGTTCCCCACTAATGGATAATGACCAGGAAAGCAGCATGAATTTAAATCATTTCCTCTAGATTAGCAATATGTAAGGCAGGTGGGACAGATCTACATGAATGCATATATGACCTATGTGGACAACCTATGTAGGACAAATGTCCTACATATGTTTGTATTTTCTTGACAAGAAGGACATTCAGAATGGGACACGGACAAGCAGAGGAATGTTGGCACTACTATATTAATTTTGATATATGTCAAAAAAACTAATAATAGATTCACCATTTTCTATATGACTCATTCTTTTCTATTTTTCTTAGCATATGGAAATATTTGTCTTCATTGGTGTTTGTCAAGTTCATAATGAATTAAAAAATAAAAAGTTCATAATAAAAAATGAAATAATATTTTTTCCCCTTGGCAAAAGGCCCAGTTTAAAATGTATTAGAGGGATTTCATTGAGATTGGGAACTTCTGGGTGAGGGAATTCCCTTTACCAATGCAAGTTACCTTCTCTACAATTTATAGTTTTAGCAAGTTGCTAGAACACTGAGAGGTTCAGTAACTTACCAAGGGTCACACAATCCATATGTTAGAGACAGAACTTGAACCCAGGTCTTCCTGGTTTCAAGGTCACCTGTCTATCCACTATTTTTCCCACTCTTGATACTGTGGTTAATATACAGTGTGGAAATTGGAGAAAATTTTTCTTTAAGATGTCTCTCTCAAAGGATTTTAAAATGTACTTAATAATAATGTTTCTAATACGGCCATGGACGTGTTTTTGTTTTTATTTTGGAGGCATTTGGGGTTAAAGGACTTGCCCAGGGTCACACAGCTATTAAGTGTCTGAGGCTGGATCTGAACTTAGGTATTTCTGACTCCAGAGCCTTTGCTGTATACACTAGCTGCCCCCACTGACATGTTTTAAGGCAATTTTTTATTACATACTAAACTCAATTATTCACTCATCTAGTCTAAATGCCTATTATTTTTTGACCTTACATGATAGAGATCAAACTCAAGTCAGTCAGCTTTACATCTTCATAGCAGCTTTGATAAAAAAGTTTAGAAAAGGGAAAACTTGACAACACTGGCTAACTTTTGAGATAATTCATGTCAGCAAAGGTGAATGAGTTGGTTATATGTATGAAGTTATTGTTAGCTGTTTTTTTGCATCTCTGAAACTTGTGTTTATTCCCAATGCATTTCTTCCCTTTCCCTTTTTTTGCTTTCTCAATTTGACATCATTAAGCAGGAATCTAAAGTAATAGAAATGGTCCTTAATTATAAAGACCACCATTTCTAAATTTATACACTAAGCCCTTAATGAGGAAAAAAACTTTTTTGGTTGGTGATGATGCTTTCTGACTCATACTTGTCTTTGAATTAGCATCTCATCTAATTATGAAAATGGCTTCTACTTCCGAAAATATGTCATGAACCTGGTTATCTGTTTGATAATTAAGAACTTAACCTTCAGAAAACAGATTTAGTCCATGTCAACTCTCACCTTGATCTTCTGCTTCTTGGGTCCAAAGCTTTGGCAGAGTCTAGTGGACAGAGTCTCATATTCACTCCCCAATAAAAGCCATTTCCTCTGTACCTTGATGGGAAGTAATCTGTTTTTGATGGATTAGACAATGTCTAAGAGCTGTTAGTTTAACCTTGATTTCCTAGTTTCTGAGTTTGGACATTTGGTGATATTTTATTAAAGCCTAGGCAGCATTTCACACTTTTGTACCAGAACTCATCTGGCTATGGGGATAGAGGGACATTAATTTTTGGTTAATCTTTTGAGCCTTCTGTGTTCATTATTAAGCTCTGTATTCACTTCATTATAATTTTTAGATGATAGTACAATTAATATGTAAGAATGATCAGAACCTTATTATTCATTATATCATTGGCATATGTGGTGGGTGATAGATGGAATGACTGAAGAAAATAAAAGGTTTGAGCTTCTGAGTATCTCAATTTATTAAGCAATGCATGCCAATTACTTAGCAAATTGAGACCAGGCATCTTCCTTTGATTATGGCTGGCCCCAAATACAGGGGGAGATGGACTTTTATGCATTAAAAATAATTAATCAAATAAGGCCAATTAATTAAAAGGAAACAATACATTAGGTAATCTGATTTCTAATTGGATGAAAAATTAAGAACTTTCCAAGTTGGGAGGGAGAGAGCAAACAGGTGCAATTCCCTGAAATCAGAAAAAGGGGTTTCCTCCTCTCCCCAAATGTCTGTTAACAATCAAAAGAACATGAAATCAATAACTGATTCATCTGTATAGAGCCAGTTTTCAAATAAGACATATAGATTGCTTGAGAGGCACAACTGTGAGAAAACTGCTTGCATCAATCTTTGGATTTGACTGAGTTTCTGGTCAGCATCACCTAGTTAGAAACCCTTAGTTAAGGGTCTATAAACAGCAAATAGAGAGGGTCCAGTTTCCCAGCCACATAGAGCTAGGTCCAAACAATACAATAAGGTTTTCTCACAATTCCTACAATTGAATAAAGCTTTCTTTTCAGATAGAAGTTGGACTGGACTTGTAATTAAATAGAAAGAGAGCTGAACAAGCCCTGGAACTGAGTCATAAGATAGAGTCAGTGTGATTTGTTCAGTTCCCACAATTAACTATTTGCTGTTCTAATCCCCTCAGTGCCCTCACATGGAATCATATTTTTCCCTTGAAGCATTGTTAGACAAAGGTCGATAAATTAGTATGCATACCTTCAAGTGTATGGAAGGATCATCCCTGTTGGGGCTCTTGTTGGTAATGGGTTGAACTGGTCCTCAGCTAACAGGAGGCACGTGATCACCTGGGGGCAGAATGCACAGGCTGCACCTGTTTGAGATAAACAGGATTATCTCTCCACCTTCGTGGTGATGCACATTGGCTCGCTGTGGCTAGGGCATGGCCAGGGGAGGGGCCCTAAGGGGCCCTGGAGAAAGGACTTAAATACAGGCTACCCGGAGGCAGAGGGAGTTCCAGCCACGCCAAGTTTGGAGAAAGTAGCTAGAAGCAAGTATTGTGTTCTGAAGAAGACCAGCCACACCAAGCTTAGAGAATGAGAGAGAGTTCCAGCCACACCAAGCTTAGAGAATGTAGCTAGAAGCAAGTCCTGTGTCCTGAGTTTTTCTGTGCAGCTTTTTCTCCCGGAGTAAGCGGAAGCCGGGAGCCGGGGACACCCAAAGCCTGTTGAGGAAGGGTATAGGTGAAACCTATACAGCCTGACCCCCAAAAGCCGTAGCACATCCCTTGATTTTTGTCAGTTAAAAACATATTAGTTCATTGAATTCACAAATTCTATAAATTTTATTTTTATTCTCTTAGGATCGTAGATGGAACTGAAATGGATCTCAGGGATCATTAGTCTAAAAATCTCATTTTGTAGATGAAAAAACTTAAGACTAATGCCTAATAAAGTGGTTGAGTGACTGGACCCAAAGTCACAGAGCTAGTAAAATACCAAAATGTGAGGTTTTGGCCTCAGATCCTCTGGTTCCAATTCCAACCCTCTTTCCATAACACCACATCCTCATCAACCTTAGTTCAAAGCCAACACAGCAGTCAAACAGCAAGAGTCAAGCAAAAGAGAAGGATGTTCTTTTGCCTTTAAAACCTCATATGTTAATAAAATTTGTCATAATTTCAACACATAGTAATTTTTTGCTGATGATATGAATTCTGCTTACTTTGTAAGTAAACATGATATTCTTTATTCATTATATAATTTGTTATCTTCTAAGAGTAAAGCAAAGAGAACGCAAAACATTATTAATCTAAAGTACAGTAGGTTAAAACATAAAGGGAATTTGTAATTTAATGTAATACAGAACCTGGAAATGTGGTTTTCTTAGTGTAAAATTTCAACAAAACACAAAAAGGGGCCTAATCATTAACTAGTATTTACTGAGTGACCATTGTAAAAAACTGTAATGTACGCTAAGTGCTTTATAAACCTTAAATGGACTATAAAACTGTCTGTTGCTGTTGTTACTATTATTATCAAAAGTTATGTGCTGATTTATTATAATTTGCCTGGAGGGGCCCCCAGACTGTAGCAGAATCATTATTCCAAGATGGCACAAAGGACTCTTGTTGCTGCCCTTGAAAGGGTCAAGAGTAATTGCAGAGAAAAAGCACACATCCCTATCGACTTTCCTTGACTTTGGAACAAATTAGTTGGTAACTCTAGGCATTACTCCTGACTCTTCTACAGCACCTCTAATGAATGTTATGAGTATTTCAGCCTTTTATCTGTTCTAACCTATATAACAGAAGCAGTTAAATATTTCACATATATTTAATAGGGAATTGATAGATAGAATAATTTATTTCCACACAAATCCACCTAGGGAGCTCTAATTTTTTAGATTTCCAGCAATAATAGATCTCAAACCCAAGGGACATGCCATCTGCCACATCTGTGCCTTTGCTCTGTATGCCTGGAAGGCACTCCTTCCTTACCCCCACCTCACAGGGTCCCTTTCTTTAGCTAAAACCATCTTCTACCTGAAATCTTTCCTGTTTCCCCTCATTTTCTAGTGCCTTCCCTCCTAAACTGCCTTATATTTAACTATGTTGTATATTTATGTATTTATTCTCTTCATAGTTATTATATATAATATATACATACTTATTCATGTCCCCCATTAGAATACTGTTGCCTTAAGAACAGGGATTGTTTCAATCTATGTTCTTGTATCCTTGGCACCTAGCATACAAAAGGCACTTAAATGAATTCTTGTTGATTGACTGATACTATGTACATATGTGTATGTGTGCATGCTCACTCATAGTAAGAGGTCTGAAATGGGCAAAGCAGATCAATAGGACTAAACATAGATCTTTGCTGTAATTTAAGAGTAAATTGTGACTGTTGCTACTGTGACTGCAGCATGGTCTCAGGTGTGCAATATTTTGAGTTGCTACTATAAATTATTAATTAAAACCAGCAGTTTTATTAGCTTCCTAAGACACTGATGATAATTGTTATTCAGTATCATGGTTTATGTTAATACTCCAACTTCTAAATATAATCTTGTGTCTGGGATGCCATTAAAGTTCATTAGAATGAATTTAGGCATTTTAACAGCCATAAAAATGAAAGGAAAGCATTGGAATGTAGCTAACTGTAGCAGTTATTGCAATGTCTATAATACATCTGAATTATATCGAAGTCCTTCAGAAGAGATGAATGGACTACTAATTTCTTTCTTTCTTTTTCTTCGAAGTGTCTCTTTCAGGGAAATTGTGGTGAGTTTATTGTCTCATCAAGTGCTGCTGCAGAACTTATATGACATCTTGTTAGAAGAGTTTGTCAAAGGCCCCTCCCAAGGAGAAGAGAAGACAGTCCAAGTGCCAGAAAACAAGTTGGCTGGTTTCCTCAGGTATATCTCCATGCAGAACTTGGCTGTCATCTTTGACTTGCTGTTGGACTCCTATAGGACAGCCAGAGAGTTTGACACCAGCCCAGGGTTGAAATGCCTGCTGAAGAAAGTGTCTGGCATTGGAGGGGCAGCCAACCTATACCGCCAATCTGCAATGAGTTTTAACATCTATTTCCATGCCCTAGTCTGTGCTGTCTTGACCAATCAGGAGAATATCACTGCTGAGCAGGTGAAGAAAGTCCTTTTTGAAGATGATGAAAGAAGTACAGACTCTTCCCAGCAGTGTTCATCAGAGGATGAAGATATTTTTGAAGAAACAGCACAAGTCAGCCCCCCACGGGGAAAGGAGAAGAGACAATGGAGAGCTAGGATACCCTCTCTGAGCGTCCAGCCAGTCAGCAATGCAGACTGGGTATGGTTAGTCAAAAGGCTTCATAAGCTCTGCATGGAATTGTGCAACAATTACATCCAGATGCACTTGGATCTGGAGAATAATGTGGAGGAACCTCCTACCTTCAAGAGCGACCCTTTCTTCATCCTCCCCTCCTTCCAATCTGAGTCATCCACTCCATCCACAGGAGGGTTTTCAGGGAAAGATACACCATCTGAGGATGATCGCAGTCAGTCAAGGGATCATACGTCTGATAGCATGCCCCCAAAGGGAAACACTGGGGATACATCAGAGCTGCCCCCCAGCCCCAAAGGGGAAAGGAAAGATCAAAGTAGGAAGAAAGAGTGGTGGGAGAGTGCAGGAAACAAGATCTATACCATGGCCACTGACAAAACTATTTCAAAGTTGATGACTGAGTACAAGAAGAGGAAGCAGCAGCAACATAACCTAGTCCCATTTGCCAAAGACATCAAGGTGGAGAAGAAAGGAGAGCAACTGGGCTCCAGGGGACCAGATTCACCCCTCCTCCAGCGTCCACAACATTTGATAGACCAGGGTCAAATGAGGCATTCCTTCAGCGCTGGTCCAGAGATCCTAAGGCAAGAGAAGAGGCCACGCTCTGGCTCAACAGTGAGCACCTTGAGTATATCTGTGAGAGACGCCGAGGCCCAGATCCAGGTAGGGCCCAGTACCCACAGAAGTACAATAGCAGTATATAAGCACAAAATAGGAAACATAAGATGACATATTTTGGACTCAACGAAATATGTTGTCTTATGAAATATGGTCAAACCTGGGCAACGAAATTTAATGTCTTGGTTGGAGCAGACATGGTATAAATTTTTTTTTAGCATCATAAGAAGATGGTGTTGAGACATCAACTTTAGCATAATGTCAGTGATTGATCTTAACACTCTCTCAGGGAGACTCAGTATATGTTCTTATGAAACAAGGTTTCCTAAACTTTTTTGTGTCATGGACCCCTTTGGAAATCTAAGAAATCCTTTCTTCTGATAATCTTTCTTATGATAATCTTTTTAAACGCACAAAATAAAAGACATGGGATTTCAAATAAAATAAAATTATATTGAAATTCAGTTATCAAAATATGACAAGTTCACAGACCCCAGATTAAGAAGCCCTTCTATAAAAAAAAACAAAACTATAACAGACTTCTTTTTTTTCTTTTTTGGGGGAAAGTAGGGTAATTGGGGTTAAGTGACTTGCCCAAGGTCACATGGCTAGGTTTTGTGTTGAGTGTTTGAGGCCAGATTTGAACTCAGGTCCTCCTGACTCCAGGCCAGTGCTCTATTCAACGCACCACCTAGCCACCCCCATGAAAGACTTTTTAAAGTTTCAAAATAGAAATAATTGTTTCATATCAGAAAACAATGTCATAATTGAGAGAGAGCTAGAATTGGAGTCAGGAGAACATAAATTCAGATCTAGCCCATATATTTACTAATTGTGTGACCATAAGTAAGTCATTTAAAACCATCTGCCTCAGTTTCCTTATCTGTAAATAAATATTTACAATAGCAATAATACCTCACTGAGTTGTGAGGATGAAATGAAATTATAAGATTATCTAGATCAGTGGTTTTCAACCTTCCTAATGCTGTGACCCTTTAATACTCATATATGGGCATATCTACATGTGGGTGGACCCTCCTGGAGATGGATAGATAGATGAGACACAGCTCGTGTCTCATTTCCTAAGACCATCAGAAATATGTGTTTTCCAACGGTCTTAGGCGACCCCTGTGATCACTGTGAAAGGGTCATTCGACCCCCACAAGGGTCACAACCCACAGGTTGAGAACCGCTGATCTCGATTAAAGTGGGAAGAGATCTTAGAGGCAATTTATTCTAACTCCCTCATTTTGTAACTGAGGAAATTGAAGCCCATAAAAATAAATGACCTTCTCAAAAGTCACACAGGTAGAAAGTAACAGACGGTGCTTTTGAAACATCAATACTATCATTACTTAAAAGGATGATAGAGATTTAAAGTTTAAACTTCAACTGAGAACTTAGTTTGTTATATTGGTAGTATGAGAACAAATTTAACATGGTGATCCCAAGTATAAATAATTTATTTTAAATTATATAGAGGGACAGTAATTTATTCACCTGTTATATCACTGCACAAATTTTTTCTTAGGGTTTTCTTACTGACACTTTCTTTTACCTTGAAGCTCATGATTGTATGTGTATTTTAAAATGCTCATCTCTTTTAGATGTCTGATGCCTTCCTTACTTACTCCATTATAAAATGCCATTTTTTTTGTAAAGAAAAACTGATTGTAGGCCTAAAAACCTGAGGACTCCTAGTGATAATCAAACTTGAACATAAAAATAATATGAAGAGCACTAAAATTTTTTTAACTTTCTTTTTACTTTTAGGCATGGACCAACATGGTGCTAACAGTTCTCAATCAGATTCAGATCTTGCCAGACCAGACGTTTATTGCCCTCCAACCAGCAGTATTCCCTTGTATCAGCCAACTGACTTGTCATGTGACTGATAATCGTGTTAGACAGGCTGTAAGGGAATGGCTTGGGAGAGTGGGTCGAGTCTATGACATCATCATATAAAAAGAAACACATTCCATCAGATAGGAGAAGAAAGTAATGAAGGTTAAAGGTATGCTAACAATCTGGTTGACAACAGTGTCCCACCTCCCTCTTTAACATTTAGGAGAAGGAGCCTGTATATTTGGAGATGGTAACCAAATAAGAAGTCTTTCAGGATACCCAACCTTGAACCAGCCATGTATCTGGCCCAGGCAAATAAACCATGTGAGATGCATTGATCTCACTCATTGCTTTAGGACTGCCTGTTTCACTGAAGTCCATCTTTCTATATGTTGAACATTATTACCCATTGTTTCAGTGTGTGATTGTTTCCAGGAAGGTCATATTCAAGGGCTGCCTTTTTGAAAGCACTTTTGGCTCAGTGGAATTAGATATGATGGGGACATTGCATTTGGTGCCACCCCCTTTTTTAAAAAAAAAAGCCTGCTAGTAAGTCAGGCTAGTGTCAAAAACAGAAAATTAGTAGCAGGTGACATAAAAGGTAGGAAAAGCTAGACCTCCCATGTCAATTAGATGGGGATAGAAGTGGATATAAGGATGTGGTTAAATGAAAAACAACTTTTGCCAAATATGCCCAAAAGATTATCAGGATGCTTGTAAAAAAAATAGTCCTCTGTAAATCAAGCTTTACAAGCATTTGTACCAGCTTAACCAAGAAGGGTAAATTCAAGCTTTTGTCTCCCTTTTTATTTAGAGACTCTTTCCTGAAAAGGTTTGAAATAATGATAGCAGTCTTGGCCCTATACTCACAATACCCGATGATTTATTGGAGTATTAGTATTATTATTAGAAGACTTAGGAGCTGTCATATCGTTAGGAATGGTTTGGTTGACAATCTCATGAATGATGTTTTGAGAACATGCCAGGGAACGGTGTGGATTAATAGTGTCTCAACTACTCCAGTATTCCTTTGCATAGCCAGATATGAGTACCATATTTGTCTGAATATTAGGTAAGGTACTAGAAAAAAAATAAACACATCCTACCTTACATTCACAGGCATGGTGCATAGGTAAAGAAAACTTAAGAGTCCTTCTTTGAGGCTTTTATTGTTGGAATAAACAGACTCTTGGTAGTTGTTTCAAACCCCTTATAAGTGATACCTCAGGGCAGAGACAAGTATAAAAATTGGGGTGGGTGATTTAATTACTTTTAAGTCTGATTTTTAAAACCTTATTATGTTTCCTTAGTTCAAATGCTTTATTCTGGCTTTTTAGTTTTTGAGAGACACTCTAAGAGGCTCTAAAATTGAACACAAGTGGTTAAAAAGACAGACTGGGAAGAAGTTGATAAGTAACAACAGCTTTGGTATTGGACCTGGAAAAGCTAAGGGATAAGAACATCATTTTGCATCACAAAGGGCAAGGAATGGAGTCTGTAATGGAGTTGAGTTCATTTGTGAACTAGACATTTCTTTGGAAAGTAGAGGAATTTTGTATTCAAGGTCACTGTATACTTCAGTCAACCCAATAAATGGAACAAAGGTACTTAAACCAAAAGTTATACTGAGGTTCATCTAGATGCAACAAGAGAGGAGATTTAGGATGTAACTGTTAATAATTACATTATATTTTAGATTTCTCAAAACTATAGCCATTCTGCTGAAATATTAATCTTATTAAGTTCATAAGAAAGTCTTTCAAAGACAAGAGATAATTATAAGACAAATGATGACTTCCACCCATCCACCCTCAAATCCTTTTATTCCAAACAGAGTGTCCTCTCATTCCTTGAAATATAACACAAACTATTTGCCAAGGGGTACTGGGGATTTCCTACTGGATTTTATCTAGTCTTGACAGCTAAAATGCTCCACTTGGGCAGACCAATTATTCTTTCTTTAGGAAGGGGCTTTATGATTTTATATGTTACCTGGAGGGGTGAGGACTAGCAGTAAGTCCCAAATTTTATGAGTGGATTGTTGAAAGCATTTTTCTCTCCAATAGTTTAGGGGAAAATAAATAACATAATTATAGACTATTCCATCTAATGGCATCCACAGGGAAGAGGTGAATGTGTTCCAGTTGTACAACACTCATTCCTCACACTCATTGTTTAACTTATATATCAACCCACTAGCCAAGAATAAATAGATTTAGGAGATTGTTTCCAACTCTGATATTCTGTGAAGTTGCCCACCAAACCAGGTGAACTCTGTTTGGCTTACCAATAGTTTTATATGCTATGGATTTCCTATGATTTGTAAGTGGACTTGGTGGCATTATAAATACTTTTTCAAAGAAGACTGAGCTATGTTTTGTTTCATAGCTTAGTTTTCTCCTTGGAAAATCCCCAAGGGTTCTACAGGTGGTGAAGTTGTATATAAAAATGCATCCTTGGGTTCTATGTGGAAAGCAAATTTGTTATATTGAATTCTTTGTTATAATTGTAGGAGGAAAAAGCACCTGTTTTTCTCAGCCACCAGGTATGATGTGAATGAAAACTGCTTCCTCATACAAACAGAATGCCTCTTAAGAATACTGGCTGTAGCAGACATTCCCCTCAAAAATACTGCTGAACAATTAATACAGCATCATTGGTCCTAAATTGAGGACCTCGGCCGACAGAAATGGAAAAACTATTTACATTTCTGGAAATGAATGAGAGTGAGGCTGATAAACTTTGTACAATTCTGCCTCACTTAAATCCAATTCACACACATGTCAAGACATCACCCCATGATATCATTGGTCCTCTTCAAAAATGGACAAACAACAACAATGACATTCCTTACAAAAATCCTTCAAAGACAGCTACAGAATCCTTAAAGTCAGAAGGGAGTCTAGAATAGAAACAAGAATTTGTAAAGCCAGAATCAGCTGCAGAATAAAGAAAGGCAAGTCTAGGCCATTCTCAGTTTGTAAAGTTTATAAAAATTCATTCATAAATTAGTTTGGCACAGTTTCCCATAGAAACAATTATAAATTGTGTCTGGGTAACCAGGTAGCTCACAGAAGATTAACCCACAATTTTTGCTGAGTGATAGACTCTGTAAATGAAATTGATAGCATTATAAGTACTTTTAAAAAGAAGACTAAGCTATTTATGTTTGGTTATATAGCTTAGCTGCCTCCTTGGAAAACCCCAGAGTCTGGAATACCCGAAACGAATCCAGCCTCAGACACTTTCTAGCTGTGCGATCCTGAGAAAGTCACTTAACCTATTTTTTTCTGCCTCAGTATCCTCATCTGTAAAATGATGATAATAATAGCACCTAACTCCCAGGGAAGTTAAGGGGATAGAAGTGATATAATATCATCAAGTGCTTTGCAAATCTTAAAGCTCTATATAAACCCTAGCTATTATTAAGTATAATACTAATGAGATGCAAGAGACCTTAGTAGCTGGCTAGTATATCCAAAAGGGAACCATCTATTTAAAGAAGCCAGGCAATGAGGAACAAACCACTACCCAAGGGAGCCTTAATTCTTTTTTTGCCTGCTTAATTTATTTGCTGTTGTCACAAGTCTCTTAAGATGAGATCAGAATTTGAAAACAGCAGCTTCCCTTCTATTTCTTTGCTCTTAAAAAAATGTGCCTCTCGAATTAGACAGTGGGGAACCCTAAAATGCAAGGGGGAGAATTCTGATTCTATGGCCTAACCAACCTATCTTTTTTCTATTAATTATATTCCTGATTTATTCTTCCTATTTTTTTTTTAAAGAATGGGAAAATAAGGAGCAGCTAGGTGGCACAGTGGATAGAGTACTGGCCCTGGAGTCAGGAGAACCTGAGTTCAAATTTGACTTCAGATATTTAACATAAAACCTAGCCACGTGACCTTGGGCAAGTCACTTAGCCCCAAATGCCTTACTTTCCCCCCTCCAAAAAAGAAAAAACAAGAGTGAATAATAAGAAAGGGTTGGCTATAGATAACCTAAGCTATTCAGAACTATACTTCTATGGAATTTTCATGTGATCCATTCCTGTCAATATTCGGGTTTACTGACTGACTGCTTACTGCCTAACTACCCACCCCTTTCTCAAATAATTTTTAACTCTTATTTATCTTCTTTTTTTCCCAAACTCTCTTCTACATATATAAAATTAGGCCATGACTTTCATAGTTTTAAACTTCTTAATTTGTGAACAATTAGATTAAAAAATATTAAAATGTTTCAAGAGCAAACATTAAAAATTTGATTTTTAAGCATGAGATTTGAAAAAACAATGTTTAAAAGGATTTCATGAAGTTACCATATGAGCAAATGAATATTTTATAAGGATTTACTTAGAGTTTAAGGCTTTAAATTATTACATTAGGAAATTTACTTGACCTCTCTGGGCTTCAGTGTCTTTATTTTTTTAAAGGTAGTTGTACACAGTTAGCTTTGTGGTATTTTCTAGTTCTAAGTCTATAGTCCTATAGTCTCCTCATTTTCCAGGAAATTATAATGTGACTCATAAGCAGTCACTGAAATATTCATACTCAGAAAGAAAAACCTATTCTTATATCATTGTTCCTCCAAAATAAATGCATACAAGACCTTTGATGTGTTTATAACAAAAGTAAAGCTTACAATTCTCTAATGCTTTAATTCTTTGATGCATACAAAATAACTTCCTTACAAAAAAATCTCAAGAATTGAAAGCGGACAACCTTAAAGGCCAACCAATCCAGCCCATGTTGTTGTTCAGTCATGTCTGACTTTTCACAACCCCCTATGAGGTTTTCTTGGAAAAGATACTGAAGTGGTTTTCCATTTCCTTCTCCAGTATCCAATCCATCCGTACCTGAACAAAAGTCAATTTACAATATCCCCAGCAAGTGGTCATCCAACTTTTACTTGAAGGTCTTTAATGCTGGAGAAGTCAATAGCTCCTAAATCAGTTCATTTCACTTCCGGATGGAAAAATAGCTAGTATGTCCTTCCTGTATCTTCTGTTCTCTAGGCAACATCCCCAGTTTCCTCAAGAGTTCCTCCTATGGGATGGATTAAAGATCTTTCACCATTGGGGTCATGCTCCTCTGGACACTCTCCAAATAATTAGTGTCTTTGTAAAAACAAACAAACAAACAAACAAACAAACAAAAACAAAAACAAAAAACCGTGCCTAGAACTGAACACAATACTCCACCTATAGTCTGACCAAGGTAGAGCACAATAGGGATATTGCTTCATTAGTCTTAAACATTCGGCCTTTCTTAATGGACTCTAAAAGGATGAACTTAGAGCTAGAAATAACCTTCAAAATCATAAAGGTGAAATGAGTTGTCCAAGGTCACTCAGGTAGTAAGTAGAAGAATCCAAATTCAAACCTTGGTTCTCAGATTCCAAATCCAATCTTCTTTCCACTGCCTTATGATGCTCCCTCATAATAGCAACTCCATGATGTAGATAGTATATTTTCAGGAGAAAAATCGATTCATTCATGGTCCCACACCAGAAAGTATTAGTGGCAGACTTTGAACCCAGGTCTTCTCACCTACATCTAGTATTTGTTCCACTGCCATATATAGGCAACTTAAGTCCAAGATCAGTCGAGTGACAGTCATTCAACTAAATAGTAGAGAACAACAAAGAAATTGGGAGAATTTTGAAGGAGAGCAAATGCAGGATTTAAATGGGTTTGGGAAGACTGAACTGAGGGCAGAGAAGAAGGAAATTATGTAAAGTTTTGGACCAGATAAAAACTGAGATAATATATTATTGCTTACTTCTGCATAGTTCCTCTAGGCATCAACATAATCAAAATACAGTTATTGATCACCTACTATGTGACAGGAAAATAATCCTGCCTCCAGGAACTTATATTCTTTTGAGAGAGACAGTAAGAATATGTAGGATGATATATAATATTTTTGATTTTCTTTAAACAGAGTACTATCTTTAATCTTAAAACCAGTTCCTTGAATGTTATTTCAAGGAACTGATCAAGCATATACAATGAAATATTCATATTTTATTTACAGTTCTGCAGAAAGTAAAAGCTTAATTCTCAGAAAACAATCTTTACTGTTCAGTGAGCTCAGGTCACAGTGTCCCAACCCATCGAGTCCCTTCTATTTGTACCCTTGGGAAGGATATTGAGCTATGTGGATGCTTTTGGAAGAATAGAAAGAATAAACCAATTTGGAGGACCAAATGTTCTCTCTAATAGCAAGAATTAAGTATATACTGTTTTTTATAAAATCAATCATCAAAAACAGCCAGCACTTATTAATCATCTACTGCATAAAAGGAATGGTTCTAGGTGCTAAGGAAAGTAGTGAGTATCACTAAGAAAGGTCCTTATTTTCCAAGGAGACTATAATATACAATATTACATAAGTGCATTTGGAGCAAAACAAAGTATTGTTCAAGGAGGAACATTGCTACCAACTTCTGGGGATCAGGGAAGACTCCATGGATGACAATGGTATTTGAGCTGGGCTTTAAAAGGAACATAGGGATTCAACTAGCAAAGATGGGGAAAGGAAGCCATTTCAGACAAAAGAAACAGTATAAGGAAGGTTTGGAAGTGGGAAAGTGCTGTTCATAGTCATGGGGCAGGAAGTAGGCAAATTTGGCTAGAACACAGAGTGATTGGAATGGATTAATATCAAAGAAGTTTAGAAAGATAGGGTTGTGCCAGATTGTAGGTGGAGTACTTTAAATGTCAGTCAAAGAAATTTAAACTTTACTAGGTAAGCAATCTGAAGCCTCTAAAGAATTTTAAAGACAAATTCATTCTTTACAACTATTCTTTCCTGGTAGCAATGAATATTTTTCAAGGCAGAGGTATCACTGTGAATGCACGGTGGAACCCTTTGCATGTCTACCCTTTCTGAGTTAGTCATTCTAATTATTTAGAGCTGTCATGTGATCCTGGGCTAGGAAGGGTAGCTTTTGACTTATAGTACTTGGGTCTTTTATGCTTTTTCACAAAAGAAGACACCAATGTAGAAGGCCTGTGAAATTAGGGGGCAGTTCAATTCACAATTTGTCCATTTTCCACAAAATTGTTTGTCCCTTCCCTCCTTCTCTAGGGGAATACCCTTGACCACATTCCCCTTTCTCTGTTGAAGGTGGGTGAGTGGTACAGTGCACTTTGCCTGTCTACATTAGACACAGAAACTCACCTACTATTTCAGGAAGTGAGGTGAAGATGCCAGTAAGGTGAGAACCTGTGCATGTAGCATGTTTGCATTTAAAACAGTATTATTTCAGGGAACAGAAAGAAAGTAGCTTTGTGGAGAAATTTATTTTGAAATTGTATCATTTCTTAATTTAAGAAGAAAACTATATTAAATAGTGTCCCTATATCTTTGTTTAATGTTTCAAGGGTTTGGGGGACAATTAGGGCAGAGAGACAAACAGAGAACTATACATAAAGAGCCTGATTCCTTTTAAGATTTCATTGTGGAATCTCCATCATTTTCTACCACAAATTATTTTTCTAGGGCAATATGTTTATTACCCTGAGGAATCAAGTTTCCTTTAGTAATTCATAAGTGCTGGCTGTTAAAAAAAATCAACCAGACTTACCAAGTGTCAAAGAGAAACAGAGTTTGACAGAGACAAGACAGTGTTCAAGTTTAATGACTTTTCAACCACACTTGGCTCATATCTTTCTGGTTTCCATTTTGAACATACTGGTAATTGGTGTTTTTTTTAAAGGACAGAAGACTATGAATGTACATGTCCTATAAACAGTTGTTAGAATCTTTGTCTTTGAAGAACTAGATGCTGTTTTTAAATCATGTAATAATTTGTCTCATGTTGATTCTTTCACTTCTATAGATGGTGATTTCAAATTTAAGCAAAGTGTTTGAATTTATTGTGTCTAAGCATACTTAAGGGGTCATTTCTATAGAAGCCTTCAGCATCTTTAGGTACTGCTTAATAGACTATCTTGATTATAAACCCTTCCTCTTCTCCCTCTCTCATGCTGTTCCTTTTACATAATTCACAGATGGGTCACCAAAAATATCCTCACTTTCTTGGGCTCGAAACTGAAAATTTCCCCTAGAATGTCAGCTTTTGCTCACATGTGTTATGTAAATGAACTATTTGGATTAATCTCATATATATCCTTGGAACTTTGGACTGACTACCCTTTTGAGCATGGTGATACCCGATTATACCCAGTCAAGGAGGATCCCCTTTTCCAGTGGCACACCTACCTTGTTAAGTGGCATCATTTCTTAGCCATTTGGTAGCAGTTTAAAGGGTCAAAGACCTTGCTACTACATCTTATGGTTCTTGCCTTACTCCATTTTCAGTTGTGATTGTGTTTTCATGCCCCTTTCTGTTAATTTGATAAAATAGGTACTTGCTGACATCATCATGCAATCCCTTGGTTACAAGTTAACTCATTTAGCTGACACTTTTTGAAAACACTAATAGTACATATGCACAGGCACAGTGTATATAAACACAATTAAGGTACATGAACAATTACATTTTCCTCCAGTCTTGAGTAAGCAGGGTATGATTGGCACTGCATACTGTGTGCTATATACAGTGTGCAAGAAAAAGACAATGCAGTATGTAGGAAAACTTTGTTCAATCAAAAAAAATCGTCAAATGCCTACTATGTGCTCTGTACTAGGTGCTGGAGACCTAAAACAAAAATGAGGCAGTCCCTTCCTTCAAAAAGCTAATAACCTGTAGATTAATTCTGATGTCATTTACTTAGAATTTGTGATCATTCCAGCACAAGAATAAAGTTTTCCTTCAAATTATCTATATTATTTGCTTTCAAAAAAATAAAGATTGTAGACTTTTTAAAGCACTTTAGAAGCCCCAGTCACTTATATAAATTATTACATCATTCTTACATAGTCATTAATAAATTAATTGTCACAACTCTTTACTAGATGAACCAAACATAAAAAGCACATAATTTCAGAGGTGAAAGGAACTTTAGGGATCATGTGGTCCAGCCCCTTCATAAACCGATCTGTAATTCATACTTTTTCCTGGCTTAGAATATCCTTTTCTCCAACTACTCTGAATTATTTAACTTTTGAGTATAGTTGATAAGAACTAGGAACATATGCAAGGTATAGAATGGGAGGGTGTCAGAGATGCAAATTTTTTCAATCTGATGTGACTCAAAGTTAAATAATTTCATTCCTTATTAAAATCATTTATGAAATTAAAATAGATCTTAACCTGAAGTTATATTAGTTAGAAACTTTACCATTTTGCATTTTATGCATCAGCAACCATTAAGGTTTCAAATGATAGCAAATTAGAATGTCACCAGTTTCCTTCCTCCCCCCCAAAACCCCCAAATTGTCTCCTCTGAATTGATTGGCATATCATGTGTTATCATGTTTGTTTTCATAGGTTTTTCCTTCAATCCTTTAGGTTCACAAATCAAGAACATGGAAATTGCAGCCACTAGTGTCTGTTTACATCTACCTCACTGTTATTTGCAAGCTGCCCTATTCTCCTGTGTTTCTTCTAATATATCCCAAATGGCTCCAGTTAGATCTATTTCCTTCTACTAGAAAAAGAGAATCCCATCCAACTGGCAGGCCTTAGCAATTAAGTGATTTCAGTAATGGCTCTAATATACTATGACTTCAATTACAAGTAACAGCTGTGCCAGGATTGCTAGTGGCCTGGCTTATAAGAAGGACATTGCATGGGCATAGGCCAGCTTGCTTATAGGTCAGGCCCTATGTTCTGATGTCCAGTATTTTGTCTTATTGTAATAACAGTGCTGCAAAACTAGCCACCTTTTTGTATCATCAGTTCAGATCTCTGTCCTTGCTCAAATAAATGCTGAATAAGACCTAGGGGTTATTATACTGGGGTCCGTGAACTTGTGCTTTTAAAAATATTTTGATGTGTTTTAAATACATAATTCATTTTCTTTGTAATGCTATGTATTTTATTTTACACCTTTAAAAACACGATTCTGGAAAGGGGTCCACAGCTTTTACCAGATTGCTAAAAGGGTCCACAACACATACGCACATATATACACACACACTAAATATTCCTGTTCTAAAAAGAAAACAATATGCTCCCTACATATTTATTTTCCAGCAGAACCAAAAGGAGGTTAATGTCTTTTTGCCCTTTTAGCATTATGCCAAAGACTGAACTTGTTTTTGCATTTTAAATCCAAGGCAGATTGTCTAAACTATAGTGTTGCCATGATGATGTCAGTATAACTGTTTTAACTACATCTGTAGGGATTCTAATCTCAACAACCATGGCCAGTTTTTCACCAGGAGTCGTGTTTTTTTTTCTTTTCCATAGAGAATTAATATGAGCTCAACAAGGAAGTTCAAAATTTGGTTTTACCTTCCATCTCTTCTGAATCAATTCCAATGTCTATGTGTTCTAATTTCTAGAAAAAATATATATAAACTGCAAACCATTCTCCCCAGTTCCTCTCTATGTTGGTCTGTGGACATTTGATTTGGTTATTATATATCTGTTTGTTGTCAAACATGTCACAATGAGCTGACTTGCAAATGTATTTTGTGTATATTTTGTTCAAATAGGAAATTATGAAAGGAAACTATTTTAAAAGAAATTGTATTTCTGTTGCTTGTGTTGTAGAATAAAGATACAAATGCATTAAAAATACAAGGAGTCTAACATGCTTTGGAAACTAATAATTTGCTTGCTAAAATGCTCAGTTCAAACAACTATCTTGAGAAAAGGATATCTTTTTTCCCTGAACGGTAGTAAAATGATACACAGGGATTCCAACACACAAATCAAACTTCTGGGAAGTGAAAGAAAAGCCATCAGTTCTTGGAACCACTTTTTGATCACAGCAACATAAAGACCTTAGCAAAACATGACTATTCTGTCTTCTTATTTCTTAAAAGCAGGTTGTAAATGGTACCCATTAAGTGTAAAGTAATGAATCAATACATGTCATTGCTCCCCTGTACCCTCAGAGGTACTTGGTCTTGAAGTCTTCTAGACATGGTTTCCTACTCAAATCTGTTTTTGTTATTTGTAGATTAGGAATTTTAATACTTTTAATACTTGTATTGTCTACCTCACAGAATCATGGCGAGGAAATAACTTGATATACTAAATAAAGGTGAGGGGGAGGGAGTGAGGGAGACAGAGAAAGAGAGAAAGAAAGAAAGAAAGAAAGAAAGAAAGAAAGAAGTACCTACAAAATAAAAATGGAACAAAAAGCAGTACAAAATATAATGACAAATATCCTCAAACATATAGTAATGACACTTTTGGAGGAATCAAGCAACAATTATCACTAATAGAAAAATAATAAGATCAAATAGAGAAATAGGGGGGAAAAAGTGCTAGAAGAACTAAGGCTGGATTTTTTTTAATTTTCATTTCCTAAATCAAATTGTACACAGTCTTGTAATCAGGAATAAATGAAGAAATTGGGGCAGAGCCAAGATGGCAGCATAGAAGCAGCAAGGTTCTGCAGCTCCCACACATCCACCCTAAATACCCATAAAATATGACCCTAAACAAAGTCTAGGACTCTAAAATTCACAAAAATACAGAAAACGCATCTCTAACTGAAGGCAGCTCAGCAGGAGGGGCTCATCACAACAGGCCGGGAGGCAAGGCCAACCCAGCCTGAAACCAAAACATGGCCAGGCCCCAAGGCAGTTGAGAGGAGCCCAGCAAAGCCACAGTCAGTCTACAAGAGAGAAGATCCACAGCACCTCCAGCAATCTTCACATGTACCAAGGTGTGAAAAACAAGAATTAGAGAAAAGCAGCTCAGCAGGAGGCCCCAGGTTGGTGGGGAGGAGCCAAACCTCCAAAGCTGCAGTGTGAGTCTACTTCAGAGAAGATCTGCAGCACCTGAAGGAATCTTCACATCTAGCAAGCCAGGATTAGAGAACCTCAGTGAAAGTGAAACTTAGCTTCAAAGCTAAATTTGGGGGAGGAAAAGCAGTTCAGCCAATCTGCTCCCAGGGCAAGGAAGCAGTGGGGGAAGGGCAGGAACTGCTGTAACCAGCAGCTGCCCCCACTGGGCTGCTTCAGAGTCCCTGACCTGCGGACCCCACAGAGGGGCTGAGTTGATTGATCAGGGCCAAGTGCTCTTGCATTGAGCAGCCTGGAACCTGATCATGGTCTTGAGTGGTGGTCCTGGGGTGCACTCTCAGCAAGCCAAAGCTGGGGGGCTGCAACACCCCCCTAATAGCTCTGGCAGCTGGGAAAACCCCAGCGATTTGGAACAGAGCTTTCCCCCTGGAAGCAGAGTTCCCCAAAGCTAAAAAAAACCCAACCAATTAATTGACTGGCCAACATGAGGAAAAGGATGCAAAATAAGAACAGCAATAAAACTCTAGAATCCTTTTTTATGGACAAAAAGGATCAAAGCATGGAATGGGAGGAAGACAACATAATCAGAACTACCACACAAAATGCTTCCAAGACACTTGAAGAACGCCTAGAA
>CM053593.1:297136564-297158009 GCA_028646575.1 Pseudocheirus occidentalis
TGGCACACACTGAAGTTCACAAGGTTCAGCACACCTCAAACCCTTCAGGACTTCTCTTGCCTGGAACTCAAGGATCAGCCAAGCCACCAACAAACAAAGTCCCATCCTGTTCATATCTGCAGTCAGCCACTCAGGAACCAAACCCAAGGTCTGTCTTGTTTCTGAAATTCTCCTGCTTATAAAAACTGGCCTTCTCCCAAGTCAACATGGTTCAGGGGAGTATCTCAGCCAATAGCATTCTTCCAAGTCACAGGGAAATTCCCCCCTTCTCACCAATGGACAGAGTTCTGGGAATTCATACCTTATCACCAATGGACAGAGTTCTATACTTAACACTAGGTTACTAGGATCTACTTAACATCTGATCAAACAAATTAATTACCATTACAACCCATTCCCTTTAACCTTCCTGCTCATCCCCTCCATTGTAACAGTTTTCTTTTGCCTCTTTTATATGAGATAATTTACCCTATTCTACCTCTCCCTATCACCTTCTCTTATTATATTCCTTTCTTACTTCTTAATTTTATTTTTTAGATATCCCTTCCTATTCAACTGATCCTGTGCCCTATACCTATGTATACACATATAAACATACAACCACACATGTATTTATACACACATACACCCTCCTATATAAACATATATATGTGGACACATATATACACACACACAAATATGTATGTATACATGCATATACACATACATTTATATACATACATACACACATTCCCTTCAACTATCCTCATCCTGAGAAAAGTTTCATGAGTTACAATGATCATTTTTCCATGTAGGAATGTAAATTGTTCAACTTTAATAAGTTCTTTGTGATTTCTATTTCCTGTTTACCTTCTCATGCTTCTCTTGCTTCTTGTATTTGGAAGTCATTTTTTCTCTTCAACTCTGGTTTTTTCATCAAGAATGCTTGAAAGTCCTCTATTTCATTGAATGACCATATTTGTCCCTGAAACATTATACTCAGTTTTGCTGCATAGATGAATTTTGGTTTTAATCCTAGCTCCTTAGACCTCTGGAATATAATATTCCAAGCCCTTTGATCCCTTAATGTATAAGCTACTAGATCTTGTGTTATCCTGATTTTTTTCCACAATACTTAAAATTGTTTTTTCCTGGTGGCTTGTAATATTTTCTCCTTGATCTGGGAACTCTGGAATTTAGCTGTGATATTCCTAGGTGTTTTCCTTTTTGGATCTTTTTCAAGAGGCTATCAGTGAATTCTTTCAATTTCTATTTTGCCCTCTGGTTCTATATTATCAGGACAATTTTCCTTGAGAATTTCTTGAAGTATGATTTCTAGGTTCTTTTTTTGATTATGGCTTTCAGGTAGTCCGATAATTTTTTTTTTTTGCTTTTTGGAGGGCAGTTGGGGTTAAGTGACTTGCCCAAGGCCACACAGTTAGTTTTTGTGTTAAGTTTCTGAGGTCGGATTTGAACTCAGGTCCTCCTGACAACAGGGCCAGTGCTCTATTCACTGTGCCACCTAGCCACCCCCAGTCCGATAATTTTTAAATGATCTCTCCTGGATCTGTTTTATAGGTCAGTGGTTTTTCCAGTAAGATATTTCACATTCCCTTCTATTTTTTCATTTGTTTGGATCTATTTTATAATATCTTTGATTTCTCATGAAGTCATTAGCTTACATTTGCTCCAATCTAATTTTGAAGGAATTATTCTCTTCAGGGAGTTTTTGAAATTTCTTTTCCATCTGGGCAATTTGGGTTTTTAAGGTATTCTTCTCCTCCTTGGCTTTTTGGGCCTCTTTTGTCACATTTGAGTTAGTCATATTTGATTTAGTCTATTTTTAAGGTGTTATTTTCTTCAGTATATTTTTGGGTTTCCTTTAGCAGGCTGTTAACTCACTTTTCATGATTTTCTTGCATCACTCTCACTTCTCTTCCCAATTTTTCCTCCACTTCTCTTATTTGATTTTCAGAATCCTTCTTGAGCCTCTCCATGGCCTGTAACTAGTTCATATTTTTCTTGGAAGCTTTTGATGCAGAAATTTTGACTTTGTTGACTTCTTATGGTTCCATGTTTTGATCCTTTTCTTTTCCAAAAAAGGATTGTGTGGTCTGATTGTGTTTCCTCTGCTTGCTCATCTTGCCAGCCAATTATTTGACATTTGAGCTCTTTGCCATGGTAGAATTCTACTTCCAGAGTGGAGTATTTATCTCAAATCACTGGGGTTTTTGCAAATGTTGTCAGAGGTCTGAGGAATGCACCCTTTCTGCTGCCACCACAAGCTCTAGCACACTGGTCACATGCCCCAGGACCACCACCCAAGACCACAATACAGATCCAAGAAGGTTAAAGCAAGAGCAATTTTCCTCTGAATGGTCACTTGGCCCCATATGATCTTCAGTCCCAGGAACTCCTGAGGCAGTCATGCAGCAGCAGCTGCAGCCTCTGGGCCTCTTCTGCCTTTTGCCCTGAAGGCAGAGACCAGACCATGCTCTTCCAACACCCAGTTCCAACAGAGCTCCCCACTGACTTTCTACTTTCTCTTTGGCACTTATAGGTTGAGAAGTCTGGAAACCACCACAGCTGCTGGTGATTCATTCTCTGAAGTCTGTTCTGTCTGGTCTGGGCCACAGGTCACCTGGGGCCTGAAGCTCATGTGGGACTATGCTCAGTTCCCATTCTGGTGCGATAGATCCTTTCTGTTGGCCTGCCAGGCTGGCTTCAGTGGGAGATCTGTTTTTCTCTGTCACTTTGTGGGTTCTGTAGCTTTAAAAGTTGTTTAGAGTCATATTTTACAGGTATTTCCTGCTTCTACTCCACCATCTTGGCTCTGCCTGATACATCTTGTAATAATGTACTAGATTTCAAACAGGACGTGGGCTCAAGTCTTACTCTTGTAATCTTGGACAGTTTACTTAACCTTTCCAGATCTCCACTTTCTCATCTGTAAAAGGGGTAGGGTAGCTTCCAAGGCCTTTTCTTAGCCCTAAATTTATGATTCTATGAAATCTTCAAAATGCTGTAGAACTCTGGAATGAGAATGGCCTTTTTTTATGATTCTTCAGTTATTTAGTTACATATTATCAAAAGCACATGCAGGAAATGAACCTTTTGGGGAAAAACCAATAATTCCTGGTTTTCTGAGGATAGCAATGAAATTATACAAATTTATATTACAATTTCATACAGCAGTAAATAACACATGAATTTATTTAAAATTAAAATTTTACAAGTAAAAAAAGAAAATTTCTGAAACAAAGAAAATGCATTCCTGGACAAATAGCTATGGTTGGTTAAGTTTGATTCTGAACAACATAAGCATAAAATAGCCAATGATAAGAGTTGTTTAATATAGTGACTGTCATAGGTTGGCTAAAACATTATTATCTCTCTATTGAAGTGGCTTTTGAATGCCGGGAGTGATAAGATCAATTATTTTAAAAGTCATTTGATTTTCATTATTATGTTGTTGCCATATCTCTAAAGTTTTGTGTTTCTAAAATTCTGCTTAGCTAGTGAAATTTGAAAAAAAACATTTTGAAGTAAGAATGGTGTTGCAGCAATTTTTAATCTGGATTGTGTTGCATGTGAATTGGGATGGTTCTAAAATGTATTTAAGATTTTCTTTTTTGTTTACCAGTCAGAATTACTTAGTCTGGCTCCTTGTACAAGTCTGCTGGTTTTTAAGGGAATAAATACTGTAATTGTACATTACTATTTGTTTGTCTCCTTTAACCAAACTTTTTAATAGGTTGACAGAATTCTAAAAATAGTATGCTTAGTGAATCATCCAGAGCAGATACAGGCCTACAAATGATAGGTCATATATTGGTTATCTACAAGTCAATACTGTAAGAGATTGTGTCATAAGAATCTTTGTGTGTACTAGTTGTGTGTGACCTTGGACAAGTCACTTAACCCCAATTGCCCTGCCCTCCTCTCTCCCCCCAAAAAAACCCCAAACAATAAATGAAGTGATTCATTATTTAAAAAAAAGAATCTTTATGTGTTTCAAAACATACTATATGTTGATGTGCTGTGGGATGGCATAGTTAACGGAAAAAATTTTTCTAATTTGGTGGAAAAAATTCCAGATATGGAGTCAGGCTCAAATCCGAAGTCTGACATTTATTAGCTGTGGAATGACTATGGACCCACCCCAAAATTCTCTGAATGTCAGGCTCCTCATCCCTGTGATGGGGTTAATAAATCTTGGACTATCTACCTCAAAGTATCACATTTCCCAAGAATGAATGTCTTGGCAAATGCATAGCTATATAGCTTTGTTAAAAATGTGAATTAGTGTAACAGAACATAGAAGTGGTTTTTTTGGAGCGCTACCCCAATACTTCCCATCGCATGTTGTGTATTATAGATTAAGAAGACCATATTTGGGGTTAATAATAATACCAAAATCAAAACAGGATGAAGGCCACAACCAGGAGTGATGGTCGCTATCCCATCCTGGCATCAGAACATAGTGGAGATCTGGATAATTGCTCTCTATACTTATAAAATGCTTTGTAAACTCCTTGAGATTCAGGATTATCTCACCCTTTGTATTTATATCCTCAATGCTTGGCATAGAGTAGATCCTTAATAAATGCTTGTTGATTTGATTGTTTGATTTCTCAAAACTCTATGAGGAAGGCAGACTGAATGTTGCCAGTTTTATAGATGAATATCTTCAGGCTCAGAGAAGGCTCAAGATCACACAGCTAGGTAAGTAGTATAACCATGAATTGAACTGGAGAAAGTAGAGACAGTAACTAGAAAGCATAACTGGGAGTCTGTTTTGTGGTAGGAAAAGTGTTGGGTTTTGAGTCAAGATGAAGTGGATTTGCATGCCCAGTCTTCCACTTACCGTGTGATCTTGAGTGACTTAACTTCTCTAGACCTATTTCCTCATCTGTAAAAAAGAGAGACTGGACTATATAATCTCTGAGTTCTTTCTAAATCTAGATGTATCATAGTCTGAATGTAAAATATGAGTTACAGCTAGGTGGCTCAGTGGATAGAGTGCCCAGCCTGGAGTCAGGAAGACTTGAATTCAAATCTGACCTCAGACCCTTACTAAAGCTGTGTGACCCTAGGTAAGTCACTTAACTGTGTTTGCTTCAGTTTCTTCATCTGTCAAATGAACTAGAGAAGAAAATAGCAATCCACTCCAGTATTTTGCTGAGAAAATTCAAAACACAAAGAGTTGAAGGCACCTGAAAACAACAAAAAACAGTTGAGAGGTATCAAAATTTTGGACTGGAACAGAATAAGAGCAGAAAAGCAGATCTCAGTAGCAAAGAGAGTTCTTATTATTGGACTTAATATCTGGTTGCCCCTGGTGATGTACTTGGCTTCATTTGGCCCTTATCCAGCCCACCTAATTTAACCCTCTTGCTATAGAGCAGATATTAAGTGCAGAGTCACAGCCTGGGATGATTAATGATATCATAACAATGTTATCTGATCGCTGCAGCCTACTGACCAAAGCTCACACCAAAGCAGCTCATAAATAACAAAATAAATAAGCTTCTGTGTTCTGACCACTCTTTAATGGAAGTGTTAACAATGCTAGCTAAAAGTCGATGGAAGAGAAGCAAAGGCCATGGAGAAGTCATAGCTTGCTAATCAGCTTCTAAATAAAGTCTAAAAATCAACCCCTACCCTCCACTTGCCTCCTTCCTCATCCTAGTAGTTTACTTGAAAACACAGAATGGAAAAAAATGAGGGATAACCCTACAACAAACACAATTTTTTGGTTCTCTTAGAACCAAGGTGAGATTGCATTGTAGTGGAAAGAGCCCTGGAGACATTGATGGTAAAGCATGCTTCCTGCTTCTTCAATCAATCAATAAACATTTATTAACCACCTTTATATGCCTGGCATTGTGCTAAATGCTTGAGTCTCTCTTGGCAGAGAGATGGTAGATTATAGGTACAAATGCAAAACACAAAAAAGAAAAAAGTAAGAGCATCAATAAAACTCTATGGTATACCCAGAAGGAAGCCCCCCCCAAAAAAACATGCAGAAGGGAAACACGAGTGGGGCACTTTTGTTTCCACCTTGTTAAATTTAATGTATACTTTAAAAAAACCAAACAACTTACAGAAACTCACAGCTTCATGTATAATCAGTCCCCTTTTCTTTGTGTATTTAAATGTGTTGATTGATGATTGCTAAGTTTATGATCACACAAAATATTTTTGAAAGAAAGAGTATAGTACTTGGAATTACAAGAACTGGGTTAGAGTACTGGGTCTGATAGTTATCCATTATTAATATTAATAGTTTGACCCTAGTAAGCAAATCCCTCAACTTCACTGAATTACAGTGACTCTCCCACCCAATAGGGATAATAATACTTGTGCTAATTACCTTACAGGTAATGAACACAAAGCATTTTGTGAACCCTAAATTGCCTTATAAATGGCAGACATTATTATTGTAGTTTGCTTTTTGTGTTTATTTTAGCTTGTCTGTGGCCCAGGGAAGGGAACTTATATTTGTATCCTGGTGAAATAATTTCATCACAAGAGGTCCTGCCAAAAGCCATGTTTCCAAAGAGTGAACATCTTGAGAAATTTACAGCTTGTTCAAAAAGTTAACGTTAAATCTTTTTTCCCCTTTAAACTTTTAAAATATTTTTTGTTCCTATATCACTTTTTTTCTCAGTATATTCTCTTCTCTCCTCCCATCCAGAGAACTATTCCATATAACAAAAATTTAAAAAATAGGGAGAAAATGTTTACCAAAACTAATCCCAAATATCAAAACATGAACTAAGGCTGACAGAGTAAGCAGAGTTCCATATCCATGGTCTGTCACCCTTACAAAGAAGGGAAGGAGAATTCTGTCATCTCATCTTTGTGGACAAGCTTGGTCATCATAAGTGAATGTTAAATCTTCAAATGGAAGGTTTGGTGGTGTTAGAGTTGGCTTAGGGGCACAAAGAAGCTTTGCTTTGGAATTCATGCCATGTGTGGCATATTATTAATTTGTTTCCCAATAGGTGGTGGATGTTGCTTGGAGCAATGATTTTCAAAACATATTTGTGCGTGTATGCCCTTGGGTATTGCTTTTTAAATAGGTAGGGCTAAGGTACTAATGCCTTGCCCAGGGAGAAATATATCCAGATGAAAGATTTTGAATTGAGATGTGCATTATTTAGAAGGCTCTTCTTTGATACACTCTTGGGAGCCTGGTGATTTAATTCTGCAACAGCAGAACTGTACCATCACCTTTAGCCTGTGCCTTTATTGTCTGCATTGTTCCCTACAAAACATCGGGATTTTGACATTCAGTTTTCTATTTTAGGTTCAAAGTACCTTCATCTTCAAAGTTCTACTTTAAAAAATTAGCCGAACCTATGATTTTATTGTAGAGAAGATTCCTGATAAAACTCTCTTTATTGGTGCAGACTGACATCTGGGAACACTGAGAGGATGAGTGACTTGTTAAGTCTTATAACTAGTCTGGTTCCTAGGTGGGACTCCATCTCAAGTCTTCTTGGAGCCAAGGTCAGCTCTATATCCACTACTCTGTGCTGTCCCTCAAAAGCATTGAACTTGATGATACCATTTAGAATGTTGGAGCAATTCTGATGAATTTAGATTGTTTTCCTCCCTCTACATCCCATCCAAGAGTAAACATATATTGTGACCATTATCCTATATGAGATCCAGAGAAGGAAAGGCACTTAACCAAGTTTCCACTGTCACCAAATCCTGGCTTTGCCTTCTTAACTGCTCAGATGATGTCCAGTTCCCTTCATTCCTGCAAGGAAATTGGTTAAAGAAGAGAGAAAATATAGGGGATTTCATCCAGCATTTTATTAAGTATCTGTTGTTTGTAGAACACTATGAAAGATGCAAAGTTTAGCTCCTCCTGGATATCCTTGTGGAGCTTATATTTTAGTAGGGGGTGTCAATAAAATGCAAATAGAGGATCATAGGACTTTACAGCTAGAAGGGACTTTAGAAATAATCTTATTTGATCACCTCATTTCATAGGTGGAGAAACCTGGATCTTAGAGTCACACAGCAACTTAGTGGAAGAGCTGGGATTTGAGTTGAGGTTTTCTGACTCTAAGGGGGCAGCTAGGTGGCTCAATGGATAGAGTAATGGACATGGAGTTAGGAAGACTCATCTTCCTGAATTCAAGTATGGCCTAGACACTTACTAGCTGTGTGACCCTGGGCAAGTCATTTAACTCTGCCTCCGTTTTCTCATCTGTCAAATTGAGCTGGAGAAGGAAATGGCAAACTAACTATTCTAGTTTCTTTGCCAAGAAAACCATGAATGAGGTCATGAATTGTCAGACAAGATTAAAATGACTGAAAAACACCAACTACTGACCAAATCTGGGGCTCATTGTTCTTCACTATATACAGCAAAGTCACTATGATAACTCTAATACAAGTTACATGCAAAGTCCATTCTTTTTCAGGAGTGGTAGAAGGAAGGTCTATACTTGTAACATTGCCATGATCTCATCTTTGTAGGGAACTCCCAGTGTAGAAACTTCTTTCACTGAAGCAAATTGGCAGCTCATCTCTAAGTAAATGTTATATATTTGCCTAGAGATATTCAGAGATTATGATTTGTCCATGGTCAAACAGCTAATGTGTCTTAAAGACAGGATTTCAACTCAGATGTTCCTGATTCTAAGACCATCTTGCTATCCATTAATTAGCACTACATTTATAATGTATCTATTAAAGAGTTGCCCCAAAAGGGTTTCAAGTGATTTTTGAAGATATTATAGTTTAAGGCTACAAACATGGTATTTTTCTTTTCTGCTTCAAAGTTAGTGGTGGTTGAAAGACATAGTCACGTAGGGAAGTAACATTAACAAATGTTTTTGCACAAAATTCAACAAATAATGTGAGTGTTTTATAATAAAATAGTGCTGTTTAAGGGTTTTGTTGCCTTGCATAAAATTGCCTTAAGTTGTGGTCATTTTATATACCTTCCTAGGGATATCTTTTCTAAGTTTGGTGGAATCAAGAAGTCGTGTTGAAAAATTTCTTTTCAAAGTTTGCTTCCATGTCCTAGGATACCCAGCTTCAATTTGTACTTCTCATTTTCATGGTTGGATTCATAAACTATTTTTCTTAGTATTCTGTGTATCACTGAGCCATCACATTGCACAAATCACTTAATTATTTATTTGTTTTATAAAATAAAATGTATTCAGGAAGGATAAAGGCTCTGCTCCGCTGGGCTTCAAAGCTGCTTGGACTATGAAAAGAATTTATTTATTAAACACCTGCTGTTTGCAAAGCACCCTGAAAGGCCCTGGGATAGGTACAAAGTTTAAATCAAACATAGCTTATGACCTAATGGAATTTACAATCTAGTAATGATATTGGAATCTTAAATTAGTCTCATCCCCTCTACCCACAATTTTCCTGTTGACTTATTCATCCCAATTGTATTCAGATCAACAGTTGAATTTCTGGGCAGCTCAGTAATTATAATAGTTTACATTTTTATAATACTTTGTGGTTACAAAGTGCTTTCACATATCTTATTGCATTTGAGTTTCATGCCAATCTTGTGGGTCAGGGGAAACAAGTATTATTCCAATTTTATACTTGGAAAACCAGACCCAGTTTGATGAAGTGCCTTTTCTGATGTCACATAGCTAGTGAGTGACAGCACAAGGACTTGAGCCCTGATTTCTGCCACCTTATGCTGTCTAATGCCCAACCAACCTAAAATACTGATCAATTATCCCTATTTTACAGATGAACAATTGAGATATTAAGTAATTTGCCCACTTCACACTGCTAGTATCAGAGGCAGAATTGGAAGCCAAATCTCCCTTGACTCCAAGTTCAGAACTCTATCAATTACATCTTCCTGCCATTGACTTTTACAACAGGTCAAGTCATAAGTTATATTTCTTCATTAGAATGGCAGCCATATGGTTGTAGAGAAGGGGATGGATATGAGAGATGTTGTGGTGGTAGAATTAATGTGAATTGGTGATTGATCATGGAGGGAAGGAGAAAGAAGAGTCAGAGATAACTCTAAGACTTCCAACATACATCATGAGAAGAATGATGAATTGCCTCTCTAGAAATAAGGAAGTTTGGGGGTGGGATGGGCCTAGAGAGAAAGAACATAGGATTGGAAGATTTAGAACTGGACCTCAGAAGCTGTCTTGCCCAACCTTCTTAACTTATATATGAGGAAGCTGTATCTCATAGTGACTACATAACTATCTCAAAGGTAGACAGGTAGTGAGGGAAGGAACTGAGATTAAAAAAAAAGATCTGACTTCAGATATGGCTTCTCACTGCACCACTGTCTCCAGTTATATAGTAAATGGGGATAGTTAGCCAATTCTTCCATTTACATGGCCAGCATATTCAAAGCAAATGTATTGCATTGTATAAACATTTTAATCTTTATGAAAATTCAAATGACATTTCTCAGGAAAATACCCATCCTTTTCTCTACAACCATATGGCCACCATCCTAATTAAGAGGCATCACTTCTAACTTGGCCTGTTGTTAAACATCCTTCTGCTAGCTATTTGCAAATCTTGTGCTTTCTTATTTCTGAACCAAAGAGAGAGAGAGAAAAAAGCAATATGAAATTCCATCCTTCTTAGAAGTTCTACACTGATACCTCATTACAATGTAAAGCTAACTCTGGCAGCTTGAAAACTGTGACAGAAGAGCCCAAGTTCTGGCAAGTTCTACGAAGTGAAGTCTCAGTGAAAGACTATCTGTTTTCTGAGCACATGCATAGCTAAATATGGAAAGCAAAATGACTGTGAGTGATGAAATCTTTGGCCAATGCAATGCATTAAAATGATACAAAATAGCCCTATTTTGAACTTTCAAAAAGATTCTTGTGGCTTCCTTTCCCTTTTGCAGTAACTACTCAAAGTGACAAGAAATGCAGTTTTCAGATCATCTGTTATTTTATTCGTTGGTACTCTGAACGTGAGATCCTTGTCCAATGGCAAAAAAAAAATGATACATCACTGGGGAAACGGATCCATACCAATATTCATATTCCTGCCATAAATGAAATCATGAAATTGAATTAAATTACATTTAAATAAAAACATGGTTCACAGATTGTCATTCCTTAAGAGGTAGATAAAGTGATTGACAGGGGTATGCTGAAGAGGTCAAGGAATACCATTTAATGGGACACTTGACCATCATGGCTTTGCAGTGCTTATGATCATAAGCAAGAAGATCAGGTAGACAACTGCAATTTATGTGTATTCATCTAATATGGAGGCCAAAGAGAGAGAAAAGTTTTATGATGAACTTGACAGTTGTTTTCAAACCAAATAAGCATATGTATTGATACTTAGTAACTTGATAAGTTCAATTTGAACATATTACATTTGAGGTACTTGTAGGACACCTGGGTGCACGTGTCTAGCAGGTAATTGGAAATAAGGGATAAAAGTTCAAGAGAAATATTAGTGAGGCAGAGACATCACCTTGCTGATCCAGGGGTGGAGAACCGGTGGCCTCAAGGCCACACGTAGCCCTGTAGGTCCTCAAGTGTGGCCCTTTGACTGAGTCCAAGTTTTATAGAACAAATCCTTTTATTAAAGGGATTTGTTCTGTGAAGTTTCGATTTAGATCCCTTTAATAAAAGGATTTATTCTATAAAACTTGGAATCAGTCAAAGGACCACACTTGAGGACTTAGAAGGCCACATGTGGTATTGAGGTCCCAGGTTCCCTACCACTGGTATAGTCAAAGCTATGAGTTTTTCCCCCCATTAACAACAACAATGATGGTGAGAGTTGGACTAAGGAAAGTTTCAACAGTTTCAAATTGTAGTGTTGGAGAAGACTTTTGAGAGTCCCCTAGACATTAAGGAGTTCAAGTCAGTAAATACTTAAAGAAATTAAATCAGATTATTCATTGCAAGGACAAATACTGAACCTGAAACAAATACTTCAGACACATAATGAGAAGACTGGACTCAGTGGAAAAGTCCTGCTGTTGGGAAACATTAAAGGCAAAAGGAAAATGGGATGGCAGAGGATGCGATGGATAGGTAGTGTCATAAAAGCAATGAACATGAGCTTGGACAGACTTTGGGAGATAGTGGAGGATAGAAGGACCTGGTGTAATATGGTCTATGGGGTTACAGAGAACTGGACATGACAATGAATGGATGAACAACAACAGCAAATATTTCTTTGGAGATATTTCCATAGTGACATTACTTGAAGTCATGAGAGCAGATGAAATAACTGAGTTTATAGAGTAAGAAAAGAGTTCCTCTTGGGGGTTTTTAGGGGTTATCTATATAGCAAGGGTAGGGTGGGATATAGATGGGAAAAGCATAATCAAAGGAAATTGAGAAGTAGTCAGGAGAGATACCAGGAAGAGCAGTGCCACAGGAGTCTAAGAGATGAGGCAATATATCAGTCCATTTAAATAGTCAAAGGACACAAACAGTTGGTTTTAAAAGGAAGAAATCCAAACTATCAACCACCCTATAAAAATGCTCCAAATCACTAAAACTACACAGATGCAAATCAAAGCATCTGGGAGGTCCTATCTCATATCAGATTAGAAAAGATGACAAAAAAAGGAAAATTGCAGGTGTTGGAAAGGCTGACTGAAAATAGGTATACTGATGCACTTTTAGTGGTGTGAGACAGAACACCTATTCTAGACAGCAATTGAGAACTATGCCTTCCCATTTGTTAAGCTGTCATCCAGTAAAGGGCAGCTACATGGTGTAATGGATAGAATACTGGATTTGGAATTAGGAAGACTTCATGAGTTCAAATCTAGCCTCAGACGCTTTGCTGTGTGACTCTGGGCAAGTAACTTGAACTGATTTCTCTCAATTCCTTATCTGTCAAATGAACTGGAGAAGGAAATGGCAAATCACTCTAGTATCTTTGCCAAGAAAATCCCAAATGGGGTCACAGAGGTGGATACCACTGAAAAAATTACTGAACAACTAAAAGCCAGTAATGCCACTATTAGGTCTATATCCCCCAAGTATCAAATAAGGGAGCAAAAGACCATTATGTATAAAAACATTTATCACAACTGTTTGTGTCATATCAAATAACTGTAAACAAAAGTTTTCCATAGATTGGGGAATGCCTGAAGAAATTATGGTATATGAATATAATAAAATATTATTGGACTATAAGAAATGACAAAAGAGAAACTTTTGTATGACCTTATGCAGAGTGAATTGAACAGGACAAAGAGGACAATTTATAGAATAACAATAATATGGTAAGTAAAAACAAATTTGAAAGACCTGAGAACCACAATCAATGCAATGACCAAGCATGACCCTATCATATTGAGGAGGAAACCCACTTTGAAATAGGGAAGTTATGGTAACTCAAGATGAAGAATGAGACATATTTTAGGATACAGTCTCCTCCTCCCTGCATATATTTGTTATAAAGGATTTTTTTTGAAGAGGGAAGGCAGGGCAGCTGGGGTGAAGTGACTTGCCCAAGGTCACATGGTTAGTTTTTTTGTGTGTCAAGTGTCTGAGGTCAAATTTGAACTCAGGTCCTTCTGACTCCAGGGCCAGTGCTCTATTCACTGTGCCACCTAGCCGCCCCATTTTTTTTGTTTTTAAATAGTGGGGTGAGTGGCAAGGAAAGAAAGGCTGGGGAGTATATCATTGCCAAAAGGAAAGAAAAGAGGATCATTGAAGAATTTTTTTAATGCACAGAATAGAAGAAGGAAGTTCAGAAGGAAGCAGAGATAAATAATGTTGAATGTTAAATGTTGAATTTATCATAAACTTTTCAAGAAAGTAAGCTCTGGGTAATTTATTTGCTGTCTCCTGTATAATCCCAACCTGCTATGTATATGGAAATGCTCATTTTATTTGGTATTTGTTAATGATATAATAAAAAATAAAAATTTGAAAAAATGTTTGTGGAGGATAGGGATAGGATCTCATAAAAAGAAAAGAAAAGCAATCAATAAGTATTAAAAACCTATTATGTGCTAAGATCTAAGGATATAAGAAACACTTATTAAACAACTCCTAATGCAATGAATTTACAATCTAAGGAATAAAAGTGGGTTTTTCAAAAATTGATAGAAGAGGGGGCGGCTAGGTGGCGCAGTAAATAGAGCACTGGCCCTGGAGTCAGGAGTACCTGAGTTCAAATCCGGCCTCAGACACTTAACACAAAAAACTAGCCGTGTGACCTTGGGCAAGTCACCTAACCCCAACCTGCCCTCCAAAAAAAAAAAAAGCAAAAAAAAAATTGATAGAAGAAGATAGATGGAAGGCCAGAAAGAGTCACAGTCAAAGAGAATAGCGTTGAAAGTTATGTGTTGGATTTATTATATATAAATGTATGTGTATGTATATATATTTATACATATATACACATATATAATACATATAGAGTAAAGCAAAAATATATAATAGGTTTATGGTTTTAAGCTTTTGCTATTCTACTTTGTATATGTATGTATATGTATGTATGTATATATGTGAAAATGCTCATTTTATTGACTTTTGCTAGTTTCAAAATGAAAAAATTAACATAAATCAACAAGAATTTTAGTACCAGATATAGGCTAGCTGCTAGTGATACAGAGAAGTGAAACAGTCCCTACTCTCAAGGAGCTTACGATTAAGCAAGGGGAAATAATATGTACATAGAAATATTGGTGGCAGATTCAGAGTAATTTTGAAGGAAAGCCATTAATCCTTGGGGGCATCAGGAAAGGCCTCAGGTAGGAGGTCACTCTTGACCTGAGCCTTGAAGGAAGCTAGAGACTTGAAGAGATGAAACTGAAGAGACAGAACACTTCCAGCAATCAGTAAACAACCATTTATTTATTAAGCAGTTACTCAGTGCTAGGCAATGTGGTGAGCACTGGGGATACAACTAAGGAAAGTCACTCCTTTCTGTGAAGGAGTTTACAATATAATGAGGGAAGACAATATACAAAAGCTGGAATTTTCAGGGGAAGTGTATCTGTGGTGTTGAAAACCAGGTAGAGTTGCAGATGGAGAGAGGAGGGAATTGGAAGTCCCAATTTTTGTCTGCTATGAAGGAAAGCTTTGGGAGGAGTTTACTACTCCACTCCATAGTCAGAAGAGAGAAGAGCCTGAGGGTAATGGTCTCCAAGGCTTGAGTTAGCAGCATGGCAATAAGATTAGAAGAGATTCTCAGAGGGGCATCTTGTTCTTTTGAGCTTAAATCAGGTACAGTTGCAGATGGGGAGTGGTGTAGAGTGTGGAGATGTGAGAGAACTCACCTCTGATGACCTTAGAGGGAAAACCCTCCACTGAGAGAGATGGTAGGATAGAATTGGGCATCAAAGGAGAGAGGTGAAAGTATGGAATAAGTACTTTGGGGAACATGATGGCCAATTAGGGAAAATTAAAGAATTATAGTACAGCAGTCAAAGCCCACTGGAGAATTTGTAGTGTGCCCAACAATCTTGATTTTGAGATTTTGACAGCATCAATAGTTGCACCTACACCTCACACAATGGCTTTAAAAATCAAAGCTGTCAATGAATAGAGCACAGGTGCTGGAGTCAAGAGGACCTGAGTTCAAATCTACCCTTAGACACTTGACACACTTACTAGCAGTGTGACCTTGGGCAAGTCACTTAACCCTACTTGCTTTGCCTTCCCCCCTCAAAAAACCAAAACCAAACCAAAAAATCAAAAGTGGGTAGTCAGGTATGCATAATTAAGTAGAAACGGTGCATAATTTGTACATGGACACCTATGCATCTCAGTATATAATATGTTGGACTTTGAGTCAAGAAATGTTTCAAAACCTGCCTTCCAAATTTACTAGTTGGGTAATCCTTGGCAAGTCATATCCTCTCTCAACTTCACTTTCTTTACCAGAAAAATGGAGAGAACAGCAACTACCTCACAGGGTTCCTGCAAGGGTCCAGCGAGATAATGTGTGTAGAGTGCTTTGCAGACCTTAAAGTGTTATATAAATACTAGCTATTATTATTTTTATTATTGTATGTAGCAGGAGAGAAGTAGAGAGAACTGAAGATATGGGTGTAACGCTTATACTGTATTTTCCGCCCCTCCCTCTCAGCTAGTAGCTATGTACGTGACTCTCTGAGTAGGAAATGGAGAATTGGCTGCCACTAGAGGAAATTCATTCATATAGCTTAACCATTTGCTTACATTGGAATTAACCCCAATGTACAGTTGCTGTCTACTTAATTTGGTATATCAGCAAGAGTGGTTAGCACAGGGTTGCAAGCTTATATAGTTAATTCTTGAGGAAGCCTACTAGTTGTTCTTTGAACTGAGAAGTCTCTAAATACCTGCCTCTTTCTCTCCAAAGTAAATAATTCATCAGTTCTAGATTTTTGAAAAAAGTTCTCTTTCCATAAATCATCACCAAATCATCTAATGTTAACTCCATGTAAGGCCCAAACAGATTTTTATAGTTCTAACAAACTGAGTGGCCGTGTCTTTTGCTTTATATTTAGTAGATTAGTTTCAATATTATTTATATTTATGGGCTAAATTTTGGCTGACCATATGGTCTTTGTAGTCATACTCTTAATTGAATTAATTTTTCTTACCGTTCTTATCAATTTAAGGAGGGGATTATATGTGGGATCTCATTGGCATAGAGAATTCTAGGCTTAGGAGAGTCTACCAAGGTAGGTCAGCCCCTCCTTGGCTATGTATAGTCTTACAGAGTTGCTGAGAGAATGGAGAGGCCAAGTAACTTGCCCAGAGTCATACAAGCCAGTATGTGTTAGAGGCCACACAGGAAGTCAATTCAAAAAAAACCTTTATTAAATTCCTACTCAGTGCCGCCCATCAAAGAAAACATAATAATTCAAATAGACATGGCTCCTGCCCTCCTAGCACTTAACAGATCTATCAGGGAGAGAAAATACATACACAGACACATTATGTAATGTACAAGTGCATTAGAGATGTAATAATAATAATAATAATAATAATAATAATGTTGTCCACTTGTTTTTGACTCTTCATGGCCTCATTTGGGGTTTTCTTGGCAAAGATACTGGAGTGATTTGCCATTTCCTTCTCCAGCTCATTTGACAGATAAGGAAATTGAGGCAAACAGGGTGAAGTGACTTGCCCAGGGTCATACAGACAGTACCTGTCTGAGGGCAGATTTGAACTTAGGAAGAGGAGTCTTCCTGACTCCAGGCCAAACACTCTGTCCACTGCTCCACAGTTAGCTGCCTAACAACAACAACAACCCTTTATATAGCACTTTCAGATTTGCAGTGTGTTTTACATAAAGTCTCATCTGATTTGATTCTCACAATCATCCTGTGAGGTAAGTGCGGATTTTTTATCTTCATTTTAAAGATGAGGAAGAAACAGAGACCAGGAGAGGTTAAGTGACTCATCAGCAGGTCACAAAGCTAGTAAGGACCCAAAGGAAGGTCTTCCAGACTCCAGGTCCAGTGCTCTATCCACTGTGCCACCCAGCTGTTATCTGGTATATCTAAGGGTTACATCTGAGGGGTGAATATTAACAGTAACTGGCATTTATATATTTCATTTATATTTTCAAAGCACTTTGTAAGCATGATTTCATTTGTTATATATGCACTACTGTTATTGCTTCATTTTGCTGACAAAGAAACAGGCACAGAAGAGGTTAAGTGACTTACCAAGAGTCTTACAACTAGTATGTACCAAAGGTGGAATTTGAACCCAGGTCTTTATAACCTGAAGTCTAGTACTCTCTTTCTTATGCTACCCATAGTAGGAAATCACAATTCATTCCAGTTCTACCAGTAACAAAGGTTTGTGGAAATCAGTTCACATCTGGGTTTTGTTTCTGTTCTGTCCTTGCACCATAATTGTGATAGTCCAGTACAAGTAATCCATATTCATAGAATCAGAGATTTAGAGTTGGAATAGATTTCAGAGGTCATCTAATCCAACCCTCTCATTTGACAAGTAAAGATATGAAAACTAAGGAAATAAGGTGACATATGCAAGGTCACACAGGTAGCAAGTGGCAGGGCTCTGGCTCTATCCCAAATCCTTTGACTCCAAATCTGGAATTCTTTCTTCTGCCTCCTCCTGAAGCAGGTGAAGAAGTAAATGAAAATAATGCTAAAGACCACTAGACATTGAATGCAAGCTCATGGGTCAGTAATCAGTCAATATTTAAGGAAATTAATTCAGACCACTCATCAGAAGGGCAGATATGGAAGCTCAAGCTTAAATACTTGGACTGTACAATGAGAAGATGAGAGTCATTGGAAAAGACTATGATGTTGGGAAAGATTGAAGGCTAGAGGAGTAGGGGATGGCAGGGGATTAAATGAGTAGAGAGTGTCATGGAAGCAATGAATTTGAGCTTGGACAGACTTAATGGCAGAGAGAAGGGCCTAGTATGCTATGGTGCTTGGTGTCTTGAAAAGTTGGACACAATTGAATGACTGAACGACAACCGTAACACTATGCATTTCTTATGAGCTCGTAGGTAACCTAGTCTGGTTTATGGTGGTAGCCTTTGCTGAAACTGTTGCAAGGGAAGAGCTGAAAGATCCCTTTTAAATATTATGGGTTTTTTTTGCCAGTTCTCATGCATTTGATCCTGTTTCTGTTGAATGTGATCCCTAGGAGTCCATCGCTGATAGACTCAGGGTTTTGTCTATCTCACTAACCCAGTCTGGGTTGTACAAAGAGTCTTACCTCCAGAGTATTAATGGCTTGATGATGTCATATGGAGGAAACTATAAATAAAAACACATATAGATGATAAAAGGATTGGTTAAAGTGGTCTCTGCAAGAATTGAGATAGCAGGAATTTTTGGTCAATTTACAAAGCCACAGCATTGCATTACTTCCCTATTTTGTTTTCCATGGGGTTTTTTGGTTGTTATTTATTTTATTCTTTTTAACTTAGTCTCAGGGCTGAGGTAGAAATGTCTTTCCAATGAGAATGATTAAATATTCATCAAAGCTTGAAAGTATCTTATGATAAAAGTTTTGATCATAGGCCAAAACAGATAAGGCATCACAAACTGTCCTTCTTGCTTTCTTCCATCTGCTGTCTCTCTGTCTTTGCACGTGACTGAAGTGCCTGTTGACTGCCAAGTTCTCATTGAATTGTGACATTTCTTCAAAGCTCAGCCCAAGTGCCACTTGCTACCACAGGCCTTCTTTGATATCTCCTCTCTCCCCTCTCCCTTCCCCAAATAACAGTATGTTCCTTCCTCACATTGTATATCCTTTGTATATATATTTACTTGTGCATGTGTTGTTCCTCCGATATACCAGGGACTGTTTGTATGTGTGTGTATGTGTGTTTGTGTGTGTACATGCATTTATATGCTTATATCCCAAGCGTCTAGCATAGTGTCTAGCACATAATAGAAGCTGAATAAATATTTACCCACTGATTGAGCTTTCCTCTCTGAAGAATTATATATGATTTATGCATATTGTCCCTCTGATCAAAGACTGAGTGACTGACCCATGGCATACAATGGGTCTCACTATCAAACTGTGCGAGAAACACAATCCATTTCTGAGCTTCTGTCATAACACTTGGATTGGAGATAAAGATGAAATTCAAACCACAAACTTTTGGTGTTATATTGTGAACGATGTATGCCACCACACATTGGAGAAAAAAAAGTGATCTGATCCTGGGAACAAACCAGTGTATAGCAAAGAATGCAATTCAACTTGACAAACTTTTATTAAGCATCTGATATGTGGGAGATATTGTCCTTGGACCTGGAGATATAAAACCCTCACCGTCAAGGGGCTTATATTTTACTGGAAAAAGTTTTTTTTGGTAATTATCAATAGATGATAGTCATTGACATATCATTTGTGCCCCTCCTTTATGCCAAATCTTTTTGAGATGCTTGGATTTTTTTAATATCAACTTCTACCATTTAATTCTAAAGGGTCAGGTTTCAAAGTGAAATTAGGTTTCCATTGTTTATTTTTGGGTGATCAACTAAAACATTAAAATTCTTCTTATTTTCTTTTATATTGTGGAAGTGATCAGAGGGGCAAGAAAAGGGCTTTGGGATTTTCTGGTCTTACTAATGTACAAATTGATCAACTATATTGTCGTTGTTGTTCGGTTGTATTTGACTCTTCATAAGCCCATTTTGGGGTTTTCTTGGCAAAGATACTGGAGAGGTTTGCCTTTTAGTTCTCCAGCTTATTTTATAGAGGAGGAACTGAGGCAAACAGGGTCACACACATAATAAGTGTTTGAAGCTGGATTTGAACTTACGAACATGAATCTTTCTGATTGAGCAAGCCCAGTGCTCTATCCACTGTGACATTTAGCTCCTTAATTGTATGGTGATGGCTTAATAGGATAGCATCCTCAAGCAAAAATAAGTACCATTTCCATGACACCCCCAAAGCAGCAATCAGCTCAAACAGCAACCTTCTGGAATTCTGTATATGATTGACTTGAGAGTTTCCAGAGGTAGGTCTTGGTGTCTATTGTACTTTGTTTCTAGAAAGGCAGTACTGTTGATCAAAAAGAGTAGCTCTTTTAAATTTTCCCTGATTCTCTCTGGAAAACTGACTTTTTTTTCTTTCTTTCTAATGTCAATTCAATCCATCAAGGTTGTTTTTTTTTCTTTTTGGTGTGTGTGTGTGTGTGTGTGTGTCTATGTGTGTATGTCTACTGCATGTAAAGAACTTCTGAACTATAAGAACAATTTGGTTGTACAAAGCAATGTTTACAGTGACAAAGTAAAATGCTGATATCCTTATCCACATAACAGATTACCAAAAGGAAACAGAATGGAGGAGTTATGGCAGATTTCCAGGACTTTGACTGTATATACATTAAACATAGACTCACACTATGATTAACTTGTCAATAATATTTTCTGTCTAAAATATCAACTTAGGAAATTTATAAAAAGACACTCTACAAGGCAGTGTGTAGTACTTCAGGTTAACAAAAAAAGGATTATAGGATAATAAAGTTGTCTATGATTGCTCAATTTCTTCATTTCTTTTTTTAATATTTTTTAAAAATTTGTTTTCTTGTTTACATCATTCATTTTCATGAGATTTTTGAATTACAAATTTTCTTCCCATCTTTACCCTACCCCAAGCCCAAAACAGCAATCCCACTGTAAAGTCCTTCCCCTGATCTGCTCTCTAACTTTCTGGTAGGGCAGGGAGAGTCTCCCTATCCCAGCCCCTGTATAACTTAATTCCTAGTTGCAGGTATTGCAGAGCTTTAAATTCTAGATTCTTTCGATTCCTCCCTTGTCACCCATACCCACTGGAAGGACAAGCAATTCAATACAGGCTGTGGATGTGTGATTATACAGGACATCTTCATAGTGGACATATTGTGACAGTGATCATATGTCCCTCCTTCCTATTCCTCCCCCCCTTGTTCTGTTTTCTACTCTGTCCCTGTCCCTTTCCTTAAGTGTGTGCTTCCAGCATCCCTCCCCCAGACCCTTCCCTCCCCTCTGTCA
>CM053593.1:297158509-297253815 GCA_028646575.1 Pseudocheirus occidentalis
GAAACTGTGAACATTGTACTGAACAAAGATTTGTAATGGAATAAACAGAGTGTTCACTAATACTATGCAATCCGAATCTTAAAAGCTCTTCACAGTAGCATTCTCTCAGGAATCTACTGCTGATTGGCGTTACATGGGTCAACATTATTCTCATTGAATTTGGCTTAAGGAAGAAATAACACACACACTCATTTGAGTATCCTACCCTACAGGAAAGTAGGGTGGAAGAGGATAAGAGGGGGGATGATGGAAGGGAGGGCAGATTAGGAGAGAGGGTAGTTAGAAGCACACCCTTTTGAAAAGGGTCAGGGTCAAAGTAGAAAATAGAATAAGTGGGGGCATGATAGGATGGAGGGAAATATAGTCAGTCTTTCACAATATAACTATGGAAATGTTTTGCCTAACTACACAGTACAACCTATATTGAATTGCTTATCTTCCCAGTGGGGGTAGGTGAGGAGACAAGAAGGGAAGAATCTGGAAATCAAAGTTTGAAAAACAAATGTTAAAAAAATTGCTTTTTACATGCAACTGGGAAATGAGATATACAGGCATTGGGGTATTGAAATCCATCTTTCCCTGTTAGGAAGTTAGAGGAGTTTGGGGGACAATATAAGAGAGAGCGGATTGGGGGAAGTGGCATTCCCATAGGCTCACTATTTGGGGGAAAAACGGGGAGAAAATTTGTAACTCAAAATCTTGTGGAAATGAATGTTGAAAACTAAAAATGAACAAATTTTTAAAAGAAATGATGAGAGGGATAGATTTAGAAAAACTTGGGAAGACCTATATGAAATGATGCAAAGTGAAGTGAGAAGAATTAAAAGAAATTGGTGCACAATAACAGCAATGTTGTAGCAATGATCAGCTGGGAAAGACTTAGCTACTCTGATCAATACAATGATCCAAGGTAATTCCAAGGGACTCATGATGATAAAATGCTGTCTTCTTCTAGAGAAAGAACTGAAAGACTGACTGCAAATTGAAGTATAATTCTCTCATTTTCTTTATTTTTCTTGATTTTAAAAAATGACTAATATGGGAAAAAAAGATGTATCCTAGGTGTTAGCGATGCAGGTATTCTCTTCACATTTTAAAGAACAGCAAGTGGTCTTCATGAGTCCTTGCAGAAGTTCTCCACTCAAATGTTTCAATTGTTCCAAAGTCTATTTTGGATAGCAACTAACTAACATAGTGCCTAAGAGTGTTGCATTTTGTTTTTGATTTTAATGTAGGTAATTTCATTTTACCCCATGCAGTCTACAGAAGGCGCCACCATTTCTCCTTTGTCCTTTATCACAGTTCTTGTAAGAAACTGGTTCTCAGGACAAGAGAAATGTTGGCAATGTGTCACTGAGCTGCCACGGAAGACTCAGCAGCCTCTCCCTCAAGCCCCTCCTCTTCCTGATGCTCCGTTTCCCACCCCCAACCCTCCCACCTCTGCCTGCCTTCTCTCACCACCACCTTCCACAGGTTGTTTCTGTGGAGGAAAAGGAATGGTATCATTATGTTCACTATCCAGAACCTCCTCTCTTTCGACCCTTTGCTGATGCAAGTAAGGGTGATGACCTCCTTCCTGCTGGGACTGAGGATTATATCCATATAAGAATTCAACGGAGAAACGGCAGGAAGACCCTCACTGCTGTCTAGGGGATCACTGATGATTACGATAAAAAGAAACTAGTGAAGGCATTCAAGAAGAAATTGCCGGCAATGGTACTGTAATTTGAGCATCCAGAATATGGAGAAGTAATTCAGCTACAGGGTGACCAGCACAAGAACATATGCCAGTTCCTGGTCGAGATTGAACTAGCTAAGGAGGACCAGCTGAAGGTTCATGGGTTTTAAGTGCTTGTGGCTCACTGAAGCTTAAGTGAGGATTTCCTTGCAATGAGTAGAAAAATTCCCTTCTGTCCCTTGTCACAAGTTTAAAAACCTCACAGCTTGTATAATGTAACCATTTGGGGCCTGCTGTTTAACTTCAACTACTGTAACTCATTCATGTAATAAACTGAAAAGAGCCAAAAAAAAAAAAAACATGTTGGCAATGACTTCCAAGAATGCTGTGTGGTAAATGAGGCCTCTAGGCCTGAGCAACACATGACCACCATCCTCTCCACCACAGTTGCAATGAAAGATGAGCCTGCAACCAAAGCTGGCTCAGCAATGGTGGTGATGTTTCCACTCTCCTCAATGGCACCTGGGAATTATAAAGACCAAGGGCAAAAGTGGGTCCTAATTCTACAGATGATAATGGTGGGTAGCACACAGTGATTAATGGAGGGCAGAATGTCCATCTTATCAAGGATAGCCATGCAGAAACTAAGAGAGACATTTCAATAAGAAAAAAAAAACAGGTATATGAAGGATCCAATCCTGGTTGCTGTGAGAGTATGAAATTACACACATTTCTTTTGAAAAAGGATCAAGAACAACTCTTTTCCCCCAAAACTCTCACATTGACTATTCCCCTCACCAGGCACATCATTTCAGGATTCTTTCTACCAATTAGAAGATTCTCATGCAAAATGCTCCGGGTTGTCTACAAATCCAGATTACACATTTATCATGTGTTTATATAGCATCTGGGTTTTGACCTCATAACAATGATAATTATGATGATGATAATTAAAAATAGCTGGCATTCATATAGTATTATGAGGTTTATAAAACACTTGATGTGGACAACTAGATGGTGCAATGGATAGAGCACCAGTCCTGCAGCCAGGAGGACCTGAGTTTAAAGCTGGCCTCACGTACTTATTAGCTGTGTGACCCTTGGTAAGTCACTTAACCCTAATTGCCTTCCAAAAAAATAAAAAATAAAACTCTTGCTGTAAGTTATCTCAAGTTCCATGAAAGCAAGGAACATTTATTATGTAAACTTTTTATTAGTCCTGACACCTAGCATAGTGCTCTGTATATACTGGGTATGTAAGAAATGATGATTGAATTCAATAAGTTGACTTATTGATCAAATTCTGTCTACTTGGGCTGGGGTATGATGACCCCCACTGATACAAATTCATACAATATGATACAGTGGAAAGAGCTCTGACTCTGGTATCACAGAACTTAGATTCAAATCCCATCTGTGACATTGCCTGCATGACCCTGTGCAAGTTACTTAATCTTTTAGGCCTCCATTTCCAAAAATGTCAAATGAAGGGGTTTAAGAGATTTTTTTTTAAAAATCATTTATTTTTAATTTATGGAATAAAACAAGCATCTCTACAACATAGGATAATAAATGACTGCCTGTGAAACTGAAAATTAGTATGTACAACTTGCTATTCCTTTTAAATATATAATAAAGTTATCCTGTAAATTTTTTTCCTCTTTTTCTCACTCCTCTGACATCACCCCAGAGATGACTACCATTAGATGCAAGTAAGTATATCTATGTAAAATTATTCTATACATACTTCTATTTCTCAGTTCTTTCTTTGGATACAGATGGCACCTTTCTTCATATGCCCTTTATAGTTAATTTGGGTATTTATAATAGTCAAAATAATTTATTTGCTCAAAATTTAGGTGACTTCTGGGATCCCTTCTACATCTAGATATCTGATCTTCTTGTGAAACTTCCTGACTACAACTTGACTGCCTTGCCAGTTTACAACTAACTTGATTTTACCTTTTTCACTCTAATTTTTCTCAGTGTTATAGTTTGGTGAAAGCTTCTTTGAGATCTCTTGGCTCTCATAAATGAATGTATTTTTCCACAGTAAGTTTCCTATCAGTCTCTATTCTGTTCTAGTTTCTCTCTTGGTTAATTTTCTTTCTGTCTGAGTGCCTTCAACTGTTCCCTCAGTCTATATTGACCATAAATTTGGTTAGAATGCTTTCTTATTTCCTCTCCCAGTCATTAGTATGAAGGTTTCACAAAAACAAAGACTCACTACTGACCCTTCTATGAACCCCCTGGATACTTCCCACAAGTCTGGTATAGCCTAGGTCATTTGTAATACTGCTGCCTCCAGTACACCAATTAGCTGTCAGTCATTTTAATTGTATCATTGTCTAAGCCCATTTAACTTAATTTTTGTAATAGAATTTTGTGAGACATTGCATTGAACAGCTTACTAAGATTCAAATATATACTATTTTAACTCCATCTTTTAGTTTATATAAATATCTGACTGTTTTTCTAGCACATTTTATTTGTAAGCATTAGCTCCATCCCTTAAGAGCCATTGACTCATCTTCTATTTTTACTCCATATTAGTGCTAAAAATTGAAGTTTGGTCATGATATAATTATATTATGTTCAGTCCTATACCTTCCTCCATGCCCTATCCTATACAACCCTGACAATAGAAAGAACCTTGAAGAATCTTGAAAAAGAAAAATTGAATAACTGAACAATTCAAATTTAAAAGAATTAAGGAAGAAAGAGAAGCAAAATAGATCACACTTTCAAATGATTTTCAGAAAGAGATATTATTAAAAGGATCAAATTGGTGGTCTATAAGGCCCTTTTAGAGTTCTTATATAAATGTAAGCTCTGAGATACTCTGGCATTGAGCTGATTGTACTAGATAGAAGGTCAAGTATATCCTGGGTACAGACCTGCCTTTGACACTGTCTAGCTGTGTGACTGCAGGCAAGTCATTTAGCCTTTCTGAATTTCATTTACCTCATCTTTAAAATGAGGGAACATCAAAGATCTCTTCTAGCTTTTAACCTATAATCCTACTAAGGGATATTTTGGAGTCAGACTGAAAAATTCCTATGCTAATATTAATCAGGGAATGCTTACACCTCTCAGATTGAGTTATAAAAACAATGACTGCTGTAAAATAAGATATGTTTAGGTGATCAAAATGTGCATTGTTTTGGCAGAAAAACTACCCAAATATTATTTGGAAGCTAAAGAACATTTTCATGCACTGCGTATCTTTAAGGACAGGAGGCTATGTAGCAGTGGTTCTCAACCTGTGGGTTGCGACCACTTTGGGGTAGAATGACCCTTTCACAGGAGTCACAGGGGTCACCTAAGACCATCGGAAAACACATATTTCCCATGGTCTTAAGAACCTCCTCTATCCGTCTCCAGGTGGGTCTGCCCACATGCAGACACCCCGATGTACAACTATTAAAGGGTTGTGGCATTAGGAAGGTTGAGAACCATTGATATATAGGAAGAGAAATAAAAATAATAACTTCTAGGCTGTCTCAAGGTGATGGAAAGTTTACTTCAATAAGTAGCTTCTTAAAACAGATTTTAAATATGTTTAATTTGTAATAAAAACACATAGTTTTTAAACCCACTGCCAAACTCTAGTTGAAAAGCTTGTTGTATAATTGTCTTTGATCTAGAGGGAAAGAACCTGACAGGGCCCCTCACTTTACAGATAATGAAACTGAGGCTCAGGAAGGAAAGGTCACACAGGAATCATGTCAGATGCAACATTGGAATACATATCTTCATTCCAGAACTAATATCTTTCTACTGTACCAAGTGTATAACTTCAATGAATCATTTGTAATGAAAATAATTTAATTCATTTTCTCATAATGGTTTTTATTCAAATAGGAGGATGATGATGCAACATTAGTAATATTTTATATGAGGAGAAAGCATAAAACAAGAAGAAATAAATTGACTGACAAACTGGTTCCAGAAGGATAGTTACTATCTAGTCTAATGAATATTTCTACAAAGTTGAATATTATACTACCAGAAACAGGTAAATCAAGTGGACAATGTTCATTACAAATTATTGAAATTACTAGTTTTAGGATGTAATAAATATACTTGGTGTGAAGATTATGCCAGTTGGAGCAACTCAGAAATTCTGGAAAACCTGAATTTGAATCTCACCTCATCACTTAGTCTAAGTAACTGAATCTCTGTGATCCTCACTTTCTCATCTATAAAATGGGTATGAGAGCATTTACCTCACAAGGTTATTGTAAGGATCAAGTGACTTCAAGTAAAAGTGCTATAAAAATGTAACTTGAAATACCATATAAAACATCACATAGCATTATTTTAACTTTTTTGTTTCAATTATTCTGTTGTAATCATAACATGATTTATTCTCAAATGTTTATTAATCATTAAAATGACAGTGGGATTAAGAAACCCCCAGATTCTCAACCAAGAAATCATATTACAACTCCCCATGAACAAACCTTTCAAGTGAAAAAAAGATTTTGTCCCAAATGGATGAGGCAGGATGATTCCGATTCCACATAAGAACTAACATCCCAAAGGAAAAAGGAAAGAAATACCAATATTTCAGTGAATTAAAAGTTTACATTAAGAGTTTTTATGTCAAAATTTCAAGAGTACTAATTTATAAAGTTCACATATGAACTATTATGTACAAAATTGTATAAGTGTTGAAGAAACAAATTGATTTAAAATTTCTCTGTATCTGTAGATAAATATTATTCTTATCCACAAAACTAGCAAAGGCTCAGTCCTAACAACCTAAGCTGTTATCTGGCTTCTGTTCAAGTTTATCATTAGCATCTATACTCTAAATAATTCAGTAAGACATTATTCATATCTCCTTGCCTCTCCCCAAAGTACCCATTCTCTGTGTACTGTGTAATCCAGTAGCAATTAAGGGGAATTTAGTCTGTTTTCTTCCTTCCTGCTCTCAGATAGAGATCTCAGCCTCTGGTCAGGGGTGTAGTGAGGGAATGGAAAAGGGTGTGGGAAGGAGGGGGGGAAAGTCATGTTTATTAGGTACCTAAATTTAGAAACCTATTTATCTAATGAATTAGGGACCATGTGGTCTTGGATTCAGATGCAAATTCTGCTCTAATAATCCTAATACAGAAAGCCCTCCCATCATCCCTGATACCTGATGCCTGTTTTCTCAATAACATAGACCACTGAGACAAACCCAGAGAAATTGAGTTAAAATAGCTAAAGCCACCTTCAGCCTAGAAGGTGCCTTTAATACTTTCCTCTGCTACGGCTAATCACAGGGGACGAGTCTGCCAATGGTCATCAGCTGAGACTATCCCAGCGGGGCGAGGGCCCAAGATCAAGGGGCGTTGTTTTAATCTGGAAGACAAGGTGGAAGAACAATAACAGAGGCAGCAGTATCAGCTTGATGAAAGCATGAGGTGGCTGTTAGGAAGCAGCTGGAGGAAGTTTGGACCTGCTGGCAGGGGGGCCTATGAATGGTTAACTAGTGAACCAAGTCTGCCACTTCTGGACACCCAGTTGCAGGTCTGTACTTAATGCCTTCTCTCTCTGATGGCTTTGTGATTGCTTTACCAATATTGCCTAGCTCTAGTCTAGGGATTGCAGAGGCTGAATTTACACACATATTCATTATGGTGATAATGACAGAAATGTTAAATGTTTGGCATGGTAAAAACTGACATTTTTATAACTTTGTCTCAGAGTGTACACAAGTGTTCTAAAGTGTAAAAGAAACTTGATAACACTTTACTTTTTGTTAAAAACTACTTTCCCTTAGGAATGTATTACAATTTTCTTACTTAAGGCCCTTATCAGCCTGTGATCTAATCTGAGATTTCTAAGACTAAAAAAGAAAAGCAGCTTCTTATTTTCCTTTGTAATAGACCAAAAACTCTTCTGTTTTCTACTTTCCAAAAAATTAGGTAGAAGATTTTCTTTCCTTTGGATACAAAAAGGGGCACACTGTGTAGCTTGGAGTGGAACAGTTCATTTCTGAAGAATCTCATATCCTCAGATGAAAAATTCTTGTATTAGAATAGGCATTCTAAACCTGGGGTCCAGAGACCACCAATATGTCCGTGGATCTATCCATAAGTGTGAAATTTTTAATATTTTGATAACTATATTTCAACTTAATTGGTTTCTTTTGTAATTCTATGTATTTGGAATTTTTTAAACATTATTCTGAGAAATTTTGTATAGCTTTAACCAGACTGCTAAAGGGGACCATGACATGCAAAAAAGGTTGTAAATGCCAGAATTAGAGGGGCACTAAACAATATAAAGTAAGTAGAAAAAAGACAAGCTATTTTAATTTGTTTTTAATACCAATTTGAGAGATTTGAAATTAGCTAACAGTAAAAAGATCAGCCCAGTAACTAACATGTCTTTGGGTAGTTAAATTTAATTTATTAGGATTTAAATAGGAATATGTATTTAAAATATCCATTAATCTGAAAGTCTTTGAATCAAAACAGAGTCCATGATGACTACAGGATATTCAAGCAACTCAAAGGGAAAATGCACAAATCTGCCCATTATCGAGCATACAAATTAAAGCAGAAAGTCATTATACATATTTTTAAATGTAATGTAAGTTGATAAATTATTTTGCATGAATTTCTTAAATTAACAAAATAAGGACAAGCCTTCCCCTAGCTATTTGCCTCATAGCACTACTTGGAGAAATTAGAAGAATTATTTACATCATGAAATCTTTTTAATGTATCTTTTTATATCATAACTTTTTAAAAAGCCCATCAGCATTAGGATAGTTACAAGTATGTGTGTATTATAAAATTCTAACTGTTCAGTTTACCATGTAGAAATATTAAAAAAGAACTGTGCCATTTCTTTTCTTTTAAACTTATATTTCTGAGATGAGGGAAAAGTTCAGCTTTCTATGAGTGTCTGTTTTTGACATATAACAGAATACTTGAATGATAAGCATGTGGTACCTTTTATATCTTTACTGGATACATAAGGGCCTCTGTAAAGTTTTTTTTGTACATTAACAAATAGTTTAAATTTCTATATACTCTTATAATATATTTTTTGTAACTTGTATACTCTTGAAACAGATGCCAGATATAGAGTGACATGACGTACTTCAAATATTTTGGAGTATTGCATGAGGCAAGGGTAGGACACTGATCACAGTAGTATTTCCTGGCTTCCCCAGTTTGACTTCTAGTTTAAAAAGAGTTACAGAGGTGATTTGTTCCAGCAGCATCCCTTTTCTTACAGCTTTTCTACTCAGTTAAAGCCATGGTCCATGGTATCATAACATCCTCAATCTGGAATTTATCATTTAACATAACAATTAATTGACTTTGTAAGACAAATAATCAGAAGAAAGTCAGGATCCATTTTTAGTAGTTCTAAATACCAAAGCAAAAGTAAAGTACAACTCATGAAATGGATTAAAAAATTAAATGTTATTCTAATCTTATTAATAACTCACTTATTGATAGGATATGATTTTAGCAGTTTTAAATAGTTCAGTAGATTTTTCTTCTCTTTCAGTGCTATAAATGAATTCTATACATGTGTCGGTTAGTTTTGGTTTTGTTCTATTCAGTATAACTTTCTGAGACTTTGAGATGGTAGACAAACCCTCAATATTTATATGCTTTTATAAGGATCATTTTCTAACTCTATTTGTGTCTTAGCCAAATACGCATATATTGCTATTTGCCTAACAAGTACAAAACATTTGGAAGAAATAACAGAAAACAATTTCTCTAATATGGCTCAGAATGTCATAATAAACTTTTAAATTAAAAAAATGGTAAGTAAAAGACTCAATCCAAAATCTTGGTCATGGCAAAAGCATTATCTTCCTGTCTTGCAAAAATTAAGAAAATAGTGACTGCAATTTTACTTGTCATATTAAACTATGTAGTATAATCTTAGCTTTTTTCTTTTCTTAGTCATGTTTACTTAAGAAAATAACTTTAATAATTAATTATTTGTACATGTACGTTTGCTTCATTCAATGCAGAAAACAATAGTTTATTATTTCCTAACGATGCTTAAAACCCGATTTTTCTTTATAATTAGGAAAACAAATCACTTGTCTTTCAGTGCTGAGTTGGTTTTTTACAATTTGATCATAACTCTCGGTATAGAATATGATTTCTTCCCCAAGAACACTTCATGATTTTTTGTGACCACATACCATATAACCAAAATTTCCTATGAATTTAGCTGTAGCCTTTCCTTAAAAACAGCAACAGTTGTTTACTACACAACTAGCTAAACAGTTAATTACTACATAAATTACACAAATGAAATCAAAGCAAATAAAGATTTTTCTCCTGTTTCTTAGACTCTGAAGTATTTTTTAAAATTACTTTTCAATAATTGACTTGTATGAACTGATGCAAAGTAACCAGAATCAGGAAAACTATACACAATGACTTTACAATAATGCAAGGTTATTATAACAAAATAATGATTATAAGAACAAAATGAAGCTAAATGTTGTATATTTCTAAAGACAATTCTTGACCCTCCAGAAGAGATGAGAAAATGCACCACTGCACCACCTTTCTTTCCCTGGAGAGATGGGGGAATATGAGAGATGGGAAGGACGGAGGGAGGGAGGGAGGGAGAGAGAGAGAGAGAGAGACAGAGAGAGAGAGAGAGAGAGAGACAGAGACAGAGACAGAGAGACAGAGAGAGAGACAGAGAGACAGAGGCAGAGACAGAGAGAGAGACAGAGAGACAGAGAGAGACAGAGAGAGACAGAGAGACAGAGACAAGAGAGAGACAGAGACAAAAGAGAGACAGAGACAAGAGAGAGACAGAGAGAGAGGGGGCGGGGAGAGTGCTGTCTGGTGTCTTTTGTCCATTGGATTCATATAACTGTTTTTCTTTGCCAAAAAGGAAGAGTCCCTAGCAAGAGAGGGATATATTCAGTAGGGACTGTGATATAAAACAAAAGGCATTGATAAAAATTTTCAGACAAAAAAGGGGAGGCTTGATTGAATCTAAAGATGTAAATCTCAAACAATTTCAGAGATTAAGTCTCTGGGGATAATAATAGCACGTACTTCACAGGCTACCATGAGGAATAAATGAGAAAACCTATGTAAAGCACTTGGCAAAAATGAAAGCCCTAGCAGTGGACAGAGCACTGGCCCTGGAGTCAGGAGGACCCAAGTTCATATGCAGCCTCAGATACTTTGGGCAAGTCACTTAACCCTAATCGCCCTCCCGCCCCCATAAAATGAAGCTCTTAATAAATGCTTATTATTATTATTATATCACAATATCCCTTTTCAGGAAGTAAATAATGATCTAATTCTAGAGAAAAATAATCCAAAGCAAGTAATATGTACTGTAATACAAGAGTCAGTGCTTGAAAATGCAGATTCATTTGGTATGTCTATATTGTGTGGATAATATGGAAAGGCCTTCAAACATTCTAAAGTTAACTCAGTAGTACTTTCCTACAGCCCAAGGTTTTTTTTTTTAATGAACTCATCCCTGCAAAGCTTGTGAAATACTTAAGTCATTCATTCTTTATCAAAACACTTTGTTTTATGAGTTCTGAGACCCTTGGTACATATGGAATAATCACACTATTCATAAAGTAAAAACAAAAGAAGCTATATTAGAAGTAATGGCAAAGGTGGGGCAGAGGAAATAGACACTTGAATGTCTTTGGTTTTCTTTTCTGCTCTTATCCCCTTCCGTTTTTGTTCCCTAAATCCAGAGCACACATAAGATAAGCTCTACCAAAGAAGACATTGAGCCATTCCTGTGCATCATTCTTCCAGCCACCATCCTGCTTTTCTTGGCATTTCTGCTACTTTTCCTGTATCACCGCTGTAAGCACGCAAGGCCCCAGGGGCAGATCTTCAGCATTGATCTTCCAGAGCACCTACCTGAGAGAGAAGTGACTGATTTCCTTTCAGTCTTACCTTGGACCACGGAGCAGACCTTCCATTATTCGACCTTGCACCCTGAAGCTACCTTCCTCACAGTGTGCCTGCCACCTTCTTATGAGGAGGCCACTATGAAAACCCCTGAGGAAGAGGTCCAAAATAGGATTACCCAGGGTCTAGTGCCTCTTTATGGAGAAGAGAATACATGTAGGTTGGAAGATAATAAATGACATTCCCTTACAAATACCTTGTATCAATAGCTGTCACCCTTTTAACTAGGAAGGACCCCAAAAAATTGGATTGCAGAAGGGTGTATGCTAGCCCATGAAATGGGATATTCATAGGCTCAATCCAAGCACTAGAGAAAAACTAGAACCCTAAGAATATAATAGAAAAAGTACAAATTAATCTATTTAATCTACATATACTTTCTGTGATACTAGTGAATTTTTTTTCTTATTCACTAGATAATTCAGATAAAATAAATAACACTTCTAATTCTTTGTCCCAAGTGAGAAGAAAAGTTCCATGAAGGTTGAAAGAATTTAGTTGAAGTTGCCAAAGCTCACTTGCTACTGAACATACAAAAGTGTATTTTCCCTACTCCCCCCCCCAAAATACTTTTCTTTCTATTTTCCCTACCTCATGGACTCAGCTGAGTCTTATATATTACTTTATTTCATCTCCATGTAGGTGTTTCAAGACTCACAGGCAGTCCCAGAAATTAAGAGAAACTCTTGAGAATTAACGGAGAACAAGTATGACATTTAGCAAAATGAGCCAAGAATTTTTCTATGCCTTTCACCAAAGTAAGGCCAATGAGTTTGGAATCAGTTGGACAAAGGAAAATGAAGGTTGAAGATCAGACTTTTGAGAATACCTAGTTAAATACATCTTCACTTTTGCCCATCCTTAAAATAGACATGTGTATGTATATGTATTTCTATATATGTACATATATAGTTATCTTTCAGTTTTGTTGATGTTTTGTTTTTACATTACATACATTTTCATGAGAGGTCTCATAGCAAAGAAAAACAGTTAAGGAAAATTAATAACTTCATCTGAAAGTTTAGCACAACCCCCCCTCTCTATTTAAAAAAAAAACTATTTTCTTTCCTTCTCATCCCCACTCTATCAAAAAAAACCCACCTAATTTCTTGTTTGTAGTCAAACAAGTATTTTCCCAGTGGATGCACCTTATACACACACATATGCATATATAAATGTGTATGCAGGTGTGTATACTGTAAATATGTACATAAACCCATATATACACATTATATATGTGTGTATACACACAGATCACACATCCATATACACACACATATACACAGATATATCCTTTCCAGTGACCATTTTAAAAGATCTTGGGAGTTAAGAATTGTGGATTTGAAGTATGAGAGATATCTAACAAATTTATCAATTTAATACTAAGTTTCTTTCCCTAAAGTAACTTTTGGTGTTACTGTATCTACGTGTACATATTTCAAATATACATAATACCCTATATGTGACCAAGAAAAGTACATGCTATGGGTTTATAAGTTCATTTAATGGGTTTTATAATTTTTTGCTCATTTTTCTCAAGAGAGATGCCCACCATACTCTGTTCTATGTATGGACCCTTTGCTTAACATTTTAGCTCCTGCTCTCAACTCTTTTCCTATTTCTGCTCCCTGTTACTAGTCCTTTGCAATCTGCCCTAACCCCAAACCAGTAATGATGGCAGGCATAGTTAATAATTGGTTCATCAACTAACCAGTGTTGCTTGTCAGAGGCCAAAGAGATAGCTAGCAAAGTATTTCAGAGATGTTATATAAGCACACTTTCTTATTACAAAACCTCTTTCACAAAATTACTGTTATACAACTTAAGTACTTGTTCATCTTAATCTATTTCAAGGAAGCAAATAATAGCGAACATTTGTTTAGAGTTTACTATGTGTTGGGCATTACACTAAGTGCTTTATAATTCTTATCACATTTGATCCTCATAACAACCCCAGGGTGTAGATACTATTATTATCCCAATGTTATGGATGAGAAAACTGAGGCTGGAAATGGTTAAGTGACTTACCCAGGGTCACACATATATTAAATGTCTAAGTTCAAAATTGAACTCAGTTCTTCTAGACTCCCAGGTGTGACTCTCTGTGCACTATGGTGCCACCTAGCTGCCCCAGGCTCAGGATATAGAAAGAATCCAGATGATCAGCTAATAAGAAAGTTATCAGCACCCTGTAATGAACGGATCTCAGGCTATGCAGTCAAAAGACCTAGATTTGAGTCTAATACTAAATGAGATGCTTGCCTAGGAATCATCACTTAACATTTTTCAGTCCCAGATTCCACGTCTCTAAAATGGGGATAATAATATTTGTATTCCCTATATCACAAGATTGTTGTGAAGGAAATGTTTTATGAACTACAAAGCATTTTGTAAATATGAACTATTACTTTAAAGTTTCAAATACGGCTCACAGCATTAGCCCTATGCTCCATGTTATAGATGCTCCTTACTATGAGATCAATATTTACATGATGCTGAAAATAAGTGGAAAGAACTGATTTAAAAAAACTTTTTCAGTCAGTAAAATATTAATTTTGATCCCATTTGTGAAGTGCTTATTTTATAAAAAAAATCTCTTTTTTTCATAAAATAATATTCTCTTTTTCCATGCTTTGCATGGAGTGGTATGTGTGGGTGTGGGTGTGTTTGTGTGTGTGCACCTGTGTTCTTGTTCCTGTTCCACAGGTAGAAGATGCACAGGATTGGGTCTTAAGCCTCATATTCCCCCTATATTGCATCTTAGAGACATGCATCTAGACCTGACTATAATACCCGTTACAATATACATACATATACTAGAGTCTTAGATGAAGAATCAAAGGACCCACTAGCAATTCCAACTCCTCACCCCTCAACATGTATGTATTACTGTATCTGAAGCTGGTAAAAAACAGACCCCTTCTTCTCTTGTCACTTTAATTTCTGCCACTCTCATCATTCTCCTACCCCACTCGATCCCCAATAATGCCTAGCTTTACAAATGGTTTTTAAATTCTGTACTGGAAATACTGGCAGGGGAAAGATCAGAGCTGGTGACCTCATCCTGCCATTTTGTTTGCCATGGCAAAAATCTCTGTCCCCCTCTTACATGCCATATCCACACAAACACATATAAACCAATACATAGATGCATGTATTTATATGTGTACACAGAAACAGAGGGAGATATCTGCCTGTATATCAGTTATTCTCCATATTTCTACTTAAATATTGGATGTGGACATCTAGAAAAGTGATTTTTTTTTCAAATGACACCAGGAGTGAAGCCTATGTCAGTTTAGAACCTTATTTCAAAAATGAAATTAAAAATAATTCACTGCATGATGTCCCCCAAAACAGTGGCTTCTTTGGGATAATTGTTTTCCTTTTCTCTATAATATCCTCTATCATAAACAAGAACACTACAAAGGTGTTCAAATACTGTGTATTGTCCTCTTTTGCAGCTAAATGAATGATATTAATGTTAAACATATAGCATTGCATCTTCAAATTTCAGAGAAGTTGAGGAAGAAGGCCATTAGTAAGAAGTTTCTAAAGGGGAGACTTCCTCCCCTAACCCCCAAAGGCTTCAGAACAATAGAAGGTAATGTCAGATAGATGTACATATACATATATATGTAATTCTAGAAATCAGCATCTCATATTTAAATTACAAGACTTCAGTGAGTTTGTTAGGATTCATACTGGTATCCAAGAGTAATTATCAATCAATGAACACGTGCAGTATTTATAAAATGCCTACTATGTACCAAGCAGTATGGACACAAGTACAAAGAATAAAATAATACCTCTTCAAAAGGAATTGACATTTTCCTAGCCCATGATTTGATCAAAGGAATTCATTTCTAATTTGGGAGATCCTACTTTGATGCTCTCAGTGCCTATTCCAAATCCCACACCTTTTTCACATACATTTCTGTTACTCAAAGAGATCCCTGGATGTCACAGATATGTGATCATGGGTGCCCCAAGTCTGAATGTAAGGCTATACATGGTGGCTGGTTGTAATTGAAGTATCATACTTAGTACCATTGTATCACACAAAACCCATCATTTGTCACTCTATGGAAAACATGTTCCAAATTCAAATGACCAAGTAAATAACTTCTGTAAATCCAGACTTCCAGAATTTGGGGGGTACTTGTATGATATACTCTAGGCTGGCAAAAGTTTTTTTCTATCAAGGGCTCACAGAAAAAAAGCAAGTAAACAAAGCAACTTACTTTGTTAATTTTTAAAACACAAAAGTATAAAATATATTTAAAAAGTATAAAAGTATAAAATACACATAAAGACAGACACATAACAAAGAAAACACTCCACCTCTCCCTCAATCTCACACACACACATGCCATTGAGACAGCTAGTTACTGAGATATAGTGTGACATAATGGAAAATAGTAATGGGCAAGGAGTTAGAAGAAACCTGGGATCAAATCCCACCTTAGATCCTTACTAGCTCTGTCACAATGAACAATGTGCAACCCCTCTAGCCTCAGTTTTTCCTTCTGTAAAAAGGGATAATAATACTCACAGCATTGGTGTAAGGATCAAATAAGATGGTGTATGTAAAACTTAAAGTACTAAATAAATGTCAGTAATTATTATTTGTTCAAGATATAGTCTTTCAAGGTACTGACAATAAATATGTTCAAAGACATACTATATTTTGGAATTCCAGTATTGGTGTAAGTACAGATTTCAACTGCATACTTGTGTTCTGGGATGTAGGATATTAAGCTGAAGGGGAGAGAGACAGAGAAACAGAGAGACAGGGAGAGAGAGGGAGAGAAGGAGAGAGAGAGAGAGAAAGACAGACATAGAGAGAGAAAGAGAAAGAAAGAGAGAGAGAAAGAGAGACAGACAGAGAGACAGACAGAGAGACAGAGAGAGAGACAGAGAGAGAGTTTAAACCAAAGATTCTCAATTGCTGGCATGGACAGAGGAACATAGAGCACTATAATAGCACAGAATAAACTTGAGCTGAACTTTGCAGAAAGGTAAGAATTCTTAGAGGCAGATATGGGGAGGAAGAGCATTTCAGGCCAGGGAACTTACTGGGTACTGTGTGTGTGTGTGTGTGTGTGTGTGTGTGTGTGTGTGTGTGTGTTTTATATAGAATATAGCTAACTAGAACTCTCCTGGGTTCTCTGGCTACATTGCCCTTCAGAGTTCTAGGGATATCTCTGAGGGGGTTGGAAGCATCTCTTCTCTAATGCTGCTGTATTATTTCCCCACTGCTATGTAGTCCCTTCTCAACTTCCTAGTGACATTCCAGTGCCATTTAGCCAATTATCAATTATTCTTTACAGAGGGATATTTGTTCAGAAGATAAAACAAGGAGTACAAAAAATTTCTACTCTACAACACTCCTCTATACTAGTTCAGTCTCTATGGACAGTAAACTCAGACATATAATTTCTAGATAGCACTGGTCCCAAGTTCACATGTGAATGTAACACTGCTGAGGAAAGAATACTTGTCTGAGCTACCACTGGCCTGCATCCTGAAGGCACTGATCTGGGTCCTAAATGCAACTCCTAAGGGTCTTAATAACCGGACTCTGAAGAACCTGGACGGGGTTGCACTCCCAAATTGCTAGATCTCAGATAACTCTCTTTCATGACTTCTGGAAGCTCACCAGTGGATATCTCCAGTCTATTTCATGTAAGACAAAAGAACAAACCCAGAGGGAAAGAAAAGATCCTCGCCCATATTCACAGGCTGAGGTCACTCGGCTCAAAGCATTATCTCACCTGACAGTCAGGTAGGAAGAAGCCACCTCAAAGAGAGACAATGAGGCTCCAGGTGGTTAATTGTTTTGAATGAGCCCCAGTTCTGACTACACAGCTGCAGTCAAGGAGGCTCCCATTCATTACATAGTTAGCAGGCTCGAACTCATTTTTATTCCACATCATCAAGACTTTCCAGAAGCAGGCTCCTCAACCTCTTCCTATTGGATAATTACATTCCTGGCACACTGCTCTTGCTCATAATGACTGGGCTCTGTAACTAGTCCCCCATTACATTAATTTACTATAAATACATAATATTTTATGTACTGTTAATATAATTTACACATATTATAAATGTATGGCCACAAATATAGAAATGTATTAACACATATAAATATTTTATATTCATATATATTAATATAGATACATGTCCTTGTCAAGAAGGTCAGAGTTCAAATTCTATCTCCAGAAGATAGATACTAGTTGTTTTGCCTCGGGCAAGTCACTTAAATTCCCAGTTCCCCAGGCAAATCTCTAAAACTATACATTGTAGATGAGTTGGAATCTGTATCAGTAGGAGTTCCTACTCTAGGAGTTCCCTATACTTGAAAAAAAAATATTTGTGTGTGTATGTATTTTTTGCTTTTTTATTATGTTATTTGAATGTGCCTATCAAATCCAATACTCAATATTTTAACTCTTTATCTCTTTTATATACCATACTCTGCAGACATTGAAATATCTCACTATTTAAAAAAATTCTTTCTGAAAGATTGTGAGCTTTATAAATTTTGCTGCTATACATTTAGTTCATTTATTTTCAAAATGAATGTACTCTTATCAGTGATGCCTTTGACATTTGAGTAAGATAAAATTTTCTCCACTCAATGATACTAGCATATCTGTGAGTTCTTGAACTATTCTCTAAATCCATCCATTTCATCTGCATTGTTTATCAAACTCGTTTCAGTTGAAATGCTTTCTACATGGAATGAAGAGAACCCACATTACATGAAGTTATTTTTCCATTCAATGGCATTGCTTGCATTTTGTCTTCTTCTGTATTTCTTATTCTCTCCATCATTTATCTTGATATTTTCAAATTTCTCACTATTTTCTCTTTTGCAGAGATTCATATGTTCAGATTACTTTAATCACTTTCAGCTGTGTTCATTTCAATTCGTATTTTTGTTGAACAATTTAAAAACTCACTTTATTAATTTGAATATGTCTCAGACATTTTACCATATTTTTAGACTGTAATTGTTGCTGGTGTTACTTCTGATTATAACTGTATGCCTTTTTATGATATAGATCTCCTTACTTATTTTGCTCAAAAACATATTTTTAAATGTTGTATTAGAGTTCATTATGGGTTTGCTCATTGTATTTTTAAAATCAATTTTAATTTTTAAGTTTCTAACAATTGTTTTTGGCTGTTTTATTGTTATTAGTAATGAGTATCATAAGAAGCCAGACTCTTATGTCATACCCTATCATTCTGTCATCTTCCCAGAAGTTAAGAAAAATAAAAATTTTAAATTATGTCAGATTTAATCATTAGAAAAGCAGTTTATAAGGCTCTTGGAAATGCCCAGAAGTTCCTCTTTTAAATCTATTCTCCTCTAACTAAACCTGATTTAATTCAGCTATCAGTACTGATAATTTAGAAACTTGTTTTTATTCAATGTTATTATTTTTCTCTCATTACTAGCATAGCAAAAGTACTGTCTTGTATTTTTATTGCAAGTGTATATTTCAGTTGTATTACAAGTTAAATGCATTTTAAAAGTTATACTCCAAAGAAATTGCAATGGTACAGCACTATTTCCAAGGTAAAAGAATCTTAAAAAAAAAAAGCTTCAAACAAATGTTTAAAACAAGCTCAGTTGCAAGTTGGAGGCTATTTATGTACTAAAATGAAAGTTAAAGATACTTCTACTAAAATAGCACAACCACTAATATGTCTAAGAATAAGCATCCTAGGAATGATAGGTTTGGAAAACGCCTTAAAGATGATCCAAGTAAAACCCTTTATTGTATAAGCAAATTTAACGGGGAGGGGTGGTGTTTGGTACATGCCTAAGCCACCTAAAATAGGGTCAGCCAAATGGAAGGAAAGGTAACTAGCTGGTACAGTGAATAGAGTACAGGGTCTGAAATTGGGAAGACATCTCCCTGAACTTAAATCTGACCTCAGACTATGAGACCCTGGGCAAGTCATTTAACTCTGTCTCAGTTGCTCATCTGTAAAATGGGCAGTAGAAGGAAATGGAAAACCACTTCAGTATCTTTGCTGACAAAACCCCAAATGGGGTCATGAAGAGTCAGTAACGACTGAAATGACTGAATAACAACAACACATAGAAGGAGATGCTCTGTTAAACCCCTATTACACAAAGAAACTAAGACTAATGGAAGTTACTTGATTGTCTATAGGTTGTACATCTAATTAGGAGCAGAATCAAGGCTAAGTTTTATGAAAACCCCAGCTCTTCCCTCTCTTTAATCCAAAGTCTTTCCCACCACACTACACTGTTGTTCTCAGGAAAGAAGGAACAATATACAGCACACTAAGACTTTTATGATACTACTTTGAATTTAGAAGGGTGAAAGGCAGAAGGGCTGGAGAAGATGACTGACTTAATAAGAAAGAGAAGAAAATTGTGAAAAGGATTTCTATGGATTTGTAAAGAAAGCTAGAGTCTAGATTTGTGACGAGAAATTAGGGGAAATTAAAGAAAAGTGAAAGGTCAATTGAGCTTCCTCATAAACTTAAGGAAGGATTAAAGAAAAGGATCTGAGTAAGAACTGAACCCCAAACAAGCTAAGGTCTTTGGTAAGGTAAGGCGAGGGAAGAAAAAGAAGGCAAAACAAGTGGGTGGGATAAGCTATTAACCTTGTGACAGAAGAGAAAGTCCGATGTGGCTTTCAACTCACTGAGATGAATAAGAAGGAAGTAAAGGAATAGCAATGAGAAAGGAGTATGATATTTTATTGTTATAGCTAGGAATTAATCTAATCATTCTGAAACACAATTTGGAATTCTTCAGACAAATGAGACGATTCCTATCCTTTGAACTAGATGTACTATTTGTGGGCACAAACTACATGTGCAGTTAAAGACAAAGAAAGATAGAATGTGGGTATGTATTCATACATATACAAAATATGTATATTTTACACACATATAAAATATACATGTACACATGGAAAATATGTGTATTTTAGACATATATGTAAAATATATATATATATATACATACATCTTTATATAGCCAGATACATATAAAATACGTCTATATGTGTATACATATACAACCCTTCTTTTAGTAGAAAAGATCTTGAAACAAAGTGGTCGTCCATTGATTAAACAATACATACGATGTCTAAAACAAAGTAAGTGAAAAATAGCAATAGAATCAAGCTGAACACTTTGTACTTATGGCTCTTCTCACTAGAATGATGGAATGTTACATAAACTATTAGATCTAGTTACTTTTGTTTTAGCCTAACCTTTTTTAAAAATTACCAGTAGGTGGCGATACCAAGCAAGATTTGGAGGTATAAGGTAGAAAGTGAAAGAACAGGTACTTTCTCCTGTGGCTACTGCTTTTGGAATTTGGGACACGGCCTCCTCCGTCCAGACCACAGCATTCTTCTCCCAGTAGGTGGTGCTAGCACCAATTTACCATCCTTGATTCACATAGTGTTGTACCCAAACCCACATCCCAGGTCACTACACCCTACCTGATTTGTGGTCCACCATTAAGTCCCTTTTGTATTTCTGTCTTTGTCTCTATCCTATGCCTTGTCATAGCTTGAAACTCCTTAAGGCATGTCCTCAAGGCATAGTTCCCTGCCCCCTCCTTTCTCAAATTAGCACTTGTATATTTTCCTTGAATCATTATAGTGTATAAGGTTCATTATGGCCCAAGGATCTTATGTAGGGACCACCCTGTCCTGTTCTGCTGACCAAGTAGGGTCCCCACACCCTTCTCCCAGTACATGACCCCAGCCTGTTCTGGGGATTTCCAGTCCCCCTTACCCCATGACACCTTCCTCCTCTGTGTTCTGGGAAGCACTGACTATGATCTTCTACCCTGTTCTAAGAGGGCCACCTGAGTCAAAGTTGCACCATTTTCCAAAATTAGCCCTGAGCTATAGAGTCAACCAATGGCTATTCTTTGCTTCTGGTACCTCATGGCTTCTGCTAGCTCCCCTTCCTGATTGTGGTTTGTTGTGGTTTTAGCCTTTATAACCAAAGTGGTAGCCCCAAAGGATCACTACCTTGAGTGTACACTTTGGTAGTCACATGCTTGCTTCATAAATCCACACGTAAATTTATCTTGAACCCAGGTCTCAGCTCGCTCTTATTCTCTGCACAACATTAGCATGCTCAAGGAGAAAATAAATGGGAGAAGACAGTTTTTGACTCACACATATTTATCCCTCTTCCTACAGTACGTTAGTTACTCAGCACTTAATTTTAGGTCAAGAAACAGAAGAAGAACCTCAGATCCAGTTTAAATTCTACTTTTAGGAGATTTATCAAAAGTTATTATAATTAACATTATAGAGTTCTCATAACTCAGAGCTCCCAAACTAGGATTTAAACATATAAATGAAAAACTTCTAGATATTTTTGAGAGATGAGGTTCAAACCTCTGCCCTATTTAGTTCTGTGAACCACAAGCCATTCATCAGCCTCCTCCACTTTTGTCCCCCTATTCACAATTAATAATAAACCTATATCACAGAGCAGATATGCCCAGTGGTGATTTTATGTCACAAATCAGAAACTGAGGCCATTTTATTTATACAGAGTTAAAGCACTTCCCTGACATTTCAGAAATCCCAGAATGACAACTGTCAGCATCTTTAGTCTGTTCCAGCCACATTCTCTGCTTATGTGTTTGACTAGGCAGAGTAGGGGAGCAGTGTGAATGTCTGCCATGACCACAACTGCCTGCTACTTATATACAAAGTTCAGTTTGCTCTCCCTCACAGGACTACTGAAGTGCTCAAAGACTGTCTCCCCACATTCCAGATATTGAGACGGAGTAATGTCCCTTAAAAAAAAACTGGAAATTCTTCAGTATAAAAACTAGAAGAAAAGGAATGTAAAGAGGGGAATTCTGATTTGAATCAAGAGTTTGGAGGGTAGAAGACTCACACAGAGAAGGGGAGGAAGAAGGAACAAGAAACACATGGAGCTCAGAAAGAAATTTGAGGTATTTTTATAAAGAGGGGCTAAATGCTTTGAGGAGGAAGCAGCTGCTGATCCTCCAGGGATGGTGACATGGATTGGCAGGTGCTATTAAGTGGGAGATTATACATCAAAGGGAAGAAGAAGCAAAGATGTTGATGGTTTGTGATTTTCTGTAAGAAGAAATGAAGCAACTATCTTCCAAATTGATGCCAAAAATAAAGAGCTCTATTATATTCCTGAGTCATATATCTATCACATAATAGTCTCCTAAGTAGTCAAAATGGATGCCTACTACCTATTTCTGGCAATTCATCTGGGCACAAATGATATTGCTCCAAGGGACTGTTGAAAATTTAAGTCTTAGGAAATTAAACTGATTTTCATGGGGACACAGGTGATATTTCTGTCATGGCTACCTAGTGAAAGCAAATATATATAAAGAGAAAGCCTGATTTTGGAGATGAATAACTGATTAAGATAGCGTGAGAATAGGAGGTGAATGTCTAGATAGGAAGATGATATCTGAGAACTGAATCTGGATTTCTGAATACTGTAGACATGACAGGCTCCTGGCCAGAGGTGGAGCACACCTAATAAAACCTGTTAGGAATGTATTTTACTGGCATCTTGCAAATCTATTAAAATGAACCCTAAACTATAAGGAATGGGAAAAGGGAGAAAGTTGCCTAAGGAGGGGGAGGGGAAAGTAGTAAGGGGTAGAGAGGGGGGAAGGAGGAGGGGGAAGAGAGAGAGAATATGTATATAAAGACTGGAAAGTTACATTGGAGGTAGCTTATTTGGGGGAAAAAAAGCTTTTAAATGCCAAACAGGGGAGTTAGTCTTTGATAATGAACATAACTGGGAGTCATTGGCTTTTATTGAGCAGAAGAATGATGCGATCAAACCTATGCTTTAAGAATTATCACTTTGGCAGTTGTATGAATTATGCATTAAAGAAGGGAAAGACTTGAGGCATGATGAAAAATATTGCAATAGTACAAGAAAAAAGGTGATAAGAACTTGAACTAGGGTGGTGACCTTGTGAGTGGAGAAAGGTATGAATGAGAAAGTTGTGATAATAAAATCAATCAGAACTGGCAACTGATTAGATATGTAGTGAGGAATGGTAATAAAGAGTCAAAAAATGTCTCCAAGGCTATAAATTAAATCTACAAATTAGGAAGAGGGGTAAGATATATTAAGTTCTGTTTTGGATAAATTGAGTTTAAGATATATATGGGATAGTTATTCTAATATGTCCAATAGGTGATGAGGTTATATTATGTTATATGTATAGAGGTTTTATGTATATATGTGGGAGATTAGTGAGTTTGGGAGGGTAGAGAGAGAACCCAGAAGGCAGAATGGGGAGCAAGGACTATTCTAATTCCTCTGCCTCAACCAGTAAGCTGAGGAGACTAGGTGAAAGTGCAGCTAATATTGGCAAAGGTGACTAGGGAGCTTTTATCATCAAGAGAGAGCAAGGTTTCAGCAATAGCTAGAAGATAGAAGCACTGCAAGAGGAAAATATTTAGGTTGAAGAAAATGAGGATGTTTAGGCTGGATAAAATCAGGTAGGGTGGTAAGAGAGGGAAAGGAGAATTGAAATGCTGTTGTGTACAAGAGGGATTGTATATGGTCCATTTGACCCCATAGGGCATAACTAGGGCAATGGACAGATGTGTACAAGTTTCAAGGAGGCAAATTTCGGAATGCTGTCAGTAAAACCCAAGCTATCATGTGGAAGTTGGATGACAAATTTTGAAGAATATTATGGTTGGATTCTTTGGAAGGTATAAGATGGACTAGATGGCTGCTGACACTGCTTTTGAATCTGAAGTTCTGTGAGAGGAAATAACATGGAAAAATAAATAAAAAGACAATATTATATTTTGAGGCTCTGGTATAAATCTCAAAGCATTCTTTTAAATTAAAATGTCATTGACCTAAAATTTTAAAAATAGATATTAATAGTTCTATAATTGAAATGTATTTAATAATTTAAAGCCATATTCTAAATGTTCCCATATAGCTAATTCTTCCAGTTTCATCCTTTCAAATTTAATTTTTTAAAATGTTTCAGTAGCTTAGTGCTGCTGAGTCAAGTAGCCTGAGCACATTCCTCCATTTAGATCAATAGAAGAGATTCTTGAAATCGAACTACATCATTTATATTTTTAGGTACCCAAAATAGATTTAAAAGAATGATTAAATATTAAATCAGCTACAATTATTTATAATAAAGATAAATGATATGCCACAAATATTATTTGTAGATCTTTTTAATGCAATCACCATCGATATTTACTAACTAGTCCTTGCTACAATTTTATGTTTAATCGAATGCCTTTGTGATAAATTCAATTCATCCTACCCTATATATCACTGCTAACTGTAACCCAAAGCCCTAGGCCAATTCCTCTGGTAATAACATTTCTTTCCTTCTTCCATTCCCCTTGATGATCTCATTCCTTTCCCTGGTTTTTTTTAAATAAACAGAACAATAACTCCAAAGTGTTGGTAGCAAAAACAAAGACTCTGAAAATATCATTGCTACCACCAAATATTAAGGAAATAGTTTTCAATTAAGTGATTAGAAAAATTTTCCCAAGATACATTAAGGATTGAGCTCATTTCCACTAAGGACTTCAGAGGATATGATACCTAGCTATGATACCATTTCCACTTTAAAAGTATCTAGTTCTTTAACTCTATATTATGTATATTAACTTTCATAACATCTATGGTCTTCTAAGTCTGACTTTTGAATGAGGGCCATATTTATCTTCATTTATAATGGTAGCTGCTAATTGTTTTAAGAGCTGTTTCTTAACTACTTCTATTTTAAAATTATTTTTGGAGGGGGGAAGGCAGAGCAATTGGGGTTAAGTGACTTGCCCAAGGTCACATGGCTAGTAAGTGTTAAGCGTCTGAAACCAGATTTGAACTGAGGTCCTCCTGACTCAAGGGCTAGTGATCTATTCACTGCACCACCCAGCCACCCCTCTCTTAGCTACTTCTAAAAGTAGGTCCTCAAACAATATACATGTGGGGTCTGATCTCACTTTCATTGGTATCCCTTTTGCCGACGGTTTTATAGGATGCTTCATATCTAGATCACAGGCTGTTTCAGGTTCAGACCGTTGCAATCAAAAGCAAAGAAATAATCCACATTAATGATTAACTAAAAAGAAATAAAAAGAAACCAGTCACACCCTGTCCTACTTATACACAAAACAAAAGAGTTTTTGGAAGATCACAAATAGCAGCAACTAAGTAGAGCACTGGGGAAACCAGGTGGTACAGTGGATAGAGTGCTAGACCTAGAATTAGAAAGACTGATTTTCCTGAGTTCAAATCCAGCCTCAGAAACGTACTAGCTGTATGACCATGGACAAGTCACTTAACCCTGTTTGCCTGTCTTCCACATCTGTAAAATGAGCTGAAGAAGGAAATAGCAAACTACTCCAGTATCTTTGCCAAGAAAACCCCAAATGGGGGCATGAAAAGTCAGACACAACTAAAAAATAACTGAAAGGTAGACATGGAGTCAGGAAGACCTAGGTTCAAACCAACCTCAACTACTTACAAGCTGTGTGACCCTGGGCAAGTCACTTAACTTCTGTCTGCCTCAGTTTCCTCATCTGCAAAATGGGGATCATAATAGCTAGCACATATAATGCTCTACGGTTTGCAAAATGCTTTACAAATATTATCTCATCAATCCTGGGAAGCAGATGCTATTGTTATCCTTATATTACAGATGAGGAAACTAAAGCAAAGAGAGGTTAAGTGATTTTACCTAGGTACAAAGAGTAAGTTAAGTGTACGAAGTTGAATTTGAACCTAGGACCTAGGCCTTCTAGACTCCAGGTCCAGCACTCAATTCAATTCAATAAACATTTATTAAGCACCTTCTGTATGGGAAGGGCTGTGTTAAATTACTCTATCCCCTGTGCTACCTAGTTACCTTACTATAGATCTTACCTGCCAGGGCTGATGTGCAGATAAAATGAGATATTTGTAAATCACTTTGCAAACCTTAAAGCACTGGTCAAACTCTAGCTATTTATTATTACATACAGTTCCACTTAATAGCTATCTGCTTTAAGGGAAGTTAAAACTAAGAAATTATGTTTGAGTGAAGATGTATACAAAACATTCTGAAAAGATGGCCCTCCCATGCCAACATGGGAAGGAAGCTGAGAAGAAAGATCTTCTTGTATAGGTTCTTTTTCTGTGTTGTGAAAGTCCCAGGGGTTACAGAAAACAGAAATAAGTTTCTGCATCAGGTAAAAAAATATTCGCAAATCTTTTAAATTAAATTCATCAATTTGTGAACTGCTCTGTAATTCATAAAAAATGGAAAGCTCTGACAAATATTTAATAATGTACATACAGTCAAGGAAAAAGGAAGATAAATGGTGGAAAAGACAAAGAAAAAAAAAACAAAGGTTTCCCAATGTATTGTAGCATAAATTACCCTGGTCTGACTAAGAGCCAACAAAATTGATCTAGTTCTGGATCCACTATTAATTGGGCAAGATTCTTAACCAAAGCTTGTCATGTAGTACACTTGGGACTGGAACCCAGATCTTCTGATTCTTCATCTGAGGCTCTTTCTCCTGTTGCACTCAGTATTTTTTCCCAGAAATTAATAATTATTTGCAGTCCCTAAGTTGATTTCATCACCACCATCATCATCATAGCTAGTGTTTATATAGTGTCTATCTACTATGTCCCATAAACATCTTAAATTCACTATATCCACAAAAGAAATAATTTTCTTTCTCCCTAAACCCTCCCCACATTCTACCTTCCCTATTACAGTTAACTTTTCCACATCATGGGGGCTAGGGGCACAGAGCCCCTGGCAATGTGAAAAATCCACATAAAAATTTTTGGACCTCCCTTCATACCAGAAACAAAGTTTAAATGTTTCTTTTTCTTTTATGGGGTATTGATATTATTCAAAACTATATTTATATTTTATACATTTCTGCGATTCTAAACTTTTTCTGTACCATCTTCTGGCCTTCGCATGTTATCTGCAGTTTCTGCAAAACTCCCCCCAAATTCCCATTTAATTTCTTGTGCTGACCCATGCTATATAGGAACTGCAATAAGAAAAATTGCAATGTGTATAATAGAGGGCAACACTATCCTCCCAGGCCCCCAGGCTCACATCTTAGGTGTTATCTTCCCTTGACTCCTCACTGGTGCTCACCCTCCATATCCAATCTGTTGCCAATGCCTATTGATTTCACCTTTGCAACATCTCTCAAATATGCCCCTTGTCTCCTCTGAACTGCCAGTTCCCTGATGCAGACCTTTGTCACCTCACACCTATAATACAATAAATAGCCTACAGGTGGGTCCACCTTTCTCAAATCTCCACTCCAATCCATCCTCCATTCACTTACTAATGACTTTCCTATAGGTCAAGTTTAATCATCCTACTTGATGAACTCAGCTATAAAAGTGATTGTCCTAATGGATAAGTCTGACAGTGTATGTCATCTTCCTTCCTACTCAATAAACTCCAGTGGCTCCCTATCGCCTTCAAGATCAAATACAAAATATTCTGGCATTCAATGCCCTTCATGATCTTGCTCCCTCCAGCATTCTTATGCTCTACACCCTGAAATGTACTCTTCAATCCAGTGGCTTCTTGGTTGATCCATGAACCAGACACTCCATCTCTTGGCTCTGGGCATTTTCTGTGGCTGTCCCTCAAGCCTGAAATGCTCTCCCTCTGACCTCTCTGGCTTTCTTTAAGTCCCAACTAAAATCCCATCTATTACAGGAAGGTTTCCCCAACTGCTCTTATTTCTAGTGCCTTCTCTCCATTAATTATTTCCTATTTACCATTCATATAGCTTGTATTGTATGTAGTTATTTGCATGTTGTCTACCCCATTAGATTGAAGCTCCTTGAGGGCAGGGACTGTCTTTTACCTCTTTTGCATCCCTAGCACTTATCACTGTGGCTGGCACATAGTAGGCCCTTAATAAATGGTTGTTGATTGATTGAGTCTTATGTACTAGGCATTATGCTAAAGAGCTTTTCAAATATTATTTCATTTGATCCTCACATTTCCTCTCATTTGTGAAATTGGAATAATAATGATAATAACTACCTCTCAGAGTTGTGACAGCGAATGAAGAGAATATATATATAAATTGCTTTGGAAAACCCATTAATACCCTATAAAACATCTTAACATTTAACTTCAGTTTTTATTCCCTTAAGAAAGGAATTTTGAAAACTTTAAATGACCATATAATAAGCATTTCAAAGATTTTTAACAGATCCTGCAGGCATTACAGGCACAGAATGATATTGCTTAGGTATCACTATCACCTACCTCAGGCCTTTTCTTCCACATGTTTCCTTTTCTATAGTAAAATAAAATGATATTCCCATTACTGTTATGCCACTTGAACTGACCGCCATATCTGCTAAGGAAAAAAAGACTTTTATAAAATATACCCCCTTCTATCTTGTGACCCTGACACTACCCCAGTGCAAACCTTCCTCACCTAATGCCTGGGTTATTGTTAAAGGAAAAAATAATGGACTAAAATACTTTTAAAATAACTTTGAAATACATTTTAAAAGATAAAGAATAAAGAAACAGCACAGTGTAGTAAATAAAGACATTTGAGTAAGGAAAACCTAGGTGTAAAAATTCTGCTTCAGACACTTTTTAGTTGTGTGACCCTTGGCTAGTCATTTGACTCCTGTGAGCCTTAGTTTCCCCACCTATAAAGTTGAAATAATAGGAACTATCTCACAGGAGTGCTGTGAGGACCAAAAGAAATGAGGTTTGTAAAGTGTGTAGCAAGCCTTTAAATTCTACATAAATGTGAAGTATTATTATGCTCAGTCATAAAAATCATAGACGCAGAACTAAAGGACCTCAAAGGGCAGCTAGTCCAACCCATTCCTTTCAACAAATCAGGAAAATGAAGCAAAAGAAAGCTAAGTGATTTGCCCAAGATAACAGAACAGTAAATATCAAAGGAGGAACTACATTGTAGGCCCTCTCCCTCCACAGACAATGCTCTTTCCTCTGTACAAAACTGCCTCACTGCAGGATATTAAATAATAATTAAATACATTAATTATATATTATATAAAACATTAAATTAATTATATAATATTTATATCATACATATTATGTATATCATATATTGTGTTAATTGTGTTATGTTATATTAAATATGTATTTTATATATATTATATATCACATTATATTATAACATATACATACATATGTATATATGACATTTGTGTTATATATTACATTATATTATAACATATAAATATATTACAATATATATTTAATATGTTGTATAATCATGTGATATTTTAAATATATTTAAATATAGAAAATATATTAATTATATAATTAAACATAAAATAAATAAATAAATAAATAATTGAATGATGATAAAGTCAAGTTTATCTCTGCATAGTAATAGCATTGAGAATACTTCCAGGAAACTCTTTATCTGTTTAGCACAAACAACCATATTATTTGGGAGTGGGGAAATGGAAAAAGAAGGTGAAAGTATGTAGGCTAATTCTTAATAATAACTCAATAATTTACATGCATTTGGTACTTTAAGGCTTTTTAAGAGAACTTTCCTCACAATAGTCCTTTGAGGCACATGGTTCAGGTATTATTTTCATTTTCCAGATAAAGAAACTGGGGTACAGAGAAATTAAATGACTTTCTCTGAGCTACATAGGTCATAAATATCTGAGACAGAAGTCAGCCTCAAGACCTTCTCACTACCATTCCAATGTTCTTTCCATCACTGTTGAGTAAACAGTAAGTCCCCATCTCTGCTCCTCAGGGGGCCATTTTAGTTTGGGGGATGAACTGGAGATTCAAGGTAACTAGAGGTAAAGGTGAGGATACAAATTTCATCCAGTATTCCTTAGGACACCCTAGGGCAGATCCAAACCACTAAGATGATGCCCAAACCAGAGGATGCCTAGAGAATACGGTTTCATGAACAAGCATAGCTTCTGACAATATTATCTCTTCCCTAAGCCCCAAGGTCTGCCCTCTCTCTTTCAAACCTCTACCTGTGGCTATATGCTCGAGAGGAGACTGCATTTATCCCCACATTCACTTGGCTGCTTTGATCTCCTGCAAATATGCAAAAATATTGTCTGAGAGGGCCATTACTTTCAGAGTTCCCTGCCTACTCCTTTCTCATCTTCACCTCAATCCCTAAAGAAACCACCTCTTTTCTTGGTTCAGACACAAAGCCATATTTTTTAAAATTTCAAAATATGCAGAAAACAAACAGCAGGAGCCAGTTTTTCTGCCTTGTAGTATTCTTAAGGCTATGAACTAGGTTTTTTTTATGAAACCTGTTCATCCCGCTTACCAATGAGTTCACTTTCAGGCATTTAATCAGGTCTTAGAGAAAAATATTAATTGCTGGCATTTAATTTTGTCATTTTAATCATCACCACCACCCCACCCCTTGCTTAAGCTAAGTACAATCTCCTCAGAAGAAAAAAAAAGAGGAAAAAAAAGATGAAAGAAATTGGCGCTGCAACTGACACAAAAGAAGAAGAGGTGAGGCAGGAAGAAACCAGACATAAATACAATAAATTCAACAAAGAATGGCCTGACGCATTGTCTGTAGAGCCAGCCTTGGAGTCAGGATGGTGGGTTGGGTATCACTATTGACTTACTGACAGTGTGAAATTGGGTGAGTCGATTAACCTTTCCTTGCCAAGCAACTTTCTGATATTATAAAATCATAGTCACTGATGTGCATTGGTGGAGTGAAATTCTACCCAGGGAGTTTCCCACATGAATAAAGATCATAAGAACATAGTTCTAGACAAAGCAATACACAGCACATTTCAGTAGGGTGTGTATCTAGGAATTCTAAAGTGAATATTTATTTTTTCAGTCTTATCTGACTTTTTGTGAACCCATTTTGTGTTTTCCTGGCAAAAATACTGGAGTGGTTTGCCATTTCCTTCTCCAGTTCATTTTACAGATGAAGAAACTAAGGCAAATAGAGTTAAATGACTTACCCAGGGTTACAGCTGGCAGATGCCAGAGACCAGATTTGAACTCAAGAAGATGAACCTTCTCCTGACTCCAGACCCAGTACTATCCACTACACCAGATAGCTGCCCTATTTGTTGGAATTCTTAATTGTAAAGAATATTGTTTTTGTTCTTCACACTAAAATTAAAATTTAATTTATAAAAAATAACAACTAAACACTTAAAATACAAACAAAAATGAGATGTGATGGCATTTTTTGACATCAGGAACACCAGTAAACCATAGCTATGGATGCACTTAAAGCTGGAAGTCATCTAGCCCAATTCCCTCATTTTACAAAACGAAAAAAACTGAATGGTGGAGAGGTTGTAACTTGCCCAAGGTCACCCAGATAGTAAATGCCAAAAGTTGGGCTTTTAACTCAGATCCCATGTGTACCATGGGAACTTTCCAGGGCACCATGACATAGGACAAGGGGAAGAATAAGTATGAAAAGTGCATTTACCCAGATAGGAATTGAGACTCTTATTTCATTTAAATAAGGAACACCTCTCTACCAAAATATTACATCTGTGGCTTCTCTGCACCTGAAAGTCTTACATTAAAGGTTCTTAAGCTTGGGTCCAGAAACTTTAAATACATACTGACTGACACACAGGCACACACATAACTTGAACATGTTTTAACCTTGTAATTTTATGTATTTTAATTTATGAATTTAAAAATATCACTTTGAGAAGAAGTCTTAGGCTTAACCACAATGCTAAAGGGGTCCATAACACAAAAAAAGGTTCAAAACTCCTTTTTTAGAGTTAAACTTGCTCACTGAGAGATTAAGTAACGTACAGGATGAGTCAGCTACTAAGTGTCAGAGGTACAGATTAAACTCCGATTTTAAACTCAAACTTCCCTCCCTCTGTGGTGACCTTGCCCCCTACTATTCCACTCTGCTGCTTCTTACTCACATTTTCATATTTTTTTAATGTAAAAGAATAAAAGTTCTGCTTAAAGTAGACAGAAGGACTCGTTCCAGGTCACATTCTAGGTGTCAAATGGTAACTCACATTCCTATTGGCTTTAAAGTTTCAAACTGCTTCTCTCAATCACCTTTTGACATTGGTAGAAAAAAAGCTAAACCTGCAAAACCGGACTGCAGTCTTTCCCTATTGCTACGCCTCGTCTCTCTTCAGTGGCCAGGCCTTGCTCCAGCTGCAATTCGGGAGCGAAGGGGAAGTGATCTCGGGTCTGCTTGGATTCCCAGCGCACACAGCCGCTACCCCGCACCAGGTGAGGGCGAGCGTGGGCGGTAGCAGAGGAGTGTGAGAACCGCCTTTTCCCTCCGCTTGGTCCTTGGCCTCCACGAACACCCCAGGGGCTACCTGGGCGGTCCCCTGAACAGCTGGGAGAGAGGGTTGGGAGGAGGTTCAGGGTGGCGGTGTGTTGAGAAGGTGCGGGTTCTGTCTGATCCGCCAAGTCCCATCCGGGCCAGCCGCTCGGGCTGGCACTGCTCCTGAGGGCACTCTGGGAGGGCCCGCATCCCTGGGGGCACCCTCGGGCCCCCACGCACGCAGGAGGACCCGCCTGGGCGGAGTCTCTGGCCGGGGTGCGGCCCCCTGGGAGCAGGGGCGGAGAAGTGGGTCAAGTTACATGGGCCGCCCCTTCAGCTAGGCCTGGTCCCAATTCCGTCGCATCTTTTCCTGAAAGTTAACTCCACCGCCCGTCCGAGATGCCCGACCCAGACCCAGAGGAGGAAGTTGCTGAAGACGCCCCCGCCCCTGAGACACCCAACTGGAAGGGCTTGGAGGAGGCAGGTCGGGAGGTAGTGACTGACTTCTTCAACTTGGCAGGAAGGAGGGAGCGGCAGGGCGCAGGGGAAAACGGTGACTCAGGATGCCTAGGCTCCGGCCTGGGATGGGGAGCCAGTTTCCCTTGGGGAAGTAGGTGGGATGGGGTGAAGCTAAAACCTATCCTAGTTTCCTAGCCTTGGAACACCCTGTCGGGGAGGGGGGGAGGGAGGCATATTTCATACCCGAGTGATTGATAGAGGAGCAAACGTTAGCATCTTGAGACTTTGGGAAGGCTTCTGGGACTCAGAAACAGTCACATTTTGGGGTAATTTGCAATGTAAAAGCAAAAAGTTCCCAGGTCTCATATAATTTTAGCAAAAAGTCACTGTAATTTAAGCTAAGAAATTATTATATAAATATAGGAGTCATAGTTCTTCTAGGCAATAAATAACAATAGCCTTATCCTGGAAATCCTGGAAATCAGTATTTCCTGCTGTAAAAATAAAACATTGCCTATGACATAACAGTACTTGAGGTTGCAGGCAATTTTTATGTTTCTTTGAATTTATAAGGCACATGCAAAACAGGCTAGTCTCTATTTTTGCACACAGAGTGTGAATTCTAATCGGATTCAGAAGTAGGCCACCATTATTGTTAAATTTGAGTTTTTAGAGCTTCTTCTTTTTGTATTTTCCCCCCATTTCCTTTAAGCCTGGTAGTTATGAGATCCGGGAGTATGAACCAGCTAAGTGGGTTAGTACCTCGGTTGAGTCAATGGACTGGGATGCAGCTGTGCAAGCTGGCTTCACAAAACTTCATAATTACATTCAAGGCAAGAATGAGAAAGGTAAGGTGATTCATGGTACAGTCATATGAAATGGTGACTCAGTAATAGGTCCAACGTGGCCTTCAGTTATAATATATGAAAGGAATTGTTTGTATAGGTAACCAACTTCTGCTGAATATAACAGAAAAATAATAAAAAAAATATGTCAGTTAAAATTGAAGGAAGCCAAGAAAGACGTGGGTTCACATCTTATCTCAGACATTTATTAGCTCTGACACCCTGGAGAAGGTACTCACCCCCCCTCCTTTTATTGTCTTGGTTTCATGTCCTCTAAGATCTCTTCCAACTCTAAATCTATGACCCTATAGATTATAAGTAGTTGGTTCAGCAAAATAAAGAATAGATAGCAAGATACAGTTCTTACCCTTTGAGCCTTATCTTCATCTGTAAATGAGGGGATTGGGCCAAATGTCCTTCTCAGTTTTATTCCAGCTCTAGCTCTGTGATCCTAAGCAATTGCGTACATTTTAAAAAAATCTCCTTGTTCATTTATTTTATCTGGTAATGTGCAAAGCCAGTAGTTGAAGGTAACCTTACACTGGGTATTTCAGAACATGGGGGGAAGGGATGGTGGTTGAATAAAATTCTTTAACCTATAGTTGAGAACAAAGCTGGGATATTTCATACCTATCACTACTATGACCATGAAATGTTTCTTCAGAGGTTTTTCTCAGTGTTTTATCTTTCTCTATTTTTGTTTAATGAATTTGTTATAAGCACCTCAAAATAGCCATTTGATCTACCCTTTCCTAGTGTTTCAAGGTTATCTGATGGATTTGATAACCCCAACTGCCAGTAGCATTTAATATGGGAAATAGAGCAAATTAGAGCACGTGTGTGTATATGTATGTGTGTATACACACATATTTAAGGATGAAAATTTCCTTTAAAATTCTGTATATATACTAGGAAGTATAGAAGATCATTCTGTTCAAGAAAATTATAAGCAGGTAAGATGAGAAATAACTACACAGAAGAGTACAATCTAGTTTCAACTCATTCTTCTTACTCCTCTCCTCCCCATTTGTAATTATGTCAGAGGTAAAGATCAAGATGACTACCCCAGTGACAAGCTATGTGGAGCCAGGTTCGGGGCCATTTTGCCAGTCTACAATTACCATTTCCTTATACATCCCTGCCGAACAGCAATCTGATCCACCAAAGCCTTCAGAGTCAGATGTCTTTATTGAAGACAGAGCTGCAATGACAGTGTTTGTGCGGTAAGTGGGAGGTAATTTAGCTCTTCAGAATGATAATTTTACTTATATGCTCCTACAGTTCCTATGTAACTTGAGCCTTAGAAAAAAAAGGACTAATATACTTAAACAGACATTTCTGTCATGTTTAGATTCAGTTCAATTAAATATTTATTAAAAACCTACTGTGTGTAAGGTGCTATGTTAGAAGTTGATGATAGATTAAAAAGGAATTTACATTCTGTGAAGGAATGAGAGGCTGTAACAATATGTGAACCCACCCATAATTAAATGCAAAATATATACAAATTAATGTCAGGAGGCAAGAGTGGGTGTCAGGAGTGAGTTAACACATGAAGGGTATTTGGAAGGAAGATGGGGATTCCATGAGGTAAAAGTGAAGGAAGTATGATCCAAAGAGGACCACTTGTGCAAAAGAAAAACTGGAGTGTGGCATGTCACCCAGTGGGAAGAAAGCTCATGTGAACAGGTACACTCAGGACTGAAAAGGTACATAGATACCAGTAAGATAAATCATGATGAGTTTGTATTGTGAGGAATGAAAAGGTATATGACAGTCACTGCTTTGCAGGGGCCAGCAGTGTAGTTGGATAACTTGAGTTCAAAAATAGCTGCAGTACAAGGTTGTGTGAGTATAGATGAGTGCAACAGCAGTTGAGACAAGGGAGGAATTACTTCTCTCCAGCTGACAGATCAGGAGAGGCTTCATGGAGGTGAGATCTGAACAGGAAATTTCTTCCAAGTCCAGTTAGTTTATAGATCAGAATATTCTAAAAAGTTCGCTCTCATTCTCTTGATTGTATATTTCAAATTGAACAATACCTAACTTTTAGTAGCTGAAGTGTGACTCTCCAACTCTCAAATGAATTCACAGGAATGAAATAGGTTAGTTGAAATATTTTTGTATTATCAGCCCACACTGTGTGTGTGTATACACATGAAATATATGTATAATAAAGTAACATTTATTGTATTTATCATATAATACATAATTATATTATATTATGAAATAATACCTAATATGATACTTGTTGGGTGCATGTATGTATTTGAAAACTTCAAATAGATTTATTAAACCATGTTCTGATTTTTCTATTCAAACATTGCTACATTGCCTCTAAGGAAAACTGGAAGGGCGGGGAAGAAGAGCAGAACAAGCAACAGTCTTTCTCCCTACCTTTGACCCTATGCATATTGCTTCAGGATAAGATATAACTAATCATGGTCTTCTTTTTACTCCTAATTGGTACTTACTTTGGCAGAGATTTTAGGCATTTCTAAGTATTTTGTCTTTTAATCTCAAAATCTATTACTTTCCTTATTATGCATAACCAGTAATTGTTTGAGACAAGTATAAAGTAATAAGTACTTGAGAAAGTGAACTTCATCTACTTCCCCTAGTTTTTATTCTTCCTCCCCTGTGTATATATTATCTAGAGTATGTTATATGTTAGCAAGGGTATACTGGGTATTAAGGGAGGACTAGCACCTCTGGTGTAAGGGCTTGCAGAACTCATGCACCTTTGGTGTTCAAGTGGTCACCCAACTCTCACCTGTGACTCATGAGGATGGCCACACCCCAGTAAAACCATCCTGACAGAAGGGCTAAATGAGGTTAAGGGTAACCTGTCAGTGAATTAGGAGGATGCCTGCTCTAGGCATGTGAAGACTTCCCCTGGTGGAATGGGCCAATTGGAACAATTTGTTCCAATGACCATGGAGGCAGCTGAAACAAGTACTGTGGAGTGCTAAGGGCTTGGTCATATATTGAAGACATCAAGGTCATCCGCTACATCCCAGGCCATTGCTAGTTATCTTGACTTTGTCTTGTCTTCTATGGACTTCTATATGTGAACAGGTACACTCTATGACTTCTGTGACTCCAGAAGAGTGAGACCAACTACTTTATGCAATTCTGCCTCACTTAAATCCAGTTCAAATGCAAGGCAAGGCATCAGTCAGTGATGCCACTGGTTCTCTTTGAAAACAAAGTACAAATAGTAACATATTAGCAGTGCATTTGAATATAGTGAAATGATTTTGCTAGCTTAACATGAACAGTTTCTATTTCTCATGTTTCCATGTATTTTAAAAGCTTGAAAATATACATTTTTCTTAAAACTTTCCTTTTATTATTGAAAACTGGAAAAGAATCACCTCCAAAAGTACTTAAACTCATTAGTGTTGGGTAAATGTGTTTCGTGTGCATATTCCTGCTCAATAGCTGACTTCAACATAGCTCTTCTGCAGAAAAGGAAATCAAATCTCATTCCATTTTCCTGCTCATTTACCCCTGCACCTCCTTGAAGGGAAAGGTTTGAGAGAGATGACAAAAACATTTTTTAAAGATTGGTATTTGTTATTTAGAAGAGCACAAATTCCCTTGGAGAGGGAATTCATTGTTGTTATTATATCCCTAGCACAATGCCTGTCATATAATAGGTGCTGAAAAGATGTTCTTTAGATTTCATAGTTCTCATAGTTTGAAGATACAGATATGTTAGGGTATGGAATTATACCATTAGAACAATGCTTCTCCTAGAATACTGCCCCTATTTGCTAGTTTTCTTACTGCCCCCTTCCTTCAGGAGAAACAAGAGTGAGTGGATAATTAGTTGGTCTGAAAAAATTACTAATTTTGAATTTTATTTTTAAATGCTTATGTTAACCCCCAAACCCAAGAATTACTAAAGTATGACTGTTGTTACTAAATAGTAGTATTAAAACTGTTCATGTTTTTTTTACTTTTCTTCTTCACAGATCTTTTGATGGATTTTCTAGTGCCCAAAAGAACCAGGAACAACTTTTGACATTAGCAAGCATTTTGAGGGAAGATGGAAAAGTCTTTGATGAAAAGGTTTACTATACTGCAGGCTATAACAGTCCTTCTCAATTGCTTAATAGGCACAATGAGGTGTGGTTGATCAAGAAAAATGAACCTCCCAAAGAAAATGAATAAAAAACCCTGCTAATTTGAAAAGTTCTGCTTAATGTAGACCTTAATACTACTGTTAAGCAAATTGCTAATCTAGTTTTCTATATAGGAACATTATCAACTGAACTTTATGTGCCTTTTCAGATGCTTAAAGATTCCCTTTGCTTCAAGAATAGAGTGGCAGTACATACACGATTTCAGCTAAAAACAACAACAAACATTTAATCTGATTAATGGTAATATGCTTTCTCCTTTTCCACCAGAGGGTCAGAGAAATATCCATGAATGTATCTTCTTTTCTGATACTGCTTTTTCCCTCCTATCCTTGATTCCATGGGTACAATACCATTCTTTCTTCCACCAGTGAAATTCTTATCTGTGGATAGAGTGCCAAGCTATTAGCCTCGGAGATCTCAAGTTCCCAGTTGGTAGTAGTTAATCAAGATCTTAAACTTCTCATCACTATGGACAGCAGGAATACAATTCCATTGTCAGCTAATTTACACCCACCTTCTCAAAGGACCACTGGTTCATAAAATACTGGTTCACCAGTAATTGTTTGAGACAAATATAAGGTAATAAATACTTGAGAAAGTGAACTTCATCTACTTCCCCTGGTTTTTATTCTTCCTCCCCTGTATATATATTATCTAGAGTATGTTACATGTTAGCAAGGGTATACCGGGTATTAAGGGAGGACTAACACCACCAAGAATGGGGTGTTAGTGATGCTTTTTTTGACTCAGAGTATTCTCTTTCAAAGGATGCCTCCATTAATTTTGAATTTAAGAATAAATCTTAAATTTTAAAAAAGAATTATTAATTACTTTAAGGAGGGAATAGTAAGGAATTCAAACAAATGCTGCAGCAAACACCCTCCCCATGCCTGCTAGAAACTTTATTTTTTTTCCAATTTACTGTTATAAACTTCTCTGACAAAATGAAGTGATATGTGCTTCCTTAATGTTCAATAGACTTGAAATTATGTCCATTTTGACTCCAATTAACCATATGTCCTTATAGTTTTTGATCATATAACTGCACTTTGTTAATAAAACAGTAATTTCAAGTGTGACTTCTAGCTTTTGAGATTGATATTTTCCGTTTGAAAACCCAGATGCTTATTTTCCAGAGGTGATGGGCTATGTCAATTATATCTCTTTGGTCTGCAAATCTATGTTGACCATACTTGGTCTTTACTCCCTTTGTACAGTCCTGTTTACAAGGCAGTTTATGGTATGTAGCTGAACAATTTTTTTACTAGGTCGAATTCTGGATGTTAGATATGGAATCCATACTTCAGCACAAATATTGTACTTCTGTTTGGCTGAAACAGTCCCTTCCTACCTCATAAAACAGGGAAGTATTGCTGTATATTCTGTGAAGCATCTTATGAAACCCTTGTGTGTCTCATCTCTGGAACCCTTGTCATGTAGGAAGTGATTATCCTTAAGTCGCTCAAAGCATTTTCCCCTTCTGTTTAATAATGACTTCATCTTAGACTGCCTGTGGATCAGAATAGGAGTTACTGTTTGCACGTTTGTGTGTGAGAGAAAAAAAGCATCCGCATTGTTGCCTTTTTGCTGCCAGTGTAATTTACCATGTCAGCTAATACTATTAGTCCAAATGGTTAGCTTAAATCCCACCAAAACATTCCCAAACTAATTGAAAGATTTCAAACACCATGTAAAACCTAGAATGACCCAAGGCTAGAAGGCTGAGCTTGGAGCCAGTGAAGATGTGGAAGAGAATGCTACTTCCAACCCTTTCCAAGAGGGTGACCACTGGCAAAGCACTACCATTTCCTTTTCTGTAAAATGAGAATAATGGATCAGTAGTCCATTAGAAGGTCATTGTAAGGAGCAAAAGAGATAATATAAGTTAAATGTTTGATAAACCCTGATCTATGGAAATTATTCTTTGAAAGTAGTGGATAGGGTAGAGATTAGAAGATGTGCTACTAGGTTTGTGATATCTAGTAGATGCTGTTATTCAAATATTCATTCTCAGCACTTCTTGTAAAGTCTGATTATTTTCTGTTTTCTATAGTTCAATGAGAAGGAGCTTTCATGGTCATAGGATCAATCTATGACTATCTGGTATTTAAGGGTCTTAATGCTGGAGGAGGGAGATGTCAGATTTGTCTTTGTCCAGTTTCAGTGTCACTAAATCTAGCAACAAAAAAAATATTTGGTATCCTCAAGATATCCAAGACCACCTAAAATTAGCTTCTCAGTGCTAGAGAGGTCTTAGAATATCTAGGACAGGGTTAAGGACTACAGCTGTGATTTCACAGGTATAGAGAATTCCCAGGGTAGGAAACTATAGCAAAACAGGTGGGCAGCTTCTCTGTAACCACAGTCAAAAGTTACTGCCTAGCACATTGAGAGGTGGGAACCCAGGCCTTCCCAGTCCCTGAAGCTAGTTCTCTATTCATCACACCATGCTGGCTTCTCAGCATTACTAGAACTTTGATTAAACCTAGGTTTCTGTATACCTGTGGAAAGCTTTTCCTTCTCAGCACAAGCAGTCAGGAAGGATCAAATGCTTCCATGTGCTTTTTATATTTGTTATTCAGACTACATAGGATTTTATTTGTTGTTCTTTCCCATTTGTATGGCACTTACCAGCCCAGTGTTTATGACCATTTCTGGCTTCTTACTGTTGGGTTGCCTCCTCCCATTGGAACTTCTGGCCTCAAAGTTGCTGTTCTCTTTTTTTTTTACTCAAACAAAACATTTGATGAGTGTATAAAACACAACTTGCCCCATTACCACATTATCATTGTGATCAACACACAGTAGGAAGAAAATTTTAAAATACCACTTTACTTCATTTTTATTAAAGCAGGTTTAAATAGTGTATTTGTACAATTTTAGAAAAATCTGATAATCTCTTAATGAGGGTTGTTATCAAATTTACCTTCTAAGTAGGTAATTTATTTATTGAGTAGTGGGTTCCAAAATTCAGACATTACTGATCTTATGGAACATTGCTTAAATGTTATCATACACAGGAATTGCTTACTACCTTCTAAGAATTCAAACTGTAGGACCCTTATGCCTTATGAAGAAACATCATAAAGCGCTTCTACTGTTGAATAATAACAGGTCCTGATGGCTTCCTAGCTTGAAATAAAACAATCCCACAAAAGATGGAAGGAGCCTTGACACATCCTTTAGGCTATTCTCAAAGATACTTTGTATTTCCTGGTATGACTATGAAGTGCCTAGGGTAGAGATGTTGGATGGAGAGAAGAAAAAACATTAGTGCAGATCTAGGAAGATATTTTCATTTGAAAGACAAGGTAACAATTGGCTGCCTCATTTTATTTGAGCTAAATATCACAGCATGGTCTTCTTGGATCTGTCTGCTAAAGAAGGCATTAGTGAAGGTTCTGAATTTACATGACTAACAAAGGATTTTAAAGGACTGGGAGGATGGAAGAGGTAGGGGTCACAAACATGTTTCCCTAAAATAAATAAATCTACACGTCCTTCCCTGCCACATACTAAAAGTGGGTAAGTTCTAAGTTGAGAAAGATTAAAAATATAATTAATGACCTCAGTTATTTACAGACATTATAAAAGACTGCACAAGTTAATTAATGCAAAGTCTTTTGTTTTTCAATTTTAAAACTTCCTAGTATGACTCAAGAGCTCAGTTCAACATGCCAATTTCAGCCACTTTTTCTTTATACTAAGAAGAATTACTCAGTGTTTTCTTCCAAGTATAATTTTAAATATACAAGACAATTAAGATAGGCTTTTCTATATTGTGAAAATTTTTTAAAAGAATACTGCAGGCAGCTTAGAAAGAAATAGCCATAACTTATTCTTTGGTATGACCAAAAGTTACCAAATATTGACATTTCAAGTGATGAGAAACTGCCAAACAGAAACTAAATTCTGGCAAAAAAAAAAAACCCCACAGAGTTTTAAAAGGAAAATCTCCACCCACAGTTTTGTAGTGCAAGCTTTCAAATTTAATTTTGGAAATAATTTTATTTATAAACAGAAAATTCCAACTCTAGTAGTATGTCACTTACTCTGATTCCTCTCTTGTATTACCACTAAAGTGTTTTTGCATATCTACAATAAGTCATTTTAGTTTACTCCAAGGTTGTTTCAATTTCTGTTCAAGGAGGAAATTCATTCAAAAACAGACCTTCTAAAAATCAGGCTGAAGGTTGTATGAGCAGGTGGCTCCATAGCAGCAGACACCAAGTTTTAGTGCTGCCACTTTCACATACTTTTGTTATTTATACAAAAAAGGAAAAAAAATATTTTCCCCCAGAAAAAAGTACCTGAACCAATGACTCCAGCCCTGTCCCAGCTTCTCTGGATTAACCATGACACGCTTAAACTCAAAAAGCACATATGCATACATATTCATATGTTTTGTTTGTTCTAGCATTAGCAGTGCTACCACCTCTCACCAGCTGTGGACCTTTTCATGCTTATGGAATTCATCAAACTTGATAAATATACTTCAAAAGCAACAACCGTCTCGTGTCCCAGAAGCTTCCAACTTACCTAAGGTGACCTCTTTGCTCCTATTCTTCCTTACTAATTTTTTAAAAAGTCTCCCCTAATGCACATATACCCTTATGTCCCCAGCATCTAGGAAAAGATTTCCCCAGAAAGGTCTTTCCGAAGTTAAGCTTCTAATTGCTTTTAAGCCAGAGGGCACAGATACCACCTAAGTCCTATATGACCTTCCTCTACCATGTAGAGCCAGCAATGAACTGGCACACAGCACAAACACAGAGTGTAATCAACATTAAGCAAAGTGAATGGTACCAATCTGGGATTACTCCTGGTACCCATACCTCTTCCCCTGTGCATATCATTTGGAATACTAAAATGGAAAGTACATTCATTCTTGATGCCTAACTCTCTTCCCTTAAAGGACTTCTACATTGTTCTGATAGAGTCTTACTAACTGCCTTATCCATTGCATCTAAATGGTTAGGAGCCTGGGCTCCCTTGGAGCCATGTTCTTCAGAATAGGGAAGATCACTAGTGTCCATTTCATTTCCAGTAATTCCATCTGTTTCCTTCTCCCTCCCAACTCCTGAAGTCCGATGGATTCTGTTCTCTGTGGGTTCCATTGCTTCTCCTTCTCCTTCAGAAATGACAGTCATGGGACTGCTTTGAATTCGGTTCCTCATGCTGTACCTGCTGCTTGCTGCAGAAGGTGGTGTCCGACTCCGGCCATACCTTGTGCCAGAGAAGGACAGACTCCTTGGCATCAGGCCTTCATTCTTGGCCCACTCCTCCTGGGCCCTCCTGTTCTTGTTTGGAGAACAGCTTGAGGGGCTGTCAGGGGTGTCTGGTGAGGGCTCTGACCTAGATCTTTGAAATCTGGGGTCTGTATTCTTCAGCATCTCAGCTGCTGACATTCGGGAGCTGGCATCTGTCCGGCTCCCCTTTTTCAGCAGTAGAGCTTTGAAGTTATCACTGCTAGTACTACTCTTACGAATGCTTCTCTGTATTGATCCCACTTGTTTGAGGGAAGCCAAGCTGGGAGCAGCACCCGTGGGGGTCACTGGGGGTGATGGAGAATGGTTTCGGGAATGATCATCGTCGGAATCCTTCCGGCCAAGGACTTTCCGTTTAGATCTGAAATGTAAAAATAAATGTTTTAAAATAAGTTATCCTATGTGGGTCTATGAGGTAGCAATCAATAACAACATCCTCTCAATCACTGAAGACTCAAGCTGTCATCTGAGTTCTTTTTTTTTTGATAAAAATAATAATAGCAGACATATATATATATATACACACACACATATATATGTTTTCTAGATTACAAAGTGTTTTATATATACAGGTTGTCCCAGTTTGTTTTTTTTTAACTGCAATAAGATTTTTGGGATGCCCTATATTATCTCAATTGATCCTTACCACAATCCTATAAGGTACGTGATAAGTATTATTATCTATCTCTTACAGATAAAAACATTGAAGTTAAATAAGATTGATTTGCCCAGGTTAATAAAGTTAAGAAGTAGCAGAGTTAGGGTTCAAACACTGACTTCAATCCCATGTTTTTTGCACAAAAATTTCCTTATAGAATTTATATACAGCTGAACCTCATGGTAATACAATGCAAATCACCACATGCCTTTACATTATATCAGTTCTTTCCTCCTCCAGTTCTATCGAGTTTGGTTCCCTGTCTGGACCAGCACAGGCCCGGTACGTAACCTAGTCCTGAATCACCTTCACTACCAAGGACTCATGGTAAGGCAGCTCTGCACATGAAGGTGCAGTTAGTCACAATGCCTGCTGGTGGACCTGCCTGCCACAAGTCACTCCCTGTCTTCTCTCCACTCAGCTATGAAAGTGGTCTTCCTAAAACACAGATCTGACCATGTCACCTCTCCCCTTACTCAAAAAACTCCAGTGGCTCCCTATCACCTTCAAGATCAAATAGAAATTCCTCTGTTTGGCATTCAAAGCTTTTTATAACCTAGTCCCCCACCCCCACCCCTTCACCTTTCCAGTCAGTATTGGTACAATGTATGCCTCCTTCTGGTGTACTGTGTGATCCAGGGACACAGGCCTCCTTGCAGTTCCTTGAACAAGACACATCATCTCTAAGCTCCAGTTATTTTCACTAGTTGTTCAACATGCTAAGAATGCCCTCTGTCTGCCTTCTGGCTTCTCTGGATTCCTTCTGTTCTCATCTTTTACAAGAAGCCTTTCTTGACTCACCCTTACTTCTAGTGCTTTCCCTTTGATGACAATTTTCCATCTATCCCCTCTATAGTTTCTTTGTATGTGATTGTTGGTGTGTAGTCTTCCTTAATGGATGGTGAGCTCCTTAAGAATAGAGACTCTTTTGCCTTTTTTTGCATCCCTAGTACACAGCACATAGTAAGCACTTAATAAATGTTTATTGACTAATGAAAATTGAATTAGACTTCCTGAATTATTAGAACCAAATCTAAAACTCTAGGAAGCCAGTTCTTTTTTTAAATTGTTATTAACTTTTGTTTATTTTTATTTTTACATCATTCATTTCCACCAGATTTGGAGTTACAAATTTTCTCCCCGTCTTTCCCTTATCCCCCACCCCAAAACAGCGATCCCACTGTATACTCCTTACCCCAATCTGCTCTCTCCTATATCTTCCCCCATCACCCCTCTGACTTTCCAGTAGGGCAAGATAGATTTCCCTACTCCAATGCCTGTATATCTTATTACCCAGTTGCATGTAAATAATAATAATAAATATATATACATATTTTTATGATTTGATTTTGGAACTTTAAGTTCTAGATTCTTTCCCTTCCCCCCTCATCACCCACCCCATTGCAAAGACAAGCAATTCAATGCAGGCCATACATGTGCAGTTACGCAGAACATCTCCACAACAGACATATTGTGAAAGGCTGACTACATTTCCCTCCTTAGGAAGCCAGTTCTTATGACCAGAGATGTAGACCATACCAGAATTCAACCCCTAGCCTCAAATATCCTAACTGACCTAGAGTGCAGAAGAGATTAGAGATTTAAGAAGCATACAGGTAGAAGTTTGGCATTCACTTCAAAGCAAGTTTATGAAAACTGGCTGATTAGCACATAATCTTATTTGGGCTTTTTCTATTACTTTAGTTATTTATATGGACATGATTTCTACTACAATTGGTGGAAACTATTAGCTGACTAAGCAGAATACTGTCTTTTTGCTATTCTTCCTTAAATATCATTTCAAGAGTCCAGTGCCTAGTATAATTAAAACTGAGTATATTTGTGTCTCAGTTTAAGCAAATGTAATATTGTTAAATCCCTTATGAAGCTGTTCCAGCCAACCTTGTTACATCATTCCATTGTTGTAGTGCATTATTACCAAACTAACTCTATAAAGTTTTAAAAATAACTGACCTATGTTATGTCATGCTGTTTAATATCAAGTTTTTACCAAAAAGGAAGGAACAATTTTGGGTACTATGTGACTGAAATTTTTTTCTTTAAAAATACTGATTTACAAAACAGGTAAATTGAGGAGGTAGAGACTGTAAAAGAATTTACTATGATATTCCTTTAAATTACAGGGTCCTCTATGTTTCCAGCACCTTAAAATAGGATCCAATTTAAAAAGTTGTAATGTGTTTTAGTATTTAGTAACATATTTACTGTGTCAATCAAGGACAGCTGTAATGTAATTTCCAAATGCAAGTTTGAAAGACAGCAGCAAGCAGGGAACTTGACCAGATGATCAGGAAGGTCCTTTGCACCCTAAAATTCCAGAACTAGGGGAGATAGACACCAATGCTGTTTTGCTGCTGCATGCTCTGTGGAACAGAAGGGAAGTGTGTAGAATTCATTGCTAATTATCAGGGATCTGGTGTTTATATAATATTGTCTTTAACACTGTTACCAACCAAAGAGTTGGAAAATGGGGAGAGGAAAAATAGCTCAGTAATAATCTAAAGTTATTTTTATTATTAAAAAAACTTGTTTTGCTTTTTTGGAGGGGCAGTTGGAGTTAAGTGACTTGCCCAAGGTCACATGGCTAGTTTTGTGTTAAGTGTCTGAGTCCGGAATTGAACTTAGGTCCTCCTGACTCCAGAGCTAGTGCTCTATTCACTGTACCACCTAGCTGCCCCAATAATCTAAAATTAAACAACACTGAAAAGCTTCAGAACTATGGTAGATGCTACAGGCTTATTATGATTCAAGAAGACTGATGATGAAATATGTTTCCTACCTCTTAGTAGACTGGTATGTAATGAGGTGCATTTTCTGACATTGCTCTGATTACATAAAGTGTAAAATGGTTTTGCTTAATTGTACTTATTTTCACATGGAAAGGTTTTACTGAGGGAAAGAAGGAGGAAAGGAGAGGGGAAGAAAGGGAGACAGACAGAGGGAGGGGGGAGGAGATTTTAGTCATTGAGGAATGATAGTGACATTGAAAAGAACTCTGACAAAACATTTTTAAAGTAGCTTGATCAGTCGAGTCGCAATGATTCAATTAAAAGATTGGCTGAATAGTGGCCAGAGAGTGTCACCAAGAATGGTCTGACATGTCACTATTTGCACCTGCAGAAACTGATGCTAAGGTTCATTTAATTGTACTGAATAAAGCATTGATCCAGGGGAGTGTTAGGCTTTGTCCAGGGTTCATTAATGATCCGCAAGATGATCCAAAGACCATTAGTGAACCTTGAACCAAGTTTACGACATTACCTACCATGACACCCCCCCAGATCAATACTTTATATAGGATAATTAACCTGAATTTGTTTTTAATAAACATTGTATAACCATATTTCAATACAATTAGTTTCTTTTGTAATCCTATATATTTTACTTTACACACAGTATTCTAAGAAAAAATCTAAGGCTTTATCAGACTTCTAAAGGGGTTAATGACATGAAATGTTAACCCCTGTCTTAGATCATTAAGATTATTGGGCAAAATCATTCCATGAACTAATAACTAAATTACCTACTGAATATTCCTTCTTGATGTCTCCTCAAAGTAACATTGTCCTTTGCTTTATTTCTGGTGTGGATTTGCTATTTTTCTATAAATATTAAGTGGGTATGCAGACAGAATTTTTTAGTTTAAGAATCAGAGATTTCACTTTCTAGAAGTTTTTCTGTCCTGCCCAATGTACCTAACGTGTACAAGTTTCCAGCAAAATATCATCTGTCAATCAAAAAATGTTTACTTAGGGCATGCCAGTGATTGTTATTTATATGCACAATTAATACATGTATTTCAAATAATACTTAGCTATTTTTATTGTAGAGAACTCTATTTTAAGAAAGATCATATTTCAATTTTCTTTATTCAGTTTAAAAATGCATACTATTTCAATATGATCTCTCTAGCTACAATATTTCACTGTTGGCAGGAATGACTCCTTTATTCTTTCCTTAAAACTGTTCAGTCAGTTAATAATCAGCAGGACTGGACTAAATTCTCTGCTCAGATTACATAATGCCATAAAATAAAGCACAACTGTATCATGCTACTTTGGGTTTTTGTTTTTAATCACTGATTTAGAGTAATGGTATAGTTTTAAACACACTGTAATTGAGATAGGAAGATCAGGGTCTGAGTGTTGACCTTGGAATGAGATCACAACTCTGAGCCTGTTTCCTCATCCATAAAATGGATATACATAGTTCTGAAGAAAGCATTTTGTAAATTGTAAAGCCTTATATACATGTGGGCTAAAAGGAACTAGGTTTTTCCTAATATAATACTTTACTTATAATAGCAGAGATTGCTTTCTGCCTAGAAATTAATATTGCATCAAGTTTTAAAGGCAAAAATATAATGCAATAAAACAATAGTCAATGTCTAACCATTCGACCTCAGCAAAAAGATTAATATTTTATGTGTGGTTTTAAAAAAACAAAATGGCTTTAAAAGCCTACTTAAACAGTTAATATTGGCTTAGAAATTATTTGCTTCAATAAATGTGAAGAAATCACACCTCCTTGGGTGCTCTATTTTCCATCTGGCTTTAAATCTAAACTTGGTTGATATGCATTATGAAACCACTATCTGAAGTTTGTGAACTCAGAGACTCTCTCTCCCTCCCTCCCTCCCTCCCTTCCTTTCCTTCCTTCCTTCCTTCCTTCCTTCCTTCCTTCCTTCCTTCCTTCCTTTCTTCCTTCCTTCCTTCCTTCCTTCCTTCCTTCCTTCCTTCCTTCCTTCCTTCCTTCCTTCCTTCCTTCCTTCCTTCCTTCCTTCCTTCTTTCCTTCCTTCCTTCCTTCCTTCCTAATATGGAGTCTGGATTCTATTTTAAAAATATTAACTAATATATCCACATCATTTAGATGAATGCTTATTGTTCCTGCAGATAAATTACAACATGGATACGCTACTCATGAAGCTGACAATAGACATACTGTATTTTTAAATCATAAACTACACTAAGGATTTATTTGGCCTTTTATTTAGGCATCTACAACATTTATACAGGATAGCAAATGCATAAGCTTGTTTTCACATCTTCACATGCGAATGAATCATTAGGAAGAGAAACATTCTATTTTGGTACTTACTTAAGGCCAAGAAAACAAGTGATAAGATCCCAAATTCAGAACTAGAACAGACTTTTTGGGTCATTTGGTTCAATTTCTTTGCTTGAGAGATGAGCAACCTGAGACCCAGGATGATGAAATGATTTGTCTGAGGTCACATTGTTAGCAAGTGGTAGAAGTGGCATTTTAACTTGGGTTCACAACAGGAAAACATGCCAGTGACTTATGCCAGCTTTTAAGGAAGAGTATCTATTTAACATGACATCAAAGGTCAGGTTTTCCCATTGAGTCCAGGCAATTTGAACTAGGTAGGGAAAAAAATTCAAGTTAACAAGTCAAATTGTAGCCTATGAACTCTGGATCTAATGCTCTTTGCAGGTTTGTGGGCTGATCATCAGTGCCACTGGTTTTAGACTCAGAGCATGCTTCTTTGCAGTTTCCCTGTGGTTGGGGTTTGTTAACTAAAAAGAAGAGGAATGAAATGTTGAACAGACAATTTTAGCACCTACTATAATTTGTGGCTAATGGCTGAATCTACAGGTGAAAAGCATTACTTTGCAATTGAAAAGGTCTAGGTTTGCATTGTAATTACATGTAATTATATGATTTTTGCAAACCATTTTATTTATTAGAATGTGTAGAGAATATTATTTTGGTGTTCTCCAAAATAGGATGTGTTTGTATTATGTAAGGAATCTTGGATGTAGGCAGAAGAGTACCTTCTATCCCATGTAATAGTTTTCTAAGCAAGAGGCAATTCATGTAATGTCATTTTAAGATTTTTTTTTTTTTGCTTTCTGGATGAGAGGAAGATAGGGCAGCTGGGGTTAAGTGACTTGCCCAAGGTCACATGGCTAGTTTCTGTGGATACCTGTTTGAGTCAGGATTTGAACTCAGTTCCTCCTGACTCCAGGGCTGGTTCTCTATTCACTGCACCACCTAGCCACCCCTATATAATGTCATTTTACACACATGTATTTCATAGAAGTTCTGAATACATGTATTTCATAGAAGTTCCTTGTTCTCAGGCATAATATGGCAATTTCTTATGGAGTTAATAAATTACTGTGCTATACAAGGTCATTAGAAGGCAAGAATATTGAGTAAAATTTTGAATCTAACTTGTATTTACTTCAAAAAGTATATGCAAAACGCATGCAAAAATGGAAACACCTTTTTAAAAAATCCCCTATTTTAAAAAAACCTTCTAAGTCCAGTAGATGGCACTAGCACTACACCTCAAAACCTACTTTTAACAAACTATGCTTTCTGTTTAATAGATGTCTGCTTTTGTTAATACCTACATGTTACCTGGGGAAAAAATCAATTTGGCACAAAACTAAAAATAAAGAACTATAACCTGAAGATGGGAAAGAAATAATATACCAGAATACTAAGTTCATTCAAACCATAGGGCACCAAGACATTCATTCCACATCTCATCCTCGACTGGATTATGAGAATCTATAATCCAGCTCCTGTCATATATTTTGTCATATGACTGACAGTTGGTGTTACTTGCCAGCGTATGTCATGCTTGCCAGGAGGCATGTGTTGAATCTCTGTCCCAAACTGCACCATAAAAGCAGCAGAGAGCAAAGGAGTTGGAGGGAAAGAAGGAAATGGAAACAGAGACACAGACAAAATCAACAGTGAAGTTAGTCAGGCAAAGAATCACAAAATATGCTGAAGAGAGAACCTCAACATCTAATTTTAGAATATAGAATTTATGGATAAATTAGATTACCAAAGCAAACTTTGCTTCTTGGATTATAAGAAATAAAACATAACTATATTATCTTGATTACAAGTAATAGAGAGATCTAGCTGTCAAAAATCTAAGCAGGATTCATGCATTTAAAATTTTTTCTAACACTAAGTTGGGACATTTTGAGGAGCTATCATAGGCACTTAAAGGAAACCATTTGTAGATACCTGTGGATAGCTGCAAAAAGATCTTCTGTAGTCCTGGGTCTGCTTGGAGTTGTGACCTCATCACTCCCATCTTCCTTAAGGCTGCTGCATGGTCCAGGGGAGGAGGTCCATACCAGGTCAACCTCAAATGCCCCAACTGTAGAAGAGAAAGAATGTATATATTTAACATAGGAATGATTTGGAATTTCAGTCTTTAAGCTATTTCATTGCTACTCAAAAAATACAAAAACCATAGGAGTACAGGCACTACAGTTTACAGAATGATTTTCATTAAGAACAGAGGAAAAATGGTGAGGTGGACCAGTTGAGGAGATGGCATGACAGACACTAATTCCTGTGTTTTTCTTCTGTTAAATTATATAAAACTCCATGAAACTCCAAAGCCTCCTTAAAACATTTTTCTAAAAATTCTTAGTTATCATTTAGATACCAGCACAAAAATGCTTTACGTAGCCTCCCATTCTCTACTTAATTGCTTTGATTGAGATTGTTTTTAATTTTTTTCCTTAAATTAGCTGCCTCTGCAAGGCACTGTAGGAACTCTAAGCAAAACTATTGAATATTTTAATCTACTCTCACATCCCTCAGTTCTAGAGGTAAAAGTCCCAAACTCGACTGAGTTCAACTACGCATTAGCAAAGAGAAGGACAAAGACAAACAAAACTTACTGTTTCCATCCTCTCGAGAGGGGGGACTGCCCACATTACCACCACTGTTTTCACTGCTCTCTATCCTGCTGCCTTCATCTGAAGTGCTTGGCTCCTCCTGCTTGGGAGCTCCTTGAGCTGGTGATGCATCAGGCTGTACCATATAGACATCCGCTTCCACTCCTGCAACGAAGGTGGATCCTGCAGCTCCTCCCTCTGGCACCAAGCTTTCAAAGTCTGTCTCAGCAGAACCAGGTCCTGCTGCAAAACCCTCTTTTGCCTCCTTGCCATTCACATCAACTACCTCTCCCCTGGCTGGGCTGCTGTCACTTTCATTCATGTTGGTTGTTTTCTCTGCTGTGAAATCTACATGCGGAGGTGGCACGACAAGGAACAGTTTGGGTTTCTTTGAAATAGGAGGTGGTTTCCTACTGGGTGAGGAGCCATGTGTCTCTTTTGGAGAGCTGGGCTGCTTCTGGAGCAGTGCAGTCCTGAGGCCAGGAGATTCCTCATCCTGCCCAGAAGTCTGCACTCCTTCCTCAGCATTTGTTCCTGCAAAGGAAGCTCCAGAGCATGGTATGGGATGAGCTGCATCTCCATGCCTTTCAGGGGTGTCAACCTCAGCTGCCCTGCTGTGCTGACCCCAACATGAGCCCTTTGCAAGAGCTGGAAGTGAGTTTTTAACAAGGACATTCTGGGCTTTGCTACTATCCACTCCATTGATGCTCTCTCTGTGTTTCAAGGCAGAAGATGGTTTTAAAGGACCCTGTGGAACCACAGAATTATTTTCCTGAGATTCTATTTCAGAAGCTAGCTTGCCTGGCTGTACTTCTGATGTTCCTGGGGGCTTTTTCACAGGCTTCAACCGTACCATCTGTAATGCTTTAGTGGTTATTAGGGGCATTGGTGGTTTAGTGGTTTCTTCCTTGGTGAGAGGCTGTTTAAAGACAGCACAAGAAGAATCCTGCTGGCTATGCTTTTTTAAAGAAGGCCAAGCTTCTTTCATCAACTTGGGGTCAAGAGGTGGAGCAGGTGGAGGAACCGAAGAGGGAAAGAAAGATGGTGGAGGTGGTGGCAAGGAAGCAACTGAACCTGGCATACTGAAGGAGGTGGGGGGAAGAGGAAAGCATGTATCAGTTGAAAGGAATGAAGAAGCAAGGGCTTCTGGTGGTGGAGGAGGGAAAATGGGGGAGTGTTGTACAGTAGATGGCTCCAAGGCATCTGCTAAAGGAGGAGGAGGAGGGAGAGGGGAGCAATCAAGAGTATGTACAGATGCTGGGGAAAGAGGAAGAATGGGAGGGGTGCCTATGGCTGACTCTAACTTCTTCATATTCACACTGCCTTCAGTTGAAGTGTTGGAAGAAAGAGAAGTTGAAGATGAAGAGATCGATACTGAAGAGATCAGAGAGGATTTTCTTTCAGGCACTTTGGGCTTCAACTTGGATTTTCCGTTTCCTGGTGAGATGGATTTTAAAAACACAGGCACTGGGGTAAGCGCTGTAGGGGTATTTGACTGACTGGAATAGCCGCTAGAAGGGGAAGTAACCCTGTGAGACTTCTCTGGGGATGCGTTCTTTGGTTTGGCCTGTCCACCAGACACTTGTGGAAGAGGTGCCCTGGACCCATCCTGGAGATGGCTGGTGGAAAAATCACCCACAGGGGCCACAGCATTAGGTGGACATGTTCCACCAGATTTCCCAGGATCTTCCTGCATGCTGGTGTAGTCAATGTAATAACCCCAAGGATCACCATACTCTGATTTGACACTGCTCGTGTCACTCTGAGATGGTGTGACTGCACAGAGGGAGTATACATTTGGTGCGGTGGCTGATACCATGCTGCTGCTTGTGCTGACTGTGCTCTGGCTACGGGAGCGGAGGAGCCATGGTTCCTCGTAATCACTACAGGGGCTTTGGGAAGGGGAACTACTATCTTTACGCTGCAGATTTAATTGTAGGGAATGTTGGAGGGTAGCAATCAAAGTCTCATTGAGCACCTGCCCATTGGGCTGGGTTTTTTTCTTAGGGGACCTTCGAAGAGAGTCTGTTCTGAAGGGGGGAGGGGGAGGTTTCTTTGCTTTCTTTAAGGAAATGTTTCGTGGCAAAGATTTATCACAGTGTTGCGACTGGTCACCTTGGTTTTTCTGGGCTTTACCATCAAAAACATTAATCACACTGTGCCTCGGGTTCCCAAAGCCATCACTGCTATTGCACTGGTTTCCTGATTTGAGTCCAGAGTCCATATGCACTGAAGTGTAGAAGCCATCATGGTCTACTGAGTAGACAGAATTTGCATCCTCTTTGACTGAGGTTTGGTCTAAACTGCTGCTGCTCATGTTACTAGCAGGAGGAGAGTAACTAGGAGTAATACAAAGTGACTTGTGTGGGGATGCCCTCTCATTACCTGAGGCTTTATATTCCCAGGACTCTGTACTACCATGTGCTCTGCTGCCTGAGTAACTGGACTCACTCTTGCCATCACTATCCTGGGAATGGCTTAGAAAATTCAGGTTGTTTCTACAGGTATAGGCAATATTTTGAGACCCATTCTCCTTGCTTCCTGGAGTGTTCAGAGAGACATCTGAGTCACAGAGGGATGCCATCAAGGCCACATTGCTGGTCTGTGAATGTCTTGTAGAGCTATTCTCACTCCAGTTACCACTAGAAGACTGATGATCATCTTTTATGGCACTGATGGTGGCAAGATTGTCTCTGGACTTCATTGTCTTTGCATAAGATAACGAGCTGGTGGTTTTGCTGTCTAATTGTCCAGTATTCTGGACTGTGTGAATAGCAATAACCTCTGATGATGAAGAAATTGTGGCATTTGCTATGAGGCTGGTAGAGTAGGTTGCATGAGGAGAAACAACACAAGCAGGGCTTATTTTTTCACTTTCATGATGCCTCAACTCCTCAGATTTGGGCCTTGATAATGTCCCAGGTCTTGAGATACATCTTACATGTTCAAGGCTCTCATCAACTTGCAGCTTACCTATTTGGTAGGAGAGAATACTAGCCAAGTCCTCTGCAGGGTTAACAATACCCTGTGGTGTCTCTAGGGTCTGAAGGGATACCCTTGTTCCAGGACGAGGAAGGCTATGGAAACCTCCATCACTGTGGAGGCGTGGAGGAAAAACAATGCCTGCAGAATCACTCATTACTGACATGTTCCCTGATGAGACAGAGAACGGGCTCATCTGGGCAGCAATACCTTGCCCCCTTTGGGCCCTAATTCTTCTCATTGAAGGGGGCACAACTTTTACTTCATCAGTCTGACAACTGGAGTCCCTGGTTTCAGAACGTGGAACAACAGATCGATAGTTGTCAAGCCTTCCCAGTGTGGAGTAGTGGTCTGGGACATACATCGAGTGACCACGGAAGTCATTCTGGCTAGTGCCAGTAGCTGGAGATAAAGCAGAAAAACAGTTACTACCTGAAAACAAAACGACAAGTGAATTCATCTGATCTTTTTCCTAACAGACATATAATACAAAACTCATTTGCCCTGATTCTTGGGCATTTTAACAAAATACCCTCTTTTTTAATTTTATTTTTTTCTCCCCTTCCAATGACATTTAAAGCAGTTCAAGTATCTGTGGGTAACTGCCAGAAGAAAAAAAGCTCACCATGCAGTTATGTATCTCTCTTTATTTTCACATTCTCTGATAGACTAAGTACTATGTTCAGATCTCAGAAAGTAAAGCTCCTTAAGCTCTATGAAGACAGTAAATATGTCATAGATGACTTTAAAAACCCAAACGAAAAAAAAACCTGAAGTCTTTTTCTATACCTCCAGAACAAAGAGAATTGCTTTTCTCTTCATGGTTACAGACAGAGTGGTCACTGGTCTGTGATCTTCATTTCCAGAACTGACTACGTGTCAAGTGTGGAGCCAAAACTGATTATGTAGATGCTATTTGTGAAGCATATTGGCAGGAATAGTGTTAATATGACACTAATATTTTATGTAAGAAGGCATTCCTGAGGAAGAGAAATGTGATTTACAGATCCATCTGTGTTTTAAAATTTTCTTCTCCATCTTAAACCATAATCATCTGTTGGTGACATTCAAAATTTCAATAGCAATCTGTTGTGCTATGGACAGAAAGAAGTGACTTCTGGTGGGACATAAGGAATAGGAATAGATGAAATCTTGCCAAGCAAAGTTCTGATCCAGTGAAGAATTCTTCAAATTGTCATTATTTTTTGGAGCTATGCATCAAACAGAACGTAAATGTATCCTACAACTAAAAACAAGGAAGGAGGGAAGGAAGCATAGAGGCTGTGAGGAAGGAGTGAGAAAAAGTAGAGCTAAACACAAAGCTTTCCAATTTCCTAGGAAAGACTAGCGGCTTAAAAAAATTTGGGAGGCAGGAACTTTGCCAAAGTGAAATAAAGAAGTTAAATAATGCATAGCAATCACTAAGATAAAATAGAGAAGAAATTGACCACAGCAAGAAATAAACGACCCTTTCCATTTGTATTACTATCTGAGCAAGAGTCTGATAGAATTGGTACCAACAGTAACCACTCTCTTGTATGATGTCAAATGGCATAGTAATAGCTATGACTTAAATAACCATTCACCCATTTTTTATCTCTGATTTGGAAGAGCTCAAAGAGCTTTTCTGTCATCACTTCTGCTTTGTTTCATTACCACTGTCATTGGGGGTATACTCATCTTGGGTTCAAAATCCTAAAAATATTCCCAGCTATAGAAGGGTTATATCAGTATATTAATAGGAAGTCTATATGAACAGTATGCTGGGTATTATATGGAAAAAATTGATTCCCACAGTACTGATCCAATGTGCTTAGCTTCTTTTCTCCTACAATGATACTGTGGAAAATGTTTATCTTTAGTCCTCTCCAGAGGAGGGAAAAGAACATATATCCCATTGGAACTGAGATACGGTCAGAAAACATGTCGTTTTCTTTGCCAAGAAATGGTCATCAACATCAAAACAGAAGAAAGGATAAATGAAAAATAAGGGATCATCCACACTGAAAAATGATGGTGATAATGATTATATGGATTTTAAAACTGCGTATTTTTAAACTTCTAGTCATAAAAGAAAAGCAGTAGCCCTTTTCCACCAAAAATTAGCATTTGGGGTCGATGTTTTTCTGCTGGCATTATAGAAATCTTTGAATTGTCAACAATAAATTGGACAGTATATTAGACTTCAAAAGCATTTAGAAATAGGGTAGTAACTATTTACAAGGAGAAAAAAAGCTATTCTGTATTGCTTCAGGCCATAATTCTAAAGCCAAATTCAACCTTAGTTTTTCAAAATGGTAGCAAAATCATTTCCTAAATTATGTAACCAAAGCTCTACTTATGATATGATGGTGTCTGGATTATTTTGTGATATCATTAATATATTCTACTCATCTGAGTATCAGGAAATATAGAAGTGAATAATTTTGGAAAATCTATATAGGTCTTTACAAAAGTTCTCTTATGCCAAATATAACATAAATGACTCAAAATATTCTTAAATTTTGATCTGGAGCTGCCTGTACATTCAGGAAATGTATAGAGGAGATAGAAAAAATGGCTCTAATTTTTGAATAGGGACAGAGATTGGACCTGTGATGTCATTGGTGAAGAAAACTTTCTCTATCCATGCAGGTGGGCACCTTCTCTGCAACACACATAGTCTTAGAGTTGCCTAGAGTAGAGGTGTCAAATGTACAGCCCACAACACTGCTGAGTGCGGCCTGAATTAAAATGTAACTACGAAACATTTAACAAAATACATTTAAATAAATAAAATGGAGATAACATGGTTTTCTAAGATAATATACGGCTCACAGGGATCCTTACGTATTCTTTAGTGGCTCCTATTTTACTACTGAAATAGAGCACTCAGAGGTTCAGTGATTTGTCCAGGGTCATAAGGCCAGTATGGATCAGAAGTGGGACTGGAATCCATGTCTTCCTGGTTTTGAGGCTAGCTTTTTCTACTCTATACTACACTGCCTTTTCTAAATTTAAAAAGGAAGATTAAACTATAATTCAATATTTTAAAATCTCTTATACATCTAATACTTGGAAGATAGCTGATACCTCATTAACGAGGTAAAATCTTAAATGGGATAACCAAGGTTCAACTGAAATTTAATATGGTTTCAAAGATGTTAAATGGAAATAAGTCATCTTTTCCCCCCTTTCTTGTTTAGCCCCCCCTTTTTTAAACACTTGGTAATCTGATTCACAGATGAAATTACATCATTTCTAGATGTGTTTTGTGGAAAAACTAATTAAGTTATGACCTGATATTTAAAAGTATGATGCCTCTTCAAAAGCTTATTTACATAATTTACAACATATTCTACATGTACTCTGATATACAGTATGCTTCCTATTCCATCATGTGACATATTAAGGTTTTTGCTCAAATTCAAAAAGTTCGAATCTGTTAGCTACTCTAGAGGTATTTAGAAGGCACGTCACTCAAATCCTTTCTTTGGAGGCACTAAAATGAAATATTTTTTCTTAGTGATTGTCTTAATTAGTCTTTATTTACCTAAGCTATTTTACTATATACCTCTCTTTCCTTTGTCACATCTAGAGATTATTTTTGATTATTCAAGGGAAATGTTAACAAATATTTTTTTATTAAAAAAACCTTAAAATCCAGAGCTTCAAAACCTAGATACCTACAGTGTAAATCAAATAGAGAGAAAAAAAGCAAAAGTTAACAGGAATGGGAAACCTTTCAGTTATTTTAGGCATTGTTAAATTTTGATCTGCTAGAAAAAGAAAATTATCTAGATACATATTCCCATACTCCCAGTGTCAAATTCCCTAGTTAGCCTATTTACCTCAGAAAAGAAACTAGACAGAGCAGATGTCTCTTCTATGAGAAATGAATAAGATTTTATAGTCCTAGTTGACCTGTGGTTATTATAATGCCTCCTCTTCAGCCACAGTTTCACTGTAAAGCTCAATGTAGTTGAGCATGACAATCCGCACTCCTCCTAGCAGCTGTTCAGAGAATCTCAGAGTTGGAAAGAACATTAGATACTATTTAATCCAATTCATACATGACAAGAATTTCCTTTGTAATTTACTCAATAAGTGGTTCTCCAGCTTGTGCCTGAAGATATCCAGTGAGGGGGAACATGCAACTTGCTGAGACATCCCATTCCACTTTTAGATGGTACTAATTATTACAAAGGCAGTTTTTTTTTCCTGTTACAGAAAACTAAAATTTACTTCTTTTCAACTTTCATCCATAACCCTTAGTACAGCGGTTCTCAACCTGTGGGTTATGTTCAATTTATGACAATGAAAATACATCCTGCATATCAGATATTTATATTACAATTCATGACAGTAACAAAATTACTGTTATGAAGTAGCAACAAAAATAATTTTATGGTTGGGGGTCAGCACACTGTATTAAGGAGTGTTGTTGTGTTAATGAGGAACTGTATTAAAGGGTTGCAGCATTAGCAAGGTTGAGAACCACTGCTAGTACATTAAACTTGGTGCTTGTCATTCAGTCCTACAAGGCTTGATTCTAAGGAGAAATGAGCCTGGGCACTTAGACACCATTCCTTCACTGAAAGGAAACAATGTAGTTAGTGGAACATAGGATGCACTGTGAACTAACAATATTGTTCCATCACAGTGGCCCCACAGGACAAAAGAAAGAAATGAGTAATACTTTATGGTATTACTTAGTTCAATGCTATGTACTCAGATATTAATGATGAGCTCCATACCTCTAGATTCTGTTCTGTGTGTGTGTGTATGTGTGTGTGTGTGTATGTGTGTGTGTGTGTGTGTGTGTGTGTATATATATATATATATATATGATGTGTGTATATACATGCACACACACAAACACACATTTAACACAATTCTGCATCTCAACATTAATGTCTCTATGTATGATGCACAGGCTACTTGGCCTCAATTGAAAAGAACACTATATTTGGAGCTACAGGACCTGGATTGGATTCCCAACTTGTGATTTACTTCCTGGATGTCCCTGGAGGCAAGACACTTAAGACATTGAGCTTCACTTTATTCAGAGTCCCAAAATGGGCAATACTGCCCCATGGAGGGCACTGGGATAATGGGGCGGGCATGGTAGTGGCCTTGGGTACAACTGGGCAGGGCAATGAATAAAAATAAAAGGGTGGTGGGAATATAGAAACAAAAGAAGAGAAAATTTTTAAAAACCATTCATACAAGTTTCATCTATTGTATAACAGAGTTAAAGTCATAGTGATTACATTATTTCCCAAATAAACACACAAAATGCAAGTTATAACCAATCAGTGGTCAAGTCCACTAACAGATCTTAACAAGCATTTTCAGATGAGCATGTTGCAAATTGCCAAGAATTCCAGTGTGCATGGCAGAAGAACATGCAAGTAATGATTTGTTTATAATATGAAATTATGGTTAAATGATGCAATATAGCATTATCAATAATTCAATGTAGGAAAATACTCACAAATTTATAATAAATTGTTAAATTTAAGATGTCATTTTTTCAAAAAAATTATTGTGTTTTTGAAATTACGCAATTTTTAAAACCCATCAGAGGGTTAAATAAAGTAGATTTCTAGAGGGGCACTGAGTAATTTTTTAAAGGGGGTCAATAGACCAAATAAGTTTGGGAACCTCTGAGTTTATTCATTCATAAAATGAAGGGGTTTTTACCGTATGATCTCTGAAGCTCCAGGTTTTGGTTTACAATCCTATGATTTTGCATTTTGAATATGAGTAGGCAGTTATTATGGTATGACTTGTTGACAACTGAAAACCCAGTCCATCCAAGAAATTCTCCCATTTGCCAAAGTACCTGCATTGTCCATTGTTTATTGAATTCTACTCTGATGTTTCATCAGAGTTTATGGGTCCTAACTGGACACTTAAGGGCAAGAATACAAGCTCTGGCAGGTCTTAAACCAGGCTAGAAAGGCTTGAAGCATTTTTTCCACAACAGATTATTTGTTGCTCACTAAATTCATAAAATACAGCAATTGACACCAAAACCAACAAGAGATCCACCACCACCACCACCACAGGATCATCCTACATTACTGATTCATTCTACAAGAGATCTCCAAAGACGAAATAGTTCCTTTTTTATTAGCATGGTTTTTCTCCCCTTTCTAAGAATGTTCTTTTAAGTGTTGTCAAATGTCTTCTTGTGATGATTCAATAAATATTATCAAACATGAGTTCTCTGGTGACTGTCCGCTAAGGCATGGAATACCTGGAATCTGAATCAAGTGGAGGCAATATGCAATATGTTAGATTTTGGATAGTAGGTTATAAGGTCTTTTCCAGAAACCATCTGAGAAAATTCAAATGATTCTCTGAGAGTAACAAATTAATCCATTTGCATCCAGATTAGTTTGCCATTGCATAATAGGGAGTGAGTTCCTTAAAGAGTAGGCAGATAAAATTATGATGGGAAAGGTTACAAGTGTCTTCAAGAAGACAAGTCTGACAAGGGTGTTACAATAACTACTCTAGTAAGAATAAGGTCTCTGGGGGAAAGGGTGGAAAGTAATTAAATAGACTGTGGTATACCAATAGGAGGTATAATGGGAAGAAAATAGAGAAGTCAAAGATGAATATCACTCATATCACACTTTTGTGGGCAGTTGGGCCTTCTTCTATGCCTGAATTCCCCTCCCATTATGAGAAAAGAGCACTTTTATCTCTATGGTGATTTTTCACCAAATCATGTGGATTTGGGTAAGTATAGTCATGTTTTTTTTGCTGTCTAGAAGCTGAAGCAGCAAAGTATGTCTTTGAATGTTGTTGGAGGAGGGAGAAAGGCAGAGCTTGTACACTTCAGGAACTGAAGAAAGAGTCAAATGAAAGGGCTGGGAAAGAGGCAATATCATCCCACAGGAAGTATTATTATATTTGGCTTTATTATTTAAAATAAGACAAACTAGGGATCACACCCAATTCTTTCAGACCCTCATTTTTTACTGGCTGAAACCAGTTTCATGATCTTGGGATATGGAGAAGACATAACAATGAATGCTACAGCATAACTGTTCATTAAGATATGATACAACTGGGGATAACCAAGTATTAAGCAAATGTAGAGAAATTGTTATGACTAATTCTTTGAATCTGAGTAATAGTTATGAATGACTAATTTTTATTCATTTATATTTACCTTAAATGGAAAGGAAATGATTTCCAAAGGATGAAGCTTATTAAAAATATCCATAAGGAAAAGAGTTGAGAATTAGGAAAACTAGAACTATTCTGATATTTCTAGAGTCCTGAGTAAATCACTTTCCCAGATAACATTACAGAAAATAAGATTAGAGTTGCTCTAAACATAAAGGGGAAAATACAAATTAAATCCAAAACGTTTTGGAAAAAAATGTAGAAATGAAAAAAGGGGTCAAAAGCCAATAATGTTAGTAAAAAAATAAAAATTTGTAACTATCCTAAAGGTAAATGATCAAATATTGATAACTGTTTTCATGGATACTGCTGCTGGCAAATAAGTCCACTGAGGTAGTTAGTATGTGAAATATAATCAATGTTCCCTAAATGATTCTCAAACTAAGTTTGGGATGTGTCTTATTGGAGACAAAATTTCAACACCATTGCCATGTTATCCAATTACTGTCCTTTACCATCTGAAGACTTGAATTGTAAATTAAATGAAAGCTTCAATCCTGAATAAGTACACCTATGAGAATATTCAAAATTCCAGGAATAGTGAGGTAATAGCATACCTCAGAGTCGCCATGAGGAAAATGCTTTATAAACCTTTAAAGCACTAGCTGCTGTATAAATTTCTACAATCCCAGTTCAAATTAGAAATACTCTTCTCTGTCCACCACCTCATCCAAATTCACCAAGCTAGTCAGTATTCATGGATTAAGTTTGATTCAAAGGACCTCATGTAGGAAGAACCCCAGCCCACTAGAATCAAAACAGGCTATCAGACTGTATTGGTCGTATGAGCATGAGTAAATGGGATTAGTTGAGTAATAACAGGCAGTGAGGATGAAGAGCAATGAAATACAGTTCTGATGAGCCATACCTAGCTCCTTTTGTATGTTGTCAGGGATTCCTGTAATAGTCTTTCTCCTTTTGACTTTCTTCGGCCGTCTTACGACAGTGTCTGTGTAAATTAGAGACCGCCGAAGGCTGGCTTGGCGGTCGAAATTCTCCCCTAATGTAGAGTAGTGGAACAAGCAAAGCAAAGTTAATTTGAAGCACACTGACACCATGCACTTTCTTCCAGGAGCTTGTTGTAGAAATGAAAAAAGGCATTAATAATGATGTTAGCTCAGTCATATGATGAAAGTGTTGGCTTAAGGGGAAAAAAAGAGAAAAAAGCACACTAACACACAGAGGCCAGCTTCCACTCTTTCAATACCCATGTGCTTCCCAAAGTAGCAAAACCATAAAGGAATCTCCCGACCACTTTCCAAATACAAGGTAAGACAACAGCAAATGTCTTTCTATCACATTTAAAGTTAGAAGAGGGTTACCATTTTATCTAGAAAGGGATCCCTTGTTATTGAACTGCCTTATGTGGTTCCAATAGTCTGTATAATTATCCACTCCTTTTGTAATCTGCCAAAATTGTAATCTCCATGAAGACAGAAAGAACTTTTCATCCTCCCACCATAACTAGCATATTGCCTCACACATAGCAAGTATATCATAAATGAGCAAATGAATGTCCCAATGGATAACTGGTATAATAAATATGGCAATTCTTATGATATCGAAAAACATCTGTTGGAAACAATAAAAAGTCTTATAATGGTAGAATGATTTTCCCCAATGAGACCCAGTAACACTGCTGTATGTAGTTTGAGCTGAAAAAAAACCTAAAATAGTACAGCTATTTAGGCTCATGTCATATTTAAACTTGAAATACTGATGGTAAATTCATGTCACTTTTTAGGGTTTAAGTTTGTGTAATTGTCATGCACACCACAAAGTAAATTAAAGGAGGGAGATGGAGGGATTACTGTCTTATACATTTTTGAACTGCCAAAAATCACTCCCATTAAAAAAAAAAGGCAGTTCTTTCAGAAAAAATTTTTTTTCTTGGCCAAATTATTTTTTTAAGAAAACTGAGTACTAGATATAAACACTGGTCATATCTATTTACCATCATCACTATGAAGCAGAAAAATTGTGAAAAAGTTCAAAACACTCAAATTAGGTATATTGTTTAAAAATAATACATAACAAAAATGTCATTCTTATTATTATATGACATATCATGGAATAATAACATTTATAGAGTACTTAACTATGTGCCAGGCACTGTGCTAAGCACTGTATAAATATTACCCCATTTGATCCTTACAACAGCCCTGGGAGGTAAGTGTTATTGTTTTTTCCCATTTACAGCTAAAGAATCTGAGGCAAACAGAGGTTAAGTGACTTGTCCAGGGTCACACAGCTAGCCATTATCCATTGAATTTACATCTTTCTGACTCTATGCACTACTGTGTCACCTAACAGCACAGTAGATCTCTTATAAAAATGATTTATTACAAATGTAAAGTTCAAATCATCTCATAAAATTGATCAGAAAATAATGAAATTTACAAGGAAAGAAGACTGCCTATGTGCAGTACAGCTATAGAAGACCATTTTTTTTCTAGTGGTTATGTCACTAAATGGTCCTGGTAGAAAAAGGAAAGATGTGCTGAGAAGGCCTGTTTTATTGGAATAGGCCAGGACTTAACTTTGCCTAAAGAAATCACTACTTATGTAAACATAACATAAAGAAAGGCTGGGAAAGAGATGAATCATGGTGCATCAATTTGCTCCAGTAAGTTAAATTGTACACATATAACAGTCAGCATTTACATGTAACATATTGAGAGTGAGTCTAGTAGACAGAGAATCAGACTCAGGTTGAGAAGACCTGAGTTTTAGTCCTATTCACAACACAACACTGGTTGTGTGACCCTGGGCAAATCATTTAGCCTTTTAGTATTCTAGGCATCTCTCTAAAACTATATGTGACAGAGAACCAACCTGCATTGGAAGAGGGAGTTGCCACTTGGGAGTTCCCATACCAAAGAAATCAAAATTCCTGTCACCATCTGCGGGAGTGTGTGTGTATGCACATGTGTGTACATGTGTGCTGTCCCAAAATTCTTTGTGCACTTTTAAGCTATTAAAGTTTATTTAAACTATTAAAGCTATTTAGGTCACTACAGCTTAAAACTGCATGAAAACTTTTGGGACACCCCAGATATATAGTTTATATCACACCATTAATATTTAGAAAATTTGCCGGAATAGTAATAGAAAGTTGCATTTTATCTCTAGCTCTGTTTCCTTTTTTAAAAAAAAGCAAAGACAAACCCAAAAGCTTTAAAGAAATTATTAGAAGCAAAAACAATCAGAATATGAGGATTATACATTTTCACTCCAGTTAACCTTGCTTGCTCTGCCTGCCATCTGGTAGTGTAAGGGCTAACAGCTCCTACTAGATCTTGGCTCCAAAAGGTCAAAGTTAATGAAGCAGTATGTATTTCTCATTCATAAATAGCTCAAAATTTATCACTTTGTAACATTTTACCTTTTGTCACTCATAATACATTTATTTAATACTAATTTCTTATTTTTTTCAGTTATTTTGTTTGATTCCAAGCTTGATAATCCATTATTGCAGATACTTTCCTTCCAGCTAGACAAGCTACAAACCTACCCATCATGTGCAATATTACTTTTCATAAAAAATTTTTTTAAATCTCTCTCTCTCTCTCTCATATTTTTATTCTAGAATATGTTGAGTCCCATTTGGTTCAAGATGCAAGAGATTAAATCAATTTTTTAACCCTATGTATCTAGCTTGCTGTGTTAATACTCCATCTCTGTGCCTGAAGGCATTACTCCGGATTTAAAGTGACAAATTTAAGCATATTCTGCACCACTCAACAGACTGCAGGGTGACTACTTTACCCAAGTAAATGAGGGCATAAAGTAATGCCCTACAAGAAGTTGCACTGGTCAGTCCCCCAAGCCCTTTCATGGTTTAAATTTCAAAACTTCTACAAAAACTATATGAAAACTACATATTTAGAAAGAAAAAAATTGCTCCCTCTGTGATGCAAATTAAAATTACTAAGCTAGTAAGTCACTGTAGGTAAACAGAATGTCTAAGGTGCAGGGAAATTCATAGTGAAGTAGAATAAAAACACTATTTTCTATCAATTTTAGTAATATAGTGAAGATTAGAAAGTCATATAATGGGTCGATTTGGACAACTAAATTTATTTTAAAAAATATTTTATATCCTGTAAAAAGTAGGGTGACAGCTCTTCTTAACTCCAATCCTTTATTTATATCTAATATGTTTGTACCTCATCTTTATAATTGGTTATTATTTTAATTGCCAAAGAGAAATCATTCTTTAAGAAGTAATGCTGAGGGGCGGCTAGGTGGCGCAGTGAATAGAGCACCGGCCCTGGAGTCAGGAGTACCTGAGTTCAAATCCGGCCTCAGACACTTAACACAAGAAAAACTGGCCGTGTGACCTTGGGCAAGTCACTTAACCTCAACTGCCCTCCAAAAAGCAAAAAAAAAAAAAAAAAAAAGAAGTAATGCTGAGCTTCTTCTCTGCCAATGTTTATGTCACTAAGTTGGAAGCACATATTAAATAATCCTTTGTTCTAAAAAGTCTCCTATCCTTGCTATTTCCTATTCTCATGATAATGTAGTCTCCTAATAATGTCTAATAAAATCTTGAGCTTCATAGTAATATTCATATCAGCTTGTGACTTTATATTTTCTCTGGATTTGAATTGTATGATTATATATTGATCTTATTGTGTGGTTAGAATTATGAGATTTAACTTCTAAAAGAAAAAAAGAGGCAAGTTATGCTGTAAGAGAGCTACTTATATTTATAAAAAGATAGTTATATGATAGCTACAAGATATAGGAGTATCAATGGTAATAGTTATTAATAGAACAGATTAAAATGCCATGCATGCAATATGATGTGCAAGTCTAAAATGAAATAAACATATGTGGAATGAAGACCACATGGAGTTTTAAATAACCAGCTTTTTGTTAGGATTTTCAAGAATTCAAATAGGGAATGCTAAGTATAATAATACCACTTCTATTAAGTACAAAACAAAAAACAAAGACAAAAACCAATCCTTCAACAACAAGCAAGAAAAAAAAATCATTGCTATAAGCCATTTCCACACCACTTGCCACATCGGCACCAGTGTCACTATGCCAATGCCTCCGCTGGCAGGGAACAGAGGCAGCCTCACTCATACATAGTACTCACAGTACTGGTGCTAGGTGAATTCTTTTTAATTTTATGGAAAATTCATCCCTGCTTACCACTGTGTTTCCTCTTAGGCTCTAAAACTACAGGACATATTTTAGATATTCTGATCTATAACGAATATAGATGGTCTATTATGCCTATATTTGATCTAAATATAAATTTGAAACTGTCAACTGTGCATTATACAGGAGTGGATTATCCAGTCTATGCATTATCCAAACCCTTCGTCATCTCCATTTTCTGCTGGCTGCAATTAGATAGTAAGAAGGAAAAGTTTCACAAAGAAAGAAGACAAAATGCATAAAGAACCATTTCTGGACTTTGTTTATCTTTCTATTTCTATCCTAATTATAGCAGGTAACTGAGAGTTGACTCTTAATACTCAAAAAGAATGTGGATATAAAGCTTGAAAATTAACTCATTCTAATTTTTAAACTTTAAAACTAAGGGATATACATAGGTGTGTATACATGACTACATATGATACATTCATGTATATATATATACACACATATATGTATAGATTATGTTTACACACTCACATATGTATCCATTCATTATAATCATTAAAAATTTGTGTCAGTATCAGAATCTGAACCAAACTCTAGTGCCTTTGTTTTTTTGGTGTGTTGTTGGGCTCCCCTCAACCCCCCTAGTAAACTAGTAATTAAAACAAAAACCAAAAACCAAGATTAGATGTTGGTTCAAATTCTGGCACTAGCCAAAAAAAAAAGTGTGACTATGGACAAGTCATTTAATCTGTCTGATCTTAGGTTCCTCATCTAAAAAATGGAAATAAATGATACCTGTACTATCTACTATGTAACGCTGAAAGAAAAGTACTTCATTATCCTTAAAGTGCAAGAGAATGTGAATGGGAGTTGTTGTTAGCTACTATGATAACCACTATTAGAGAAACTGACTTTTCTTGATGTTCCTAGGCTTTAATACTTTCTGTAGATATTTCTTCCTAAGATCATTAACAAAGAGTGTTCCAAAACTCACTATTGTTTCTCCCACCTAAAAAAAGTTTTAAGGTAAGCATCAAATCTGTACTACCAAGGACTACACTTAAAAGACTGCCAGTCACATTGGGAATAGCACTAAATACAGAATTAATTAACAGAGCTAGATTCTAGCCCTAGCCCTTCTCCTACAAACTATGTGGCCTTGAGTAAATCCACATTCCTTCTTTGTGCCTCAGTTTCTCTAAACTGTAAAATTCAGATTTGGGGCTATAGATTCTCTGAAAGAATGCTTTTACCTAAAATAATAATCTGTGAATCCATGAGAACCTCTTTTATGACTAAAATCTTAAAAGACAACAGATACGTATGTCCACAAAAAAAATCTTTCTGAAGCTGAATGGCTGAAATACCAAGTATTACCTTTACCCTTCACTAAGAAAGACAGATAATTAAGTGCTACATTGCAGACAAAAGTATTACTTAAACTCTATAGTTAAATGCAAAAGTGGTAAAATTCTGTAAGAAAAAATAAGAATTTTAAAAGGTTCTAGCCTATAATTGCTTATGTTCCTCATAAGCATACCAAACTTGACATAATTGTGAAAACATACCAGTTACATTAATAGGAACCACATCTGTCTGGACTGTTTGTGCTTGCTGTCGCATCTTCTCCTCTGGTGTTGGCAGTGGAAGCGACTTGGTCCAGTTTGTCTGGGTGTTAATATCAGATAAATCATTTGAAGTTGGAGTTCTGTTTCGCCTGGTAGCAATGAGTTTTTCTTCCTCTGAGGAAGAGATGGAACACTGGAAGAAAAAGAGAAAGGTACATGGCATATAAATAGCTGAAGAATATAACTTTAAAATTTTTATTTTACTATTTTTTAGGAAGGGTCTAACAAATCTAATCCAGTCAAAATAACTGGCAAGATTTAAACGCTGAGGGTTCTAAGAAAAACAATCACACATCTTGAACATTTACCAGTGGTTTTTGTAGTCAACATCTAAGAAGGATGTGGTAAACCTCAAAAGCCAGCACAGCTTCATCAATAAATAGATCATGCTGTAATTCAACATACCTCCAACTTTTTTTTTTAATTTTGCGCCAGAGATGTGGATAAAGGCCTTATTTGAGTTGCTTATCAGATCTGCAGGTGACACAAGACTGGGAAGGATAATTTAATGTACTTGGTGACACAGTCGGAATTCAGAAAATAAAAATTAAAAGCCAGAAAACTGGACCTAATCTAAGATGCAATTTCGCAGGATTAAATGTAAAGACAGGGATTTGTAGGGTCATAGACTTAGAAGGAACCTCAGAGACCATCTGGTACAACTTCTTCATTTTACAGATAAAGAGACTGAGACCCAGAGAGGCTGCCTGCGGAAATAGTGGGTTTCCCTTCACTAGGAAAACTTAAGCAAAGGACTGAAGGATTTGGCCATTTGACAGATATTTTCCATTTTAATAAATAATTCTCAAATCCAGCCCAAAAAAAACCTGTCCATACCACAAATTTTAAGCCTATTCTAATTTGTTTGGGATTTGAATCTGTGGGTTAGTTCTTATAAGAAACAGTTATTGCAAAGCAACAATTCCTGCTCTTCTCAAAACATAAATATAGAAACATCAGTGTGAAATTGCTAAAGTACATCAAGCTTTAAAAAAGCTTTGCTCTGAAGCTTATCAGAGCTGTATGGGAAACACTGCTTGCTGTGTCCGTTTTGATAAAGATTCACATACTAACAAAATAACCTTCAATGCCCTTCTTCCTATAGCAGCTTAAAATGTATTTATTTAAAGGGGGATATTCTTTTGGCAATCCATTGGTGATGAATTAAAATAAAGCCACAGATTAGCTTTATGTGGTGACAGGAAGACACTGCAAACTCATCAAAAATAGAAGCTGTAGGGGTCAAGCTACTTTGTTTTTGTGAGAAACTACACAGTAACTGAATAGAGACTTCCCTAAAGATGCATTCTAACTGCACTCTCTTTAAAAGTCTGTCTTGATCCACTTCTAATTTCATTGTAATGTTTTGTGAGGAAATATGAAAGTTGTAGAAAAACTGTCATGATATTATTATTTAAAATACGGAGTGGTGATTACTTGCCAACTAGTGAGGTTATCTTATCATTTAAATTGCTTTACTTACTCAGACAATAATAATAAAGATAAGCCCTGACATTCAAATAGTGCTTTAAAGCTTACCTAGCTAACTCTGTATCATATTTTTTCTCATTTGATTCTTGATGACTTTAATGTAAGTAGGGTAGGAATGTGTTTTATAGATGAGAAAACAAGGTCAAAGGAATAAAATGACTTGATCAAAGTCATGTGACCATCTGGGAGTGACTGACCAGGACTCAGATTCAGGTAATTATGGTTCCTAGTCCTCTATTCTACTATACTGTGACAAATCAGCTCAAAAAAAATTGAAAAACAGCACTGAAGTTATAATGAGAAGACAGTAGTGTAGTGGAAAGAATACAGGATGACCAGTCAGAAGATCTATGTCTTGGCTTCGCCTCTTCCTTGCTCTTCCTGCAGACCTTAAGCAAGTCACTTACCCTTGCTGAGCCTCAGTTTCATCATCTGCAAAACGGGAGTAAGAATGCTCACCTTATCTCAAACGATTATTGAGAGCACTAAGTGATATAACACGGGTATGTCATGATACAAACCTAATGTACTGTCATTATAACAGAAAATAAATTCCTGACAAAACAGAACTGGTACATAGGTATACAAATATATGTGTACATATTTAGTAGATGACAGTAGCAAGGGTTTTGGGAGGGAAGACATACTAAAATCTGAATATTCATTAGTAGAGCCAAGTAGAGCTGGCTCAATTTATCCCTGTTATGAACTATTTTTAGTGAAGCTCCAATTTCTTTCATTTTTAAGGCAAAACAAAGTGTTATGTGATTCTTTTTAATGACATGGACAGGTCTAAAGAATAAGAACATCAATTTAAAACCAGGTCTCACTAATATTATTACATTTGTCCTTTTTAAATATGTCAGTTATTACAATTAAGGTGATTCAAATTTGATGTCATTCTAATCAAACTGTTATAGTTGGCAATGATGACTGAAAGGCAGATGGAAACTGAAGCATAAAGATGTATCAGAGATGCCCAGCCTTTTTTTGGAGAGGACAGCCTATTGTCTATCTTTGCAAAACATTTCTGCACCCTAACACTATTATAGCCCCAATAGAGAGATATACATATACATGCATGTAGACATGTATATGTATTCACACAAGTTTATGTCCATATAAACATACATATATACATACATGTATGTGTTTAAAAGACCTTGGGCAAGTCACTTAATCCCTCTTGAGCTTAGATTTCACTTCTGTAAAATGAGTATATGACCTCTAAGATCTTTCCCAACTCTAAATCCATGATTCAGTGGTCATAATTGGATTCATGTCTGGATGTAGCAAAACCAGGAATGGAATTGACATTTACCTGTCTCTCAAATGAATTGTCTTTCAAGGTACTGGGAACCCTCTAACCACAGCCGGAAAGGTTAGATACTTTTACTCATCTTATGCTAACCAGTGAAGTTTAGATAACTTTACAATAGAGTATAATGGTTAAAAAGAAACAAATATTAACAAAATAAGCTTCGTTTTGTTGTTTCATTTTAAATGGAGAAAAAGCAAAATATTCAAGAAATGAACAATCCTATTCTGTACTATACAAAAAATTTTCTTTTCTGTCTATTTTTGGTGAAACACTGTTCTGCCTGCTGTACGTATTTCAATGCTGGTGATAGACCCCAGTAACCAGTAGGCTACTTTTTCCTTGATAGTGTCAGAATTGATAGTTGTTGCAATGAAACAATGCTCTACTATACACCTCAGCTTCCATGAGGCAGCCACCAGGGATTGAGTCAATATGACAAGTGACCAAGATAATACATTTTCTAAAGTTCCATATACTCTTCTGAGAAAATTTCCCAGGCAAGTAAATTTCAGATAACAGTTAATGCAAATGGAACAATACTTCAATGCCATGATCCACTATTTATCAACCTCTATAAGCAATGTTCTTCTTAAAACAGGACACATATTTCAGAATCATTACCTATTGAGGTAAAAATTCTCCCTCTCTAGTATCTGTCTGTAAACTTTTCACATTCTCCCTGGCCTCATCTTTCCAGTGTCTACATCCTCCTATGCCTTCCTAATACACTTTGTGTCTAGGAATTCCATTCTATGGTCACAAATTTGTGAAGCTCTACATTTCCTATTTTTTTTTTCCATCTTCCTATACCAAGAAAAATCTTGCTCTCCTCAGAAGAAAATGCATCCTTAAGCATGGTCTCTAATACTAAATGTTCCTCTCATTCCTGGGAAACCAGGAAGAGGTTTATCACTTCATGTAAATCTTCCCATGATTCTTTGTACTTTTCATATTTCTCATAGGCCAGGAAGAGCAGACATATCTTTGCTGCTTATTCTCACTTCCAAACAATTCCTTTGACTCCACTAAAACTCAGCAACCTGCTCTCCTTTGAGGATTACTTCATTGATATTTATTACCAATACCAATACCAATATTTATTACCAATTACCAACGGCCTTCTGGCAATTTCCAAAATAAGACACTCCATCTCTCAGCTCCAGGAGTTTTCTTTGGTTGTCCCCCATGCCTGGAATGTTCTCCCACTTCCACTCTGCTTTACTGACCTTCCTAGTTTTAATTCCCATTGAAAATCCCCTCTTTTACTGGAAGCCTTCCCTAAACCCTCTTTAATTCTATTACTTTCCCCTCTGCTAATTATTTCCTATTTCCTTTGATCCTGTTTATAGCTTGCTATGTTAGCATGTTAACCTCTGCACTGGATTGTAATCTCCTTGAGGACAGGGAATATCTTTCATCCTATTTTTTTTTTAATTCCCAGAGTTTATCACAATGCCTGGCAAGTAGTAGGCACTTAACAAATGGTTTTTAAATTGATTGGTTATCCAGTCCTGCTTTTTGTTGAAGTCATCTACTAGCCTCAAGGTCATTCTTTATCCTTTTTCAAGGACTTCAGATCTTAGATCCTACTCTTCCTCTCTACCCTAACCCCTGACCTCATAGTAGAGACATTGGTATACATAGTTATATCTTCCGAAACACTCTAGCCTCTTTACTCACCAACCTCTCAAACATCAATAAACTCCATTTTCACTAGACTTCAACCACATAACCACAATCTGATCATTACCCATAATTATCCTACCTCAATGCTTCAGATCTTCGCAATTTCCCTCTCCAATCACATCCTCCTAACCTTCGCTGCCACCTTCAACCTCACTCTCCCTAGCCAATTAATAATAATTTCCATGATCTCCCCAGTCCTCCTCAGTTTCCTAATCCATCACCCCTGTGGTAGTGTCACTTTCTGTCCTTCAGTGTTTACCCTATGGCACTTAGTTTCTCTAGTGTGTTTCTTTCCTTCTATACCACTGTTGTCATTATGTTTCTTATTGTACTGGTTGTGTATATTGCTTTCCTGGTTCTTTGTATCACTTCATGTAAATCTTCCCAGGATTCTTTGTACTTTTCATATTCCTCACAATTTATTTAGCCATTCCCCAATAAATGGATATTTACTTTACTTCAAGTTCTTGGCTAATACAAAAAGCGCTACTATAAATATTCTGATGGACAGAGGATGTAATTATGTTCGGTCACCAAATATATCTTGATGTTCAGACTCTTAATCATCTAAAGATCTCAAATGCAAAATCCAGTGGTCTTTTCTCAGTCCTCAGCCTACTACTTGATCTGTCTTCAGTGGTTGATACTGAACACCCCCTCTTCTTGGATAATCTTCCTTGCCTTAGCATCCATAATGCTATTTTCTTTTGTTTCTCCTCCTCTCTATATAACCATTCTTTCTGATTTTTCTTTGCTGAATTATTATCTTTCTTCTACCTATCAAGTGGGAGAGTCCCTCAGGACTCTGCCTACACGTTCTTCTCTTCTAACTTTTTACTTCTATGATCTCACTAGATTCCTCATATTCCATTATTATCTCTAGTTAGGTAACTGAAGTCTAAATGTCTATCTAACCTTAGTCTCTCAGTTCTAGTTCAGTTTAACCAATTTGCCTGCTGCATATTTTAACTGGGTATTCCTTATTTCAAATTCACCATGAAAAAAAGGAAACTTGTATTTTCCCCAAAACTCAACCTTCCTCAAAACTTTCTTATTTCTGCTAAGGACATTACCTAGTTTTTTTTACCTGGAATCATGCTTGACTCTCCCATCTCCCTCATTCTGTATCTTATAAGTTGCCAAATCTTGTTAATGCTACCTACACAATAGCTGTACTTTATCCTTATCTCCACTCACACACTTTCTATTGCATTTGAAGACCTGTAATGTTAATGAAATCAGAAGATATCCCATGCCTCTTTCTATTGGCACCTAGTAAAGGCACTTAGCACCTTACTTCAAGTTAAGCACTTAGTAAACAGGCACTTAGCTCCTTACTTCAAGTTAACTCCTTGGGAGTAGTTCACACCTTAACAGGAAGGGGCAGAACAGGGAGGAGCTACCCTGTATGTAAGGAAGAGAACCAGCAGGACAGTCAGATTTTCTCTCAGTCACCACCTGGAGACTGCACCTTTTGCTGAGATCCTCCTTCTGCAGCTTCTACTGAGATCTTCCAAGAACCAGGCTGAAGAACTATCATGAGTCTGAGAGGGATCCCTGCTTGAGGGAGCCTGTTCTATATGGGAAGGCTTGGGAATGTGGGTGTTCACTGCATTAACCATGTGTATCAACTTCGTGACCACTATAATGACTTTGGCTTTCTGGTTATGGGAATTGTCCTTCTGGTTCTGGGACTTGGTGTTCTGGTTTCTGAATAAAGGCTTTGGTTCTGCCCTCCATGTGGAGAGTTTGCTATATTTTGTGATTCACAACTATACCAGCATATTCATAACCACCATGGGTGTTGTAAATATTGCATTATTGATACAAGACCTTATGGTTTCTTACTTGGATTTATTTCTCCTAATTAGTTTCCACTCTCTGCCTCTACCCTCCACAGCTGCCAAGGTGACATTACTAAAACATAGATGATCTTATGGCCTTTTATTCAAAACTTTTTAGTGACTCCCTCTAAGATAAAATATATCAATGTCTCAGCTTTGCATTTGAAGCCCTTCACTATCTGGACCCCCCAATAACCTATCCAGTCTTATTTCATATTACTTCCTATTTCATGCACTCTCTGTTCTAATTAATTGGTTTGCTAACAATTTCTCATACATTATACTCCATCATTTACCTTTGTACAAGTGGATCTCTACATTTTGAGTACTGTATATCTTTCCATCCATGCCTCAGCCTCATGGGATCTCTAGCCCAATTTCAAAACACAGATGTTACTGCCTACACAATCCTCCAAGTTGTAAATACCCTCTCTCTCTCTCTCTCTCTCTCTCTCTCTCTCTCTCTCTCTCTCTCACACACACACATACACACACATATACATGTACACACTCCCTTTACTCTTGAAATTATTTTGTACTGTTCAGACACTACTTCTGGAATATTGGATTCAGCTATAAGAAGCTGAAGGATGTGTCCACAGGCTAGCAACTAGGATAGTGAAGGGCTTTGATATCGTACTATATGCTAATTAGTTGAAAGAACTAAGAATGTTTCGCTTGAAGAAAAGACTTCAGAAGGACATAAATTTTTCCTTCAAGTCTGTCTTGGAAAAGGTGGATTTGACATTTTCTGCTTGACCTAAGAAGGCAGAACAAGGGTGAAAGATGAAGAAACAATTTTAGATTTGACATAAGGAGGATTTGCCTAACAACTAAAACTGTCTATTTTGTATATACATGTACATAGACATACATACAAAATTATTGTGAAAACTGTACTCCCTATTTTTATCAATTAAAATATGGATATTTCATTAATTTGTTATCATTGCTCTCTTCAGCTTTATCACATGTTGTAATTATCTTACCAAGAACGTTACTATAGAAGGTACCTCTTTTTTTTTTACCAGCCATTTGTTTGCTTTTTCTTTGTGACCATATTCTCAATGCAAGTATAAGGAGGGAACCTGTGATGGACAGTGTACTATACATTGGCAGAAGAAACCTATGTTCATATTTCCTCTTTGAAACTAACCAATTGTGTGATGGTAGTCAAGTCACTTAACATCTGTAACATCAGTTTCTTCATCTGTAAAATGGGGAAAATAATACCTGCATTACCTAAACTACAATGTGATTATGATAATCAAATTAAATATTGACATAAAGTCTTTTGCAAACCTTTAAAGTGCCATGTAAATATCAGTTATTATTAGTTAATATTATTTATCTTGCCTACAGAAGAAGATGAGTAGGTACAGGCTTGTTTACAATTGGCTCAAGCAAGAGAAGGAAAAACAAGCCAACTGTACTTACTAGGCATTAGGGATACAAAGACAGAAATCAAACAGCCCTTGACCCCTTAAATGATGGGAGACAAAATGTATACATATTAGTAAACAAAAAAAATATGTGCAAGATAACTGGGGTGGGGAGGTACTAACAACTGGATGAAAGGAGGGAATCAGGGTAATTTACCACTCAGTAAGAAGTGTATTAACTGAACTTGGAAAGAAACTAAGAATTGCGTGAGGAATTGGTTATGAAGAAATATATGCCAGCCATGAGGGACACCTCATACAAACAAAGGGAAAGAGAGATGGAATGTTGTGCATGAGAAATAAGAAAAAAGTCAACTGGACTGGACCACAGGGTGTGTGAAGGGGGGCAATGTATAATAATGCTGAAAAGATAGATTGAAGCCAGATTGTGAAGGGCTTTCAATGCTAAATAGGGAAGTTTGTATTTCATCCTCAAAGTAACTAAGAAGACATAGAATTTATTGAATAACAAGGTGACAGTCACTGTGCTTTAGAAATATCACTAACTTCCCTCATTCCTATTCAGCTACTTTCTCCCTATCTTCCTAGATCAATACTGTAGGACTATCTGTGAAATGCATCCTTCTTCAACATATTTTCTCCAGGAGATCAGAATATTGTTTGAGATCTTAGTGCACCAAGGACGAGCCACCTGAGTGAAAGTAAATATGGTAGATTTGGAATTAGAGGACTTACGTTCAAACCCTGGCAGAGCTTATACCTATTCCCTTAGGCCAAAATGGTTAAGTTCCAAATCAGAAATTTTAAAGGAAAAGAAATATGAAACACTATGATCAATTTTCAAATCTTCAGAATGCCTTCCTTTCTTCGTATTGATGCATACATACAAACACCATTATAAAAAATTTTACGTTGCTATTTCTTGCTTAAACTTCTTTATGCTCTGTGAAACTTTCCAGGAGCACTGCCTGGGGCATAAGGAGGAATAATTATTATATAAATAAATAATTATTATATAGAATTTCCAAATAACACTTTCTCATAGAGTATTGTGTAATTCTACCTAACAGTTATTTAACAAATGCGCCTGAGAATATCAAAAAGTAATGAGAATTCCTGGGAGTGGAATGGACCAAGACCCAGATGGTTAAATAATTATGTATTTCTCTTTTCTCTGTTCCCCCCACCCATTTTAGACTGAAAAATAACAGAGAACTTATACAACATGGCATAGTATTTTGCTGTGCTTTTTTGCAACATTGACAAGTTCCTCCATATTCCTCTAACAGCTGATTTGGTGTGAATCCTGGTTACCAAGAAGTCTCTAAGCTCTTTGAGATCAGGTGGCACAATTCCTATTTTTAACTCTAATATCACATAGCATATAGTACAGTATAATTTATGGAAAAGGCATTTATTACCTAGCAGAATTGTTCAGACTAAATATGACAAAGTTTTTTATAGTTAGCATTTATGTAGAATTTTCAGATTTGCAAAGTTTTTTATATTTGTTATCTCATTTGATCCTCACCCTGTGATCATCTGATCACAACCCTGTGAGACTGGTACTATCATTACCTTCCTTCTACAGATAAGGAAACTGAGGCTCAGAGAGTTTAACTGACTTTACCAATACCATCCAGTCAAATGGGATATGAACTCGGGTTTTCCTGACTCCAAGTTCAGCTCTCTGTCCATTGTACCATCCAGTTGCTTCAGCAAAATTTAACCTTTACAGTAACATTTTGCAATCACTGATTAGATTTTTTTCTATAGCAGGAGCCAGCAAACTGCAGTCTGTCAATCTGGCCCAAAGTCTATTTTTATATGATCCTCAGAGCTAAAAAGGTGGATTTTACATTTTTAAAAATACAATAAAAGTTTATTTAAAATGTGAAAGCCATTCTTAGCTGGGTGGGGAAGAGAACTGTACTGGCATACACTGGTTGTAGTTTGCTGATGATATACTATCATTTATTTTACTGAATGAGAATTTTAGAAATGGCAGACAACATACTTTAGTGGATACAGAAGCCAGTGTGAGATCACTTAAATTTAAGTCCCAAATCTGTCACTTAACTGTCTATCCTCTTGGGCTAGTTGTCATTACCCCCATCTAGACTTCAGCTTTCTCAGTATAACATGGAGATAAAAATGCATGCCCTACCTACTATAAAGAACAAATGGTATAATAAATGCTAAGTGCTTTGTAACTAAAATGTGCTATAAATGTAAGCTAATATAATTTAATATATATGAATAAGAAATTAATTGTTTAACATTGTATGCCTTATACATTAAATATGTTTTGCATAAGGTACATTTTACTCTCTACATAAGTCAGATCTACTTGTCTAGCCATAACCTCTCTCCAGACCTCCTGTCTCACATCTCCAACTGCCTTTTAGACATCTTGAACTGGATGTCCAGTACACATCTTAAACTCAACATATCCAAAATTGAACTCATTATCTTTCACCTTAAACCTTCTACTCCCAACTCTAAATTTCCCTATTATTATCAAGGACGCTGCTATCCTTCCAATCACCTAAGCAAGCAATCTAGGTAGCATCCTCTACTCTTCACTCTTTCATCCCCCATATCCCAATTAGTGGTCAGTTTCTCTCTCTTTTACCATTATAACACCTCTGGTACATGCCACCCCTTTTCTCCTCTGATGCTGCTACTACCATGGTACAGGCCTTTATCACCTCACACCTGGACTACTAGAATAGTGTGCTGATTGATCTCCCTGAATTAAATCTCTCCTCACTCCCATCCACCTTCCACTTAGCTATTAAATTGATCTTCCTAAAATGTGGGTCTGACCACATTATTCCTTGATTCAATAATCTCTAGTGGTTTCCTATTACTATCTCCAGGATCAAATATAAAATCATCTATTTGGTTTTCAAAGTCCTTGTTAACATGATCCCTTCCTACCTTTCCAGTTTCCCTACAACTTACTCCCCTGCATGTACTCAAGATTTCCAGCCTCCTTGCTGTTATTTGAGCATGACAATTAATCTCCAGACTCAGTGTTATACTGGCCAACCTCTATGTCTGTAATGTTCTCCATCCTCATCTCTGCTTCCTAACATCTCGGACTTCCTTTAAGTCTCAGTTAAAGCTCAACCTTCTGAAGGAAGCTTTTCCCAGTCTTCCTTATTCTTAGTACCTTCTCTCTGAGATCATCCCCAATTTATCAATCATCCTGTTTGCATATATTTTGTTTGTACACAGCTGTTTACATACTGTCTCCTCTATTATACTCTGAGCTCCTTGAAAGCAAAATCTGATTCTTATACCTTTTTTGCATCTTCAGAATATAGTACATCTGGCACATAGTAGGTGCTCAATTCATGCTAGTCATATTAAAGTCAATTCTTATTTGTAAACCTTTGGAGGCAGTCATTCTCACATTTATTTAATAATTCCATTTTGTGAATCAAATGTATCCTATTTGGTTTCCTTCTAATTAGATGATTTAAAACAATATTAGACAGTACTTTTACTTCCCTAGCTTGTTAATGAACAACAGCCAGGTGAAAGTTTTAAATCCATTCTCATACTATGGGATTCTCTTTTAAAAAGCTCTCATTTATCTTCTCAGTTACTAAGGCTTCCTATTCCTAGTATTCATTTCCCTGAAGGTGGCATTTAATATCACCCCTAATAAAAAATATTACCTGAACTCCACCATATTAATGCTGATGTGATCCTAATGCATTGTATTAATATATGATGATCAATGTACATGTAACAATGCTAACAGCTCATATTTACATAGTATCTTAGAGTTTATTTAGCACTTTCTTCACAATAACCCTATGAGGGGTTATAGTGCACAAGTATTATTCACAATTTAAAGATAAGGGGTATAAATTCCAAAGGCGTAAAGTGACTTGCCCATAGTCACAGTGCTGGTAAGTGTCATACTAGAGACTAAAAATCAGGGCTTGTGGTCTCACCTTCATCATGTTGCTTCTACACTGAAAGCAGCAAGTATTGCTACCTAATTCTGTAGTCTTATAAGGCAGATTCCATAGTAGAGAATATTATGATTAATTCATTAGATATGATCGGAAAAAAAGTGGAAGATGTCATAAAATGGTATCAAGCTGTATGTATGGCAGCGAGTTGACAGGTGGGCAGGTACCTTGAAGCTCCGTGGGACCAAGTCACTGCAGACGTTAACACAACACTCAAAGAGGCAGCCTAAACAACTAGACTGCTGAGTGAGAAAGGAGAGAAAAGAAAGAATAAGGAGAAATAGATTCAACAAGAACATACAATATACACTTGGTACAACAATCACTGTAAAGGATGAAGTATGCAGAAAGCCACGGGCATGATTCCTGAAACTAGTCTTTGCAATTTAAAACACAAGTTAGCAGGTATTTATCTAGGAAAAGTCCTTTTTTGTTGTTGTTATTGCCTCAATTTTCATTTCCAACAGGAAAATAAGAAGCTTAAATCCATATACACAGTAGTACATCTGAACTTGTCTCAAATCCAATAACTCTTATGAAGATGCTACCTGATATGTTTTAGTTAATATCATGAAACTTGTGGGACCTAGGGAAAAATGTTCTAATCCTTTCTTTCTGAGGCTGTCTACTATGGATTATCACTGTTTTTTAGCTTAGTTTCTCTATAATCTCATTAACTGTAAAGCCCAAATAGTACTAGCTTGATCTGTGTGATCCCAACAAATCCTCAATGGAATTATTTATTCAATGAACTAGATTCCTTCTCCTAGATCTTTCAATATTTCATGAATACTAGTGAAGCACTTTCCCACATTTTTAGTATAATCAAATAGAATTTGCATCAGATCAAGAAAGAAAATGGAAATGGAAATCATTTGAAATGTCAGGTCCTGGTGTAAGCTACACACTTTCTCTTCTTCATTTATGTGTTGTTTTTTTTTCAACATTTAAGCAATACTTTATTTCACCACTGATAGAAGGGTATTACTTCCACTGAAACAGATGACACTTTTTTAAATATATATTTGAGTAAGTGGTCTCTGAGAGGTGTTGGGGATGAAAAATTAATCACCTCACAGCCAACTTAACCATGAGGCAGAAGAAATTAAAGTGGTACTTTGAAAAAAATATCAAACATACTGGTTTTTCCTATTCCCCTGCCCCACAAGCTTAAACTTCAGTGAAAAATACTTAAAGTCTGTAGCAGGTTAAAAGACTTACGAAGCAATTTTGCTAATGGGTAAAATCCTACTATGCCTTAAGATAGGAGTGACAGTTAACAATGCTCCATTAATCAATATTACTCAAAGCTGTCAATTTCCCATCTGCCCATCTATTTGCCTTGTACTAAATTATATCTTGACACATTAGTAAAAAAAAGGTATTTCAGTTTTTAAGTATTTATTTTGCAGTAAATTGTTTTAAATTTATACTGAAAGGCTCTGAAAGAAAATTAATATTACTATTATGAAATCATAACAATTTTGTCAACATACCAATGAAAAAATCTGAACATCAAAATAATATTCTTGGGTTTTTAACAGTATTACTTAAGAAAATTAGTGTTTAGTTGATTAAGCACTAAGCAGCAGTTTGTCTTAAGTAACATATGGATAGCTTAAAAAATAAAACAAAATGTATAGACTAATGCATGATAGGATAGTTTCCCTACCTTTTTAAATTAAAGATTGGCTTGATAAAATCATTCATGTAATAATTTCAAAGATATTTTAAAATATAATTATGTTTCACAAAACATATCACATTACCTATCACAATGCTGGCTACCTTGAATTTCAATAATTTTCCATTCCAAGTATATAAAAATATTCTAACATGATACACATTACTCAAAAAAAGTAGGAAGATAGAAACCATCATTAGTTAGCTTCATGGTTAAAGACACACAAAAGAGACAAAACAGCTCAGAAGGGAACTTAGAAACCCTTAAAGACGTCAGTGTGGTGACTAGAAGGCTGAGTAGCAGGTTCTGAAATGAGGAGCAAAGAGACAGTTTGACTTCAGAACACTCTTTCCAGGGGGACTTTTTGATCATCTAAAAGATTCAATTATAGAAGCTAGAACCAGAAGGAGGTTCACATACAATGGAAAAGGCACTGCCTTTGGAACAAGAGGAGCTGGGTTGAAGTTAGGCTTAATCTTACTTGCGTGATCCTAGATAAATATCCTAAACTTTCTGGGCCTCATCTGTAAAAAGAGGTAGTTGGACTAAATGACCTCTAAGGTCCCTTCCAATTCCAAATCTAATAGCAGAAAGTGTCCATTTCCAATCTCTTTGCTTGAAAGCTTACTAAAGTTTAGAGAGCAGCATGACTTGTCAAAAGTTACTTACTTAGTAGGAGTCAAAACTAGAATAAGAACCTAGGTTTTTTTTTTTCTAAATCTAGTGATCTTTCTATCACACATTATAAAACCCTCATTATTTAACAGATGAAGAAACTAAAACCCTGGGGAGATTAAGTAATCTATTCAAAGTCACTGAGCTAGTTAGAGGGAAAAGTTTGAGCCTAGAATTCAACTTTTTTGACTTCTAGTCCAATTCTTGAAGCCCTATGTTCCTATGGAGCAACCATTAATGTAGAAACATCTAGGGTCAACGGCAACATGAGCATATGATAGAATGGTTTTGATATATAAAGATAATACTAGCATCTCTGATTAGAGATGCACATGGACTTTGTTGTTCCTCTAATGGTGATGGATGTTTATGTTTACATATACCTGTTTCTCTTACAATAGCTCACAATTAAGAGGGAGCAGTTTGGGGTTAAGGGATCTAGTCTATATTCATAGAATAGAGGAAAGCTAACTGACACAGGAAGAGGCCTTCTTCTCCCACTGGTTGAAGTAGCCCTCTCCTCCCATTGTTGCATTCCCTCAGAACTTCCATTTTGGGGGAAGGTTTAAACCAGCCATCCTTTAGCCTTCTCCTGGTTCCACTTCTGACCATCTGAACTTTGTCACCAAGTTCCCTCCTCCCTCCATCATCCTCCATCTTTCAGCTCCTTTTCCTGCATTGTCTTCCCTGATTAGAATATAAGTTCCCTGAGGGATGGAACTTCTTTTTGCTTGTATTTGTATTCCCAGAACATAACTTAGTGCCTTGCACACAGCAAATAATAAATGCTTGGTGACTTCTTAACAGGACCCTTGTAGCAATTTAATCTACTAGCATGATCCTATCAGTTGAACATACAATTATCCTATACTTTCAAAATTATGTTCCTCTTTACCATGATATTAAGTTTATTAGTAAAATATAGGCAGTTACTCTACAAAGATGCCATTTAGTGTCCAGTGGACCGTTGATTTGAGGTGGAAACCAATGGGACTGAATCTCAGTTTTCCAGTCTTGATAGAGGTGAACACAGTTCTTGGGTACAGTCTACAAATTAAATCATCATGTCTTCTTTAATATGTGTTCTAGGTTTGTGGTTTGTGAAGTCTTAATATATTATACAACCTAACTAGAGGTATTGGTTATTATTATACCAAATCCATTTATAAAACATCAAGAGCAAAGAAAATCCTTCAATGAAAGTGACACATCAAAACATAAAACTCTTATAAAAACTGAACATTTAACAACAGTATTGAAGAGTAAACAAAACAAGTTATTAGTAAGCATACTTAACTCCGGTTTTAATTATTTAAATGTAAAAATATTACATTTCTGATATTAATGGACTCTTGCCCCAAACACTTTATATTTATGTCTATAGCAAAATCACTTTGTCCATAGCCCCCTACAACTGATTTTAAATTGTGACTAAAACCACAGAAAATTAATCAAAATTTTGTTTAGATAATTAGTGGATTATTCAACACCACTTTAATATAAAACATTCTGAATAAGGCAATGTCCCCACAAACCTTCATACTTTTATCTTAATCCAGCATTAAAAAGAAATGTATTTTCACTTACCTTATAAGCAAATATATATGATTAACCCAAAGATATTATCAGATGATAGAAACCACAAAGAAAGCAAACCCCAAACTTAAAATAGCATTAGACTACATTGTTACTCTATGCCATAGACTACTCTAATCTTTATCCTTAATCAATATGAAGCACATGAATTATTTAGGATCACTAGATTTAAATGTGGAAAGAATGTTAGAGAATCATCATTTCACAAGTGGGAAAAATGAAGGTGCAAAGATGAGAAATAATTTACTTAGGTCAGACTTAGTAAATTGCAGAAGCAAAGATTTGAACCCTCATTGTCTTACTTGAAAATCCCGACCTCTTTTTACTACCTTAAGATTGTTTTGTAAATAGTTCCAAGTACACAGTCAAATTTAAGATCAGGTAATGTCCTTGAGATATTTGCTTGGTTTGTTACTTTACCTTCTGATCACTTTCTTCATCTTCATCTTTATAGGTATCAGAGGTCAAGCTGGATTTAGAGAAAGTTGGGCCCTGAGAGTAGTACTGAGAGCTTCGATAACCATCTCTCCTCAATTTATCACATTCTGTATCAGGTAGAGAGAACAGGAAGAAGGGGAAAATATTATTATTAAAAAGTGTCTTTTTTGGTTTATTCATATCCTACTTACATTTTTCTAATCATACTTTCCAAAGAAGAAAAAGATATGTTACATCACCTTCAACTTTTCTTTGAAAGGATAAAACATTTCAATCCAAAATTCTATATAAAACCTTATGCAGTTCTCAAGTTCCTGCTATTTCCAATTACCTTGATTTCATATAAATACCACATTTAATTTTAATACTATACATATATTCAATCTGCATAGAGAGAAGGTTCCACAAGAGAAAGAGATGGAGGACTGGTTGGGTTGCAATAGGAATTCACTTACTACTTATAATTTCCATGCATCTGGGTATAGGGGAAGAGATACAACTTATAAGGATCAAGTTGGAGGAATAACATGAGTTTTGAGGAATTTCTAAACCTTTTCTAGTATTCACGTTGACATACATTTTAAGAATATAAATTGGGAGGGAGGAGGTGATTTGGCTCTAACAGCTGTCATATGTTATGAACTATTCTGAATGAGGGCCCCTGTGTTGTGAAAACCTCAAGATATTTAGTTTTTTATTTAAAATGCTTTTTAAAATACAAAAAGACCCTAACAAGTCACGTTCTTTCGAAATTGTGGGTTAATATTATAAAATATCCCATTCCATCCAGAAACTACAAACATCATAGTAGGGATAAGCTCCAAAATAGTGAGTCCTTTATACAGCATAAGTTTAAGTTTCTATGTCACAATGCCTGTTTTAAATCATAGTGTTTCAAATGAAATAAAATGCCTGAGTTCAAGATTAAATAGTAGTATAGGATTATGGCATCTGACCAAATTTTTGACTTATCAGATTTTTGAAATCTTGTAAACTCATCACATTACACAGCTACATATCTTGTTCCAACTCTGGGGTAAAGCCAGGAAAATTTCCTTCTGCCACATTTCAACAGTTCTCTTTGTTTGTAAAAACATGTCTTTGTGCATTAGAAACTAAGTGTATTGTCTGCTAGTTGTGACATAAGTAAATAATCCAAAATCAGTGTGAATAAACAAAGCCACTTTTTCAAGCATTAAACCAATAAAGATTTATTGCTACACAAGACAAAGCTCAGGAGGGTGTCTATGCTGAAAGGATCCAAACATAATTATTCACATATTAAAAAGAAAGATATTTATATTTCTACACCTTTAACCCACACTTTGATGAAAGGCAATATGGGGAAGTAGAGGAAACACTGGACTTTCAGTCTTTATGCCTGAATTTAAAGTTCTGATTAAGACAACTGCAAGTAAATCCATGAGACCAAACTCATTTTTTTCTATCATATCATGAGGGTATATCTAATAATAAAATTAATATCAGTAGTTTTTCTAAAAGTCCTGATAATTTTTTTCCATATTGACATATGGCCTAACTTTCTGGATGGCAGAGAGTGTTTCAATCACAAATGTGCAAATTTTTTAAATTGTGTAGATTTTTAAAAAACAACATAGTTCTGAGATTTGTTGTGAAAAAATTATAATTACAAAATACTATTTAAATTATAACTATTCCTAAACTTTTCCTAAATTTACTTTTTCTGTAAACTAATACAACACAAGATATTTTGCTTGCCTCTTCCATTCTTCATCTTTTCAAAAGATCTGTGTAATATATCTTGGTCTATAACCACATTTGGGGTTAATTTTTGTGTTAAGTGCCTAGGAAGGACCATAATGGATCTAGCACATGAATCTGTTTTGGACAATGGTAAAAAAAAATTTACAGCAAAGAGCAAGTCTCCTTGACCTCTGCCAGAATGGAAAATGTGCTCTAATAACCCCTTAATAATATAGTAATGGAATTATCATTGTTAGATTTCTCTTGTCTTTTTTTAGAACAAAATTCATTCCTGATCTTTTTAGTTATCATGAGGTTTCAAACTTAGGAAACTCTAGTGTCAGGCTATAATGGGTTAGAGACAGTTGAGATCTGTTGACCAATAGTGACATAAGATCCTATTTCCAATAAAAATAAGAAAAAACAAGAAACAGAAGGTGAGAAAAACTTGGGAATCTAGTAAATATGGGGATTCAGAGCTCACAATGAATGTAAAAAATGTCTATGAGTCTAGATAACAGGATGATCATAACTAAGATTTTTGCATGTGGGGAAGAGGGAAGGAATTGATATATCACTGGGAAAAGACAATGTAGAATATTGAAAGATTTCTGTATTTCTGAAGATTTGCCTGATGTGGGTGATGATGAATTTGATAAGAATCTTTGTCAGAATGTCTTGCGTATTATATAAAGCAAAGAAATCTCTATATTTAACTTCCCATGACATGAACTTTCTAACCCTCTCTAGAGAAGAGAAAATGTTGCATCTAAAACCCAAAAGATCCCACTCTGATGATTACTACCTTTGGATTTGGGAGTCACTTAATATACTTTATCCTCAGTTTCTTCAATTGTAAAATGAGGAAGCTGGACTAAATGGCCTCTGAGATCCTTTCCAGTTTTAGTATTGTGATTCTATGATAAATATCAGCATTAAGTAATCTCTTTATTTCAAAGGAAGTAAATATTATGAAAGGAGAAAGTTCCTTCCCTTTGAAGTCTTAATTATTCTGTAAGGTCTAGGTTGAATTTAAGCATTTGCCACTTTTTCCATTCTTATTCTTATCCTTCCTACCCTATTTTCAATCTCATACTGTGGGGACATATTCCTTTTTACAAAGTACTATACCTAAGTCCTACCTCAGTCTTCAAGGTTCAGCTCAAATGCTACATCCACTAGAAGGTTGTTCTTGACTACTTAACATTTGTATGACTGATAATAAGTCCCTTAACTTCCTTGAGCCTCAGCTCATTCCAACAACTAACATTGGAGGGATAATTCAAAGTTATTGTGATGAAAGTGCTTAGCCTTAAAGAAATGTGAGTTGTTGTTACTTCAGCCACAAGCAATCTCTCCCTTCTCCCTTCCTACAGTATTCTGTATCATTTATGTAGTCTTAATCTATATTGTGTCTTGTATCATATTGATATACACTCATTTTCCCACATACAAGGATATAAGTTCCCACCTTTAGGCAGTGAAGCCAATTTATATATCTTGGTAGAGCCTGAAATGCCCTGGATATACAAATCCAATAAATTTTTGCTTGATGGATGAGAGGGTAGGAGAGAAAAGAAGAAAAACAAGCATAAGTGGCTACAACCAAGTAGGTAAAATTACTAGTTGTGAAAGCGTGCTACTATCCTCCCCAATTCAACATAATACAATCACTTTCCATGCTTGGTTAGTATGAGCTTTTTATTTCTTAGCAAATTATTTTTAGCTACTTTCTCACACATAGGATCTCTATCTAGTGTTTGGGCATCAGAATTTGATTTTTAATTAGGTAGCACTTAAAACATGCTCAAATACTTATTTACTAGATAATCTTAAGAGGGTTAAGAATGGGTGTATTTTCTGTATTAAGATTTTTTTTAATGTTGACAGAATATCAATTTTATATTCCCTTGAGAAAACAATCAGTAGAAATGCACATACATACTATCAATTTTGGAACCATCTCTTAAATCTTCTTTTGTACATTGTTATTTTTTTAATTTATACCCTCAAAAGAAAATATACTATGTTGGTCAAAAGGTTTGAGTGTGTCCATATGTGTTTTATAAAGTTTGTGGCAGTGCTTCAACGAGGGGAAAATACTCAAGTTAAATTTATGGTGAAACAGTTTCTGCCTCCTCCCCACTTTGTTTGTTTAGAAAATGGGTGATCTTATCCCACCTGTTGGAAATATAGTGACCTCTCATAGGCCTGATCCTATTCCCGCTCCATTTCTGACCTATGCTGGTTTACCCCCCCACCCCCCTTTAGGTAGTATAGTGACCCTCTACTCCTGGAGGTTCACAGTACTGGTGCCAGATTTACTGTGGATATCCAGTGGCCTTTAGCCGTACCGCACCTAAGAACTCCTGAGCTCAGGCAATCCACAAGCCTCAGCTTTCTTCAGCAGAGTAGGTAGGCCAGCTGTGCTCATACTTACATGCATTTCAAAAAAGAAAACTGAATGAGTTATTATAGAAAAATAGTAGCCAAATATTTGTACCATAGGAAAAAAAAGAAACTCTAAGAAGATAAGCATCGGTCAACCAAAAACTGGTACAGGGTTACTGATTTCTGAATTAGTCTGAGAAAGGGAAGAATTAAAGACAAAAACACTTGGAAAACCTACCTATTATGTTGAAAACTGGAAAGACCAGTTATGTAGGGTCTCTTTTCACTTTTCTGTTTGTACTTTTTAGCATCTTGAGCCAATAGGATAGTTATAATGCATTCAGTCCCCAAAGTACAGCTTGGATAAATCCTAAAAGTATAGGATTTTAAGGGGAAAAGAAATGGTTCTCTCTGGATGTGCCAGTCACTGACAATACTCAGTCATGCAGAAATTTTCATTTCTACTTAAGGACATTAAAGATGTATGAAGGGAGGGGAGAAGCTACAGTACTAAAATTCTTTTAAATGCCAAGAGTATTCCTAATATAAGATTAGATAAAATAAAATTTCCCAAGCTGAACAAAAGACTAAAAACTTCCCCACCATTGGCATCATCCTTAGATCACTTTTATCACCATTTCTCCACTTCAAGGGGTTCTCAACTTGGGTTCTATGAACTTGCTTCTTAAACATATTGATCACTGAATTTTAGTATAATTGATTTCCTTTGCAATCCAATGCATTTTATTTTATGCATTTAAAGCATTTTTCTGAGAAAGGGTTCATAGGCTTCACCACATTGTCAATGGGTCCACGAAATAGCAAAGGTTAGAACACTTAGTGCATTGGTGTGTACTACAACCTCACCTTTCATTTCACTGTCTCTTCTACAAATATTTGTCTTTCACTTCTAAAACATCATGTGTTTCAATTAACATCCTGGTGAAGTAGGCAATGAAAGGTTATTATTAAAGCCTTCTTACAGATGAAAAAACAGGCACAGAGGGATTAAACAACTACTAAGTTATTTTTATTGGAGCAGCTAAGTGGCATAGTGGGTAGAATGTCAGAACCAGAGTCAAGAAGAGTCATCTTCCTGAGTTCAAATTTGGCCTTAGTAGTTGTGTGAACCTGGAGAAGAACCTGGAGAGCTGGAGAAGGAAATAGCAAATCACTCCAGTATCTTTGCCAAGGAAACCCCAAATGGGGTCACAAAGAGTCAGACACAACTGAACAACAAGTTTATACAAGCATCTGTAGCGTTCTTATGACTAGCACCAGGGAATCTGGACTCCTTTCCTAGATCATGGTCCATTCAAATATGAAAACCAGCTCTATCACACAGTCATTTTTTTAAAAAAATTTATTGGTGTTTTCTTTTTATGTTACAAATATTTACAAATTATCTCTACTAGGTGAGTTTCTTGTAACAAAGTAAAACAGGTAAAAGTAATAATATAAAGACTTCATCTAAAATATATATGCAATATACCACATCCGGTAGCACTCTTTTCCACTTCTCTGGTTTTATAAAATTAAGAGAAATTCATTTTCAACCTCCTACCCCTCGTTGAAAAAAAGACAAAAATCATCAAAAAATATGCATAGTCAAGCAAAACAAATTCCTTCAATGGCTTTGTGTGTGTGTGTGTGTGTGCTCTGTACCTTAAATAGGTTATCATGTTTCATCACTAGTCCTCTGGAATCATGAATAGTCATTGCATTGATCATCATTTCTACAGTTTTCAAAGTTGCAATAGGTTTTCACTGTATATGTTTTATCCTAGAAAGATTGCACTAAATCATCAAAAAAATAAGAGGAAAATTTCTTATAGCCTTCCAGAGAGATCAGATATTTTACAGGTGATGTTCTAGTCGAATTTACAAGGTAACATACATGAACAATTATTACAAATTATAAATGCTACATTTTTCCAGAAATACAAGACATATTTTCCAGTAAATTTAGGCCACAAATTTATTAAATGAACAGAAGGCAGAGAATTCCTACCTCATTAGCTTATTAAAGTTTGGCATTATTTTTTTGGAGGGAAGAAAGGGTGCTTGGAGAAGTAGGGAGAAATGACAAATTCTGTCTTGCCAAGGAATGCGCAGTGCATATGCATAGGAATCTAATTTCCAATAAAAATCCATCAGCACAATAAAATGAATACATTTAAATTGTTGATATGACCTTCAAGAACCAGAAAGAACCAAAATTCAACACAGTGTAATAAAGGTATAGATGTTCAAGTGTTTTCCATTGTTACTTAGATACATGTATGTAATTTCCCAAAAGAAAAACAGCCCAGATGTCAGTAGGGTAGAGAAACTGTAAAAAATATCAAGTCTTCCAACAATATGAATTAATTTTTTTGACTAATTATTTTATTAAATTACTACAAGGAGGAATACTGATAGATTTTCTTATTAATAGTTCAGTTCTATGACACATTCTTTTCTATTTCCACTTCTCTTCATCTTTAAAGTTTCCAGGTAATAATATGTAATGTAGTACATGCATATGTGCATAAACATATATTCTCATACAAAACTATAAAAGCTGAAGACTTGTTTAAGCTTATATGATTGTCTCCCAATAAATTTAGATATTGAAACCATTAAGACCTAGTCATTACCTCAATAAATGTATTTAAATTATCCAACTAACCTACCACTAAAGGTTTAGGTTCATTATTTTGTATTAGGAGATGACCCAAGTTTATGTGCCTATGTTAGAGGAGAAATAGCTCTGAGAGGCTCTTTGAAGCTGGCAAGGCTTTTAAATATGGGCTAAACCATAGAAAATATCTGTTATCAGAATATAATGGAGAGGCTCATCCCCAGAAGATTGATTGCTGAGGATTTCTGATCTGGGTTGGTAGAGGGAAGACTCACATTAATGGTATCAATGCTTCTTTGATGCATATCAACAGAAAAGGGTAAAGATAAAATTTATGAAGGATTAATGCTTAAAATTCTGGTTTTTATAAGAAATCTGAAGATTACCATCCACTTGTTGGTATAAGTCAAATAAAAGACTCTTTGTAAAATAAAACAAAGTGACTGAATGAGGCAATATAAAGAACAAAACAAAAGCTTTCTTATCACTGATACCACTGTATAAGGTAAGGAAAAGGCACAAAGAAAAGTGATCATTTGAAAGATGTTAACCTTTTTTTTCTTCCACGTGAAAAAGGGAGATTGTTAAAAAGTCAAAGGGAAAATGAGAATGAATATGTCAAAAACTCTGATGAGGACTTAGAAAGAAGGATTAAAATAGTGGCATGAGCCTTTAAGCATTGACATTTATTAATTTGGATAGAAATAATAACCAACAAAGTTTAACTTCTTGAACTGATGTTCAAAGTGAAGCTTTCTAATTACCATCCCTAAGGAAAATAGGAAGATGAAATGTGATGCAGAGGAAATAAAAAAGTCAAGGACCTGGATTCAAATGACTTTGCTATTTACTGCATGTAAGATCTTGGGAAAGTCATCTGGATTCTTTGGACCTCAGCTACCTTGGCTATTAGATCAAGGGACCCCTTCCAATTCTAAATCTGTGACTTTATAACCTATGTAATATAAATTATTAAGAACTGGGAGTAATCAAAACATATTTAAATTCAGCACTAAAGGGTATGATGTGATTTTTTTCCACTGGATTACAGTGACTTCCAAGTTATTAAATCTAATTTTTATTACCTGGGCAATAACCAACTGGGAAAAGAGTAAGAAGAAGCCAAGAAGCAAGTGAGGTAGGACCAAGAGAGCCCAGAGTACAATTCCAACAACTCTATATAAATTATGTATGTATCTAATTATTTAACTGTTGTTTCCTTCACTAGAATGTGAGCTACTTGAAGACAGGAACTAGTTTTGCCTCTCTTTGTATCTTAATGCTTAACTTTTTTATCCATCACATAAGGTTACTAATAAATCTTTATTGGCCAATTATTTTTAAAATGGGTTTTTATTCCAAGGATAAACTTAGGGTTAATCAAAACTACTCACAAGCTCCTTTCAGTTTTGGACCTATATAACTATTTGCAGAGACTTGTAAGACAAAGACATCCATTAACAAGTTCTATGCACTGACCACTGTATTACAATGCATAATCTAATCAATAGTAATTTTTCACCCATTGGTTTTTCCTATGTGGATATTTAGGCTAAGCTCATTTGAGTGGCTATGGATCTTATTTGAGAAGTTCTGTAATCTTCTGAGGCTTCAGGGAATTTGCACAATTTCATCAACAAATAGGAACATCTGTAGAGCCTTATGATATATTCCTCTTTTGATTGGACTCTCTGCTGGACATTCTCCATGACAGCAATAAACACCTTATACTTCACTAGATCATAGGATCATAGATCTAGAGCTGGGAGTGACTTCAGAGGTGATCTACTACAATTCCTTCATTTTACAGATTGGAAAATGGAAGAACAAGAAAGTTGTGATTTACATAAGACTTGACATCAGAAATCAAGTTCCCTGATTCCAGAATATTCTTTCCATAGTATCATGCTGAACAATGTTATTTCATCCTGCAAGAAACTGGATATGATTTTGATACATGCATAGGGGACATCTTGCTAGGGAAGAATATATATTGTTATGATTTCCTCTATTCACAAAATAAAAAAAAAACCCTTCATTGTTGCTTCTTATATTTGAGTGCTCATTTATAAGTTTTTCAAAATTTCTCTTTCAGTTCTGTAAGCATATCCCTGGACAAAATTGTTTCTAATACTTTAAAAAAATTTCTTTTTCATTTGTTATAAATTATTTTTTGTAATATTGGTAGGGGCTTTTCTCTCTTTAAAATCAAATTACCCATTTTATCTTTTAAAAATAACTAGTTATCCTAGTTTAATGATTAATTCAAAGATTTTCTTTGTTCTAAATTTTCAATGACTTTCAGAATTTCTATTTTAGATGGCATTTTGGTGTTTTTTTCTAACTATTTTGATTGCATGCCCAACTCACTGACCCTTTGTTGATCAGTGTTTAGAGATAAAAATTTTCTCTTCACAACTGTTTTGACTGTATCCTAAATTCTGGATATGTTTTCTCATTTTCTATATTTTATATGATAAAATTATCTATTGTTTCTATGACTTTTTCTTTGACCACCAATTCTTTAAGGGTATTTAGGCTCCATTGAAATTTAAACTCCTTCTTCAATGAGATTTTTTAAATTGAGAATAATTTTATTGCATTGTGGAAAGTAAAGAGCAGGTCATCTCCCTCTAGTTTTCTGTGTTTATGAGATGTTTATGAGTCATCATAGTTAATTTGTGTAAAAGTGCCAGTAAAAGATAAGAAATATATGTACTCTTTTCTTTTCCCATTGAGTAACTGCCATAAATCTATCACATTTAACTTTTCTAAAGTTCTATTCAGGTGATTAACTTCTTTCTTATTAAACTTTTTGTTAAATTAATCTATATTTCAAAAAGAGATACTGAAGTTTCTAACCATTAATGTTCTGCTCTCTATCATTCTTTATAATTCAATTAACTTTTCCTCCTTAGAATGTGAAGATAACTGTTAAAACAATATATAAAGCACTTTTAAAAACCTTTAAAAACTCATCAGTTATTATTTATGATTACTGACCTTATTTCAATGTTTATGTTGCCTTTAAACATAAAGTAATTATCTCTTTTATCCTTGTCTATTTTTACTGTTGCTTTATTTTAGATCATGAATAATATATCCTTTATTGAGTTAACCATAAGCACAATATATTTTAGTCCAGTACCTTAATTTATCTCTCTTTGAAGCTTTATATTTCAAATTTATTTCTTCTAAACAACATGTTGGGGGGGGGGGAGCCAAGATGGAGGTGTAGAAGCAGGAAAAGTCTGTGGCTCCCACCGTAACTACCTCAAATACCTATAAAATATGACTCTAAACAAATTTTAGAGCTACAGAACCCACAAAGTGACAGAGAGAAACGAATCTCCCACTGAAGGCAGCCTAGCAGGCAGACAGGAAGGATTCATCACAGCATGCTGGGAGCCAGGCTAAGCCCTGCATGAGCCCATGGTTTTAGTCCCAGGGAAGCCCCGACCAGTGGCTGCAGCAGAC
>CM053593.1:297254315-297319913 GCA_028646575.1 Pseudocheirus occidentalis
ATACCTATAAAATATGACTCTAAACAAATTTTAGAGCTACAGAACCCACAAAGTGACAGAGAGAAACGAATCTCCCACTGAAGGCAGCCTAGCAGGCAGACAGGAAGGATTCATCACAGCATGCTGGGAGCCAGGCTAAGCCCTGCATGAGCCCATGGTTTTAGTCCCAGGGAAGCCCCGACCAGTGGCTGCAGCAGACTTCAGGAGAGTGGATCACCAGCAGCAGTGGTGGTTTCCAGAATTATCAACCAGAATTTATCAACGCATAAATACCAAAGAAAAAGTGAGAGGTCAGTGTAGAACTCTGTTGGAACTGGGGGAGATGGAGGAGCAGGTCTGGCCCCTGCCCCTGGAACTAGAAGTGGCAAAGGTGTGGCAGCCCTGCAGCTGCTTCCATGTGGCTACTTCAGAGTTCCTGGCTTGCAGATTATAGGGGGCCCAAGCAAATATTCAGAGGGTAATTGATCTTGCTTTAACATTCCTGGATCTGTATCACGGTCTTGGGTGGTGGTCCTGAGGTATGTAACCAGTGAGCCAGAGTTTGTGGGGCCTGCAGAAATGGCACCTTCCTAATAGCTCCAGCATCTGCAAAAACCCAAGTGATTTAGGGAAAAGCTCTCCCCTCTAGAAGCAGAGTTTTACTGTGGTGAAGAGCTTAAAAGTCAAGTAATTGAGTGGCATCATGAACAAGGAAAGGAAGGAAAGGAAACAAAGCATGCAGAGCAATCCAACTTTAGATTCCTTTTTTGAGGACAAAAAGGATCAAAGCATGGAATGGAAGGAAGATAACAAAGTTAGAACTCCTGCACCAAAAGCTCCAAGTAAAATGCGAACTGGTTATAGGCCATGGAGAAGCTCAAGAAGGATTCTGAAAATCAAGTAAGATAACTGGAGGAAAAAATGGGAAGAGAAGTGAGAATGATGCAAGAAAATCATGAAAAGAGAGTCAACAACCTGACTGAAGAAAATAACACCCTAAAAAATAGATTTACTCAAATTGCAAAAGAAGTCCAAAAAGCCAATGAGGAAAAGAATGTCTTAAAAAGCCAAATTTGCCAGATGTCAAAAGAATTTCAAAAGCTCACTGAAAAGAATAATTCCTTCAGAATTATGGAAGCTAATGATTTTCCAAGAAATCAAGATACTATTAAACAGATTCAAACAAATTGAAAAACAAAAGACAATATGAAATATCTCATTGGAAAAACTACTGACCTGGAAAATAGATCCAAAAGAAATAATCTAAAAATTATTAGACTACCTGAAAGCCATGATCAAAAAAATTAAAAAAGAACCTAGAAATCATCCTTCAAGAAATTCTCAAGGAAAACTGTCCTGATATTTTGGAATCAAAGGGCAAAATATAACTTGAAAGAATTCACCAATCACCTCTTGAAAAAGATCCCAAAAATAAAACTCCTCGGAATGTTATAGCCAGGTTCTGGAGTTCCCAGGTCAAGGAGAAAATATTGCAAGCTGCCAAGAAGAAATAATTTGAATATTGTGGAAACACAATTAGGATAACACAGGATATAGCAGCTTCTACATTAATGGATCAAAGGGCTTAGAATATGATATTCCAGAGGTCAAAGGAGCTAGGATTAAAACCAAGAATCACCTAACCAACAAAACTGAGTATAATGTTTCAGGGCAAATATGGTCATTCAGTAAGGTGGAGGACTTTCAAGCATTCTTGATGAAAAAAAAAACAAGAGTTGAATAGAAAATTTGACACTCATATACAAGAAGCAAGAGAAGCATGAGAAGGTATACATGGAGAAGAAATCATAAGGAACTTATTAAAGTTGAACTATTTACACGCCTATATGAAAAATGATAATTGTAACTTATGAAACTTTTCTCATTATGAGGATAGTTGAAGGGAATATAAATGTATACATATGTATGCATACATACATTTCTATATAGGAGGGTATATGTGCATATGAATACATATGTGAGTGTCTATATATGTGTACAGGTATAGATAGAGGGCGCAGAATCAATTGAATAGGAAGGGATGATATTTACAAAGTGAAATTGAGAGATGAGAGAGGAATATAATAAGAAGAGATGGGGAAAGACAGAATGGGGTAAATTATCTCATATAGAAGAGGCAAATGATAACAGCTTCAATGGAGGAGAAGTACAGGAAGGCAAAAGGGAGTGGGTCAACCTTACTCTCACTGAATTTGGCTTAGGGAGCGAATGACATACACACTAAATTGAGTACCCTGCCCTACAGGAGAGTAGTGGTATGGGGATGAAAGGGGGAATAATGGAGTGGAGGGGAGGTTGGGAGGAGAGTAGTTAGAAGCACACACTTTTGAAAAGGGACAGGGTCAAAGTAGAGAGTATAACAAATAGAGGGCAGGATAGGATGGAAAGAAATATAGTCAGTCTTTCACAATACCTCCACTATGGAAATGTTTTGCATAACTACACATGCATAACCTATACTGAATTGTTTATCTTCCCAATAAGGGTGGGTTAACGAGAGATTAAGGGAAAGAATCTGGAATTCAAAGTTGTAAAATCAAGGGTTTATATATTATTGCTGTTGTTGTTGTTGTTGTTATTTATACGTAACTGGGAAATAAGATATACAAGCACTGGGGTATGGAGATCCTTCTTGCACTACTGGAAAGTGGGAGGAGGGATGGAGGAGGATATGGGAGAGAGTAGATTGGAGGGGGGATAGTCAGTGGGATCACCGTTTTGGAGTAGTGGGTAAAGATGGGGAGAAAATTTGTAACTCAAAATCTTGTGGAAATGAATGATATAAATTAAAAATAAACATAAAATTTAATTCAAAAAAATAACATGTTGACTTCTGATTTTTAATCCATTCTGCTGTCCTCTTTTTCTTTATAGGTGAGTTCATCCCATTTGCATTCACAGTTATAAATCCTAAATGTGGCCTTGTCTCCATCTCATATTTTTACCTTTCTCTGTTCCCCACTCCATCTTTCCAGAGAAGATGTTGGTGAAAGAAAAGGAATGTGATCAAAATCGGCAATCTGTAGTTGAAATAATGCAGCTAGGTGGCTCATTAGATAGAATGCTAGACTTTGAAAATACAAAGATACAATTTAAAATACCACCTCAAGACACTCACTTAGCTGTGTGGTCCTGCATGAGCTGCTTAAACTTTCACAGCCTGTTTCCTTATCTATAAAATGGGGATAACAACAACACATACCTTCCAGGACTGTTGTGAGGATCAAAAGAGATGATGTAAGCACAATGCATGCAAATTCATATAATAAGTGTATTGTTCACAAGTTAAAAATACCTGTATAGTGTATTGTTTACTTTGTGAATCTTAAAAGAACTATATAAATGCTAGCTATTGAGTCCACTCCATTGGCCATCCTCTCTTTCCCCTAGCCTGACCCCAAACACTAGTTCTTATACTTTCTTTTTATTCCTCCTTTAAGGTCTAACCTTCCAAAGTTCAGTTGTGCTTGAAACTTTTACTTTCTCTGACATCCCCCTCCCTCTTAAACCCCTCTTTTCCCTTTCCTCACTTAATTTGTTTTCCTATTAAGTGTAATGCATTACTACAACCAACTCTGAGTGTGCACATGTATGTTCAACTTTCCTTGGTCTGGTTCAAATGAGAATGAGGTTCATGTGATGGCTGCTCCCCATATTCCTTCTATTTTGTTATGTTCTTGTACCCCACTTATATGACAGAGTAAATCCCTCTCCTTTCTTCCTTATCATATTCCTTTTACCTTCCTTTCTTTCATTAAGAAAGTTTTAAGATGACGAAAATAGAACAGTCACCCTTAATTCATTTGTCTTAATTCCTCATGTAACCCTTTACATCTTTAGTATTCTGAAGTGATATTTGTTTCTTTTTCCCCTTTTATAATATAAGCACTTTATCACCATTTAGTTCATTCCAGTTGCTCAAATATATTTATCTTCCTAGGTTTCTTTCACTTCCTGTGTTTACATTTAAGCTTCTACTCAGTACTGGTATTATCTTCAGGTATGCTTATATGTTTACTTTTCCATTAAAGGTTCCATTTCCACCACTTTGCACCCATAGGATTATATCCAGCACTGTGTTATTCTTGGTTGTAAGCCTTTATCTTTTGCCTTTTGGAATATTCTGTTCCAAGATTTTCTCTCCTTCATAGTAGTAGCTACCAGACTTCATGTGATTCTGATTGATTTCTTGTTATTTGATCTGCCTTAAAAAAATAAAATCAAATAAAGACTGGTTCCCTTATCTCACCCTGGCTGGAAATCTAGGAGTGATCCATGGATCTTATAGGAATAGGAGTTTTGTTCTCCTACATTTCTTATCTGGGCTGGTTCACTCCTCCTTGGGCAACCTGGTTTCTCCCCTCCCACCTTTCCCAACAATTCTTCACCATAACGGTGCAGAATTTAGTATGGACATGCTATCTACATGATCCACTGCAGTTCAGAACTCTCAAATTCAAGAGATTCATCAGCCTCAGACTCCCTAGTAGTTGAGATTATAGGTATGTGCTTGATTATGGCTGCCTGCAGCATTAAAAAAAAAACATGTCTGTAAGTTTTCACTTTGGGATTTCTTTCAGGAGATAACTGGTATATTTTTCTATTTTTACTTTTTCCTCTAATTACAATGTATATTGAGCAGTCTTTATTAATTACTCTGAAATATGATACTCAGCTTTAAAGGAGGGAGTGGCTAGTATATCTCATGATTCTTAATATTTCTCCTTAACTTGTTTTCTAGATTATTTGATTTTTTATAACAAGTACCTCATATTTTCTTTTAGTTTTTAAATCCTTTGGTGCTGCTATAAGATTCCTCATTATCTCAGGGAGTCTGTTTAGGTCATTCTAATTTTCATGGCATCTATTACCTAGGTAATATTTTCTATCTTCTAAACTTTTCCTTTTCCTCCCATTTCTTTCTTTCATAGCTCTTATTTCACTTACAATTTTATTTTTTTAACCTTTTGCTTAATTTTTTTTATTCTTGTATTCCTTGTAGACAAGTCATTTTTCTTCTCCAAGACTGTTTTTATAGTTGTTTTGGAGTTATTCCCTTCCTCTATTTTTTTTCCTTAAGCAATGTTTGCCTCATTTTATTTCTTTAGTACTTGGTATCTATTTCTGCTTACTCACAGCTCCAGATTCAGTTACTTTTGGGGACTTTATACCTGGGCCAGTCTCTTCATTCTTGAATGTGGTAGTCAGATATTATGTGGTTCTAGCATCACTTTCTTGAGTTCCTGTCACTGACTTGGTCACTTTTCTTGATGTATCTGCATTCAAAATGCAGTATTGTTTCAGAGTCCTGGATCAGGGCTCTAGGATTGTGTCTTTATTATCTCCAATTTATCCTAATGTGTTTTGTTTGCATGTAGTCTCTGTCATTAGACAGTAAATTCCTTGAAAGTAGGGATTGTTTTTTGCCTTTCTTTATAGTTATTCCCAGTGGGTATAGTAACTAGAAAACAGTAAGTGCTTAATAAATACTTGTTCACTTGACTTGTCTCTGACTAGTGTGCTGCTACAATCTTCTTTTTTGCCTGGGGATTGTTCAGTCAGGGTGCTAAGTGGTCTTCTGTTTATCTTGGTATTTCTCCAGTTAGGAGACTGTCACGGGATTCCCTGTTCAGAATTCTGTCAGGCTTTTGGGCACTGTTCATGCTAGTTCCTCTGGCAGGATCCTTCTTCCTCTCAATACAGAATGCCGCCCACCCTCACCTTATGCCAGAAGTCAAGTTCCACAAGTGCCTTTAAAATCATATGCCTTTACAAGATGCACTGAACAAACATCTCTTTTTTTCTTAATAAAAGAATATTTACCTAATAATATTACTATATATGTCCTACTGGTGTTATTCACTCAGTGCTTATTGACTATACCACTATCTGCAAGTCTAGAACAACAATATTAAATGTTAATTTACTAAACAGTCTGCATCTACAGATACAAGAATATGGTGCGGTATGTCTCCTTTTAAAAAAGAATGAATTAGCTAATAATTTATTTTAATATTTTTGTGAACAGCTTCTAGTTTTATTCACAAATTCAATGATTTCTTGTTTTCAATTTTGTTATTCTCTTCTTTGATTTCTAAATTTTCTACCTTAATTCCCTATTTTGATATGTAATGTTTTTTTTATTTGCTGGGTTTCTAGTTATTTTAATTACATGTTTAATTAATTGATTTGTTTTTTCTCTCTTGTTCATAAAAGTGCTTAAAGATATAAACTTTCCTCTATGAACTGCTTTGGCTTCATTCCAAAATTTTTAATTTGCTGTCATAATAATAACAATGATGATAATAATAGTAGTAGTAATAGCTAGCAATTAGATGGTTCTTTAAGGTTTGCAAAATGTTTTACAAATGTTATCTCATTTCATCCACACAACAATCCTGAGAGATAGGTGCTATTGATTTCCTTGTTTTTCAGATAAGGAATCTAAAGAAGATAAAAATAAAATGGCTCACCAAGAGTTGAACTCAGTTCTTCCTGACTCCAAGTCCAGTGCCCTATCTCTTGAGCCACTTGACTTCTTCATTATCTTTAATAAAATTATTTATTTTTATTTTTGCAATCTGTTCTTTGGCTCACCAGTTCTAAGGGATTAAATCATTAGTTTCTGAATAATATTTTGTTCCACCTTTCCAAAATGGAACTTTTTATATAAACTTTTGTAACCCAACTTTTCTCTTTGACCAAAGCATAAAATTAACCTTAGTTCATAGTTTGAACTAGATGTGAAATGGATGGCTAATGAGGAAAGCAAAGGAATAATTCCTATAAAGAATGACTTTTATGAAGAAATAAGAGTTATTCCAGAAACTGAATCTCAGATTACCTTGGCGATACTATATGCATTACAAGAAGGAATCATTCCACAAAATTAATTATTGGCTAGAAGCTAGGCACAGGGAACTAAAATGTAGTCTAATACTGAACAGACAGGAAAAGTGTGCAATGATTACCAGGCTATTTGGTAAAAACCCAATAGAGACAGCTAATTTTCCATCATAAACCTCTGTTGAAGCAATCATCAGCTTGTGAAATTATTTTTAACACAGGATTTGCCAGATATTATTATTTCTGATAACAGATTTAAATTAATCACAGATGGGCTTAAGAAATTTGTAGACAAGAAGATTATTAGACCTTATCTCCCTCAAGCAAATGACTAGGGTGAAAGAATATTACAGACAATTAAAGATGTCTTGAAAACTATTGTTGGAAGAATCTGGCCAACAAAACTTGTAGGTTTTATTGTTTAATATATCATTATTTTTCTTTATTGGTAAAGTCAATATCTTAAGATATTCATCAAGACTTATCTCAGGATACATAAGGCAAATAGGAATGATTCTACATGCTGTTATATCTACACTTACTTACCACATTACAAAGGTTAATATTTTGTTATGACCAAAGGAGCTAGAAATGCAACAATGGTAGCTAAGTTGGGAAGAAAGATATTATATGTGCTACCAAGCACCACTGTTCAATATTAGTGGTAGTATAAGAAATCCAGCCTTTGCTCCTTTGGATCACAAATCAGCAGGAATAAAGAACTATTTACCATGACAGTAACAGGAAGGGTGAGTTGTTTATTATGCTCTACCAAGGACTTTTGTTTTAAATCCAATGCATGTTAATTCAAAGAGAAACTGATAAAATCTGAAATTAAAAGCTTATTGTATCATGGTTAATTTCCAACATTTTTTTTTTGCTCAAACAGAACAGATGTCTTAGAGAAAATGCAACAACAGATAAAACTCTATTAGTTAATAAAGACAGAGTATAGAGTATGGGCGAGAGCAATGAAAAAGTTTGGCAAGGAAAAGATAGTGAGGGGCTTGAGACATACCACCTTTATACTAGAGATTTTTTTTGTCCATAGGGGAAACATGGAAAAACAACAAGCAGAAAGCTGAATTCACATATCTAAAAATTATATCAGCAAAAATTTAGGTCACAATATTCCACAATGTAATCAGAGTAAGAAGTTAAACAGAGTATGGGAAAGGTGTGGAATACCTTGAGGCTGTGAAATTTACTAATTGGAATAGTCAGCTGGATTGTCAACTTAGAAATAAATCTGATGATCCATGTGTTAATTCTAATTGAGAGACAGGCTAGGGGGAGAAATGTGGGTCAGCTCTAATGCTTAACTAGCTCTATGTACAAGATATTTAAATCCTCTCAGCCTGTTTCCTCATCTGTAAAATGGGGATAATACTTAGGTTACCTAAATCAGGATCCTAGTTGAAGAATATCTATAAACCTTAAAATGCTATGAGAGTAAGAGCTATTGTTATTAGTGATTCTTCATTCTGCCTATAACCACAAATCATCATCCTTTTCTTATCTCCAAGGGCCAACATCTTTCTCTCTGATTCTAAATAATGAAATGAATATCAACAAAAAGGGTGTGAAAATGTGATTTTAATAAGCTTTTTGCTCCTAATTGTTAGCTATTAGAGAGGCTCTTTAAAATTAGTGTCAAAACAATCACCTTACCCAAAATCTAAAACATATACAAAATGGTATATTGACTAAAAGTTCTCTTTTTTCACAATATGCCTACCAGACATCAGATAGCATAGGAAGACCTAAACTCATTCAGCTACACAAAAAAACCATCTTTTAAACAAATGAACTTAAGAACACATGAAGAATTAAATCCAGTTTAAATTTTGGCACAGAGGTTTCTGGTATCCTTTATTAGCCTGAGGGAAGTTAACAGCTTGTAAGTTGCAACTGAGACACCCCAGCAGTGTGTAGTCAAATTGGAAGATATCACATTACACCTCTATATTAAAAAGCCCCTATCCTCTGTAGTAATGGAGTATCACCAAGGTTACTCAATACCAAACAGCTTGAAAAGATTCTAAAATAACAGCAGACTTCACTTGCATCAAGTTTGATAATGAACCTTATCCACAGTACATTCAATGTACCATTTTACACTATAGGAAATAAAATATAGGGGGCCCTCTCAAGTTACTATAACAAGAATTCCCACTGACTTGCTGAAACAGCAGACTGGCTACAACCACCAAAAAAAAAAAAACAAATAAAAACCTTTTTGTTCCAAACAATTCAGAGGCCTTTGTTGGTACTGTGTCCATCTAAATGACTACCTTCAGTTTTCCACCTTTTGTCTATCTTTAGCCACTCAAAAAAAGCAGGCATTGTTTCACTTCACTTGACCAAAAATGTAAATTGTTTACTTGTTAACTTTATCTTTACTATGCCACCAATTTCTCTTTTAATTTTAAACTGTCTACTACTATAATGAAAGTTTGCTTTTAATTGGAGACATTATTCATTTATCAGACATTTTCTGAGCTTCAAAATGAGATGCAAACTTACATCCTGACTATTAATTTAATATAAAATTAATCCAAAATCCTTAGTCCTTTTAAAATGTCCCATTCAAATTCCAGATCTGTGTTAAGTAGTTTGGGTTACTACTGCTAAGAAAAAGTTTTAAGTTGATCTCTATCTTCACCTCAGTCTTTTCCCTATTCTACCATTAGCTTTATTACCTGATGTATCCAACTTCTGAAAGTACCAAAAATAAAACACTAGTGTTCAATAATAACATAACTGGAACTTAGCATTTATTAAAACCAAATATTAAACCCATAATAATAGGGGGGAAAACATAGCCAGTCACAGTACCAGTATTTTCAGGAATTTAAATAAAATAAAAAAGAAAATATCTGGGAAATAGTAATACCTTTCTCAACACCTAGTATATATTTAACCATGTATCACAACACTTTTACTTAGCATTTCAACTTTATCCTAGAATAAATATTCCTACCTAAACTTTCTAAAGGATACTATTCTAAACAACCTAGATTTTTCTGAATTTTTTCCCTTAATCCTAGGCTGCCAGACTTAAATTTGAAAAGTAAAATATATCTTATGTGTGATAAATTCCGCTCATGCTACTTACCCATCTCAATAGCACACATCTTAGGCTGCATACATGAAGGGTAGCAATCATCATTTTAGAGCTGAAAAGAAACTCCAACATCATCATCCAATTTATACTTTCTCTTTCTCTCTCTCTCTCTCTCTCTCTTAATATACATACACATATTTACACTCCCTGTATATACATACACACACACACATATTAGGGAACTGGAGATAAATGACTAAAACTTCTCTTTTTGGTTTTAAAGCCCTTCACAAGCTGTTCCAACCTATCCTTCCTGGAGTATAATCCATTGCCTCCTTTCACACACCCTATCTGCCAACCCAAAAGGACTGCTTGCTTTTCCATGGGCACACCATTTCAGCTCCAGTCTTCCCATGCCTAGAATGCCTTTTTTTCTTCATCTCTGCCTTTTGGAATCAATTTCTTTCAACTGACAGACCGAGTGCTACTTTTTCCATATTATGCCTTTCCTGATCTCCTTCAGCTGCTATAACCCGCCACCCCCCATTTCCTAATTACCTTGCATATATTTGATATAAATTCATTATAGGGGCAACTTCATTCTTTGTATTTGTACCCTCAGAACCTATGTGCCTGTGCCTATGTGCCTGGCACATAGAAGGTACTTAATAAATATTTGCTTATTCACTGACTGATACAGATTTTGTACTTACTTGTATATGTATATATTTCTTGCTATAGACTGTAGGTAGGTTCCTTGAGGAACCTACAACTCTGTTTTTTTCTTGTTTATCTACCATGCCTAGAACATAGCAGGTTCTTAACAAATGCTTGCTCCTTAATTGACTTAGAGTCTTACAGACAAAATGGTAGAGCCAGGACTAGAATCAATATTGCCAAACATTACATTTATTAATTTTATAATATGCCTAGCAATTCACCACTATTTTAGAATAAGAATTAGAAAAAGAATAGAATAATGGTGATTCTGGCACTTAAGAAACTGAGAGATTTCCTCTCTCATATTTTCTCTTATTTAGTAGCTGCTTCCTTATAGTCATCCATTATTGAGTTAGTGGGTGGAAAAGGAATCATGGGCTCTTGGATATAAATGATCATTTTATAACCTTTTAAAAATTATAGTACATTTTTTTCCATTACTGTCTTTATGTGGGGATTGCTGACAATGTCATCAGTCTTAAGAGCTCCCAGTCGGGGTATACCCATGTAAATCGCAACTTCTCTATGAGTTATTAAGTGAGTTCTAAGGAACCGCTTGAGACACTAATATGTCTGGTTGAGGGTCACACAGCAGATAGAGTGGGGATTTGAACCCCAGGATCGACGGCTAACTCCAATACTCAATGCTCTTTGACATACTGTTTAACTTTCATTTATACTGAAACACAATTTTTTAAACAACTATATTAGCACTAAATAATTTAAGGCAACTTCGAATGTTCATTCTTCTAAAGGAATTACTTCTATAATTTCTCTTTATCTTCTGGCAACTGTGCACAAGGTCTGAATCCTACCTATAAGTGTTAAAGCATTCATGTTTAAATATTTCCATAACTTCACATTTCACTTGCCCCTTTCATAACCTGAGAATTCCTTCAAGCCTGCTCAGGCACTAACGACCTGACTGGTTCCCTCAGACAAAAATGCACTTGGTGGCATAAAAATGAAGCAATGATTATAGATATTAATCAAATTATGACACATGGGAAATGTCAAATGCTTCTATCTTCATTTGTCTCAAGCTTTTTTGAATTTTAATGGAGAGGAGGATGGGTGGTGATAAAATATTACAAGGCACTGGGGAGTTACCAACTTTTTTTTTCTCTTCAAATGGGGTAATTGCTATTTCAGAAGTTTCACTGGCTGAAGAATAAATGCTATTAAAGGAAACAACAGTTTTCCCTGTGTCCTTAGCCCCAGCCCTTCCCCCACCCAAGAACATGGATCTCTCAAAATTTTGAAAGAGAAGGGTATCCTGAAACTCCATCACGGGGATGTCTCTCTTGACATCACTGGCTGACAACTCCTAGTCTCTATAACCTCAAAACTAACTGATTCATGAAAGAAATGTGCATTTCAACAAATTTATGAGGAAATATCAAAGTACAGATTATCAGTCAATAGCCATTTATTAAGTGCTTATTTTGTGTCAGAAATTGTGCTAAGTGCGTAATACAAAGAAAGGCAAAAAACACATCTCTATCCTCAAGCAGAGTATATTCTAACATGGATGGAGGAAAACAATATAGAGATAAATATGTCCATGAAAATGCACACACATACATATGAATATGTATGTGTATATGTATACATAAATATGTATAGCATATGAAAGGTAACTTTAAAGAGAAGACACTAGCAGCCGGGGAGATATGGGAAGACCTACTACCAGAAGATGAGATTGAGCTAAGTCTTAAAGGATACTGGGAAAGTTAAGAGGCAAAAGTGAAAGAGAGTACACCGGGCATGGGGGGAAACCAGCATAAAGACAAAGGGATGAGCAACAGATTGTTGTGTGTGCAGAACAATAAGTTGATACAGATGAACCATAGAATGAGTGAAAAGTAGTGAAGTATAAGATTGAAAAGGTAGGGAAGGAACAGGTTATGAAGGGCTTTAAATGCCAAACAGAGGGTTTAAATTCAATCACAGATGTAATCAGATGAAACTTATTGAGTAGCAAGTGGCATGGTCAGATCTGAGTTTTGAGAAAATTTCTTTGACAGGTGAATGAAAGACATATTAAAATGCAGAGAGACAAGTCATAAGAGCAAATAGAAAGCTACTGCATAGTTCACCTGAGAGATGATGAAGACCTTTACTAGGCAGTGGTTATAGGAAGGAAGAGAAAGGGATATATGTGAAAGATGTTGTGAATTCAAAAATGACAAAATTTTAATATAGACTGAACATGTGAGATAAGTAGGAGTTAGGAGTTGAGTATGAAACTGAAGTTGCAAGTCTGGGTGATTGGGAGGATACTGGTGTTCTCAACAGTAATAGGAAAGTTCAGAAGAGAGGAAGATTGGGTGAAAAAGATAATGAGTTCTGTACTCAACTGTTGAATTTGAGACGCCTATGCAACATATTTGTGATGTTGTAAAGGCAGTTGGTGAGATGAAGTTGGCTCTTAGGAGAAAGATTAGCTCTGTATCTGACAGTCTTGAAATCATCTTCATAGAGACAAGAACTGAACCTAAGGGAGCTGATAGGATCACTAAATGAGCTAGGATATAGTGAGAAAAAAGATGACCCCAGCTGGAGTTTTGAGAGATAACCATGGTTAGGGAACACATTCTGAATAAAGATCCAGAAAAGGACACTGAGGAGTAATCAGACAGGTAGGAAAATCAAGAGAGGGAACATGTTATAAAAATCTATAGAGGAGAGAATATCCAAAAAGAGATGGTGATCAATAGCATCAAAGGACTCAGAGGTCAGGAAGGAGGAGAGGTGAGCAAAAGATACTACATTTGATTGGCAGATTAAGAGATCATTAGTAACAGCACCATTTAGAGAGGGCCATTTCATTTAAATAATTAAGTAGTAAGAGAGTTTATCATCAGTGAGAGGAGAGAAGTAGAGGCATTGCATACAACAAATTACTGTCTCCAAGAGTTTTTTGCCCATAAACAGAAGAGAAATACCTGAAAATAGCAAGTGAGGATGGTCAGGTCAAGTGAGACTTTTTTTAAGGTTAGAGGAGACATGCGCATAAGTGAAATGAAAGGCTGTAGGGGGAATATGATGGGAGCAGGGTTGGGTGTAGCTAACTACTTACCACACAACTGAAGGGGACCCTACCACCTAAGCTACAGTAGCTTTATAACTACTATCTAGCTTGTAATGGTAAGAAAAAAATTCAATAATACAACTAAACAACAGATAAGGAACACTTGTTGCTATTTCATAATGGATAGATGCAGTTAGAGTTAGGAAATCAAGCTCATAAATTAGAGTCATATAACTCCCAGTTATACAAGGGTTTTTAATAACTCCCAGTTGTGCTCAGGAATTTGGTGATAAAAGCCACTTTCTACTTAAAAGGTAAGACCAAACGAGATAATATTTGTAAATTGCTTAACACGATGCCTTGCACATAGCAAGTGCTTATAGGCTTATTTTCTCCTTCCCCTCCTTTTTAAAGGGTAAACCTCATTTTTTTCCATTCCAGACTAGTAGTACTCTATAGCAATGGTTCACTGTTAGAATTGGGGGGAAGGAGGAAGAAATCACACACTATTGAGATATCAATATTATTTCAATAGTCAATAAATAGCAAAAAAAACCAGTTATTAAGTGCCTGCTATGTGGTAGGCACTGAGTTAAGCACTGGGGATACAAATTTCTTATTCAGTCATTCAGACAACTCTTCACGACCCCATATGGAGAAAAGATACTGCAGTTGTTTGCTATTTTCGTCTCCAATGGATTAGGCAAACAGAGGTTAAGTGACTAGCCCAGAGTTACACAGGTAAATATGAGGAAAAATATGAATTCTCATCTTCCAGACTCCAGTCCTAGTGCTCTATCCATTGAACCAACTTGCTGCCTCTACAATGTACAAATTTCCACCCCTCCAAAAAAAAATCCACAGACCCTGCCCTCAAGGAGCTTACAAACTAAAGGAGGAAGTCTATACACAAAAAAAAGCTGAAAGGGGGTAGGGAGTAAGAGTGGAGGTACCTATATAGGAAGAATGTTGGAGAAGGCAAAGAAGTTCAAAATGAGTACATCAAGGTAAGAAATTAGATGTCTGACTTTGAAGCCATCAAACTGAATTATTGCCTTTATCTTTCCAATTTAGCTCATATAAGTTTAGAGAATTCTAGATTAATATAGTGAAAATGCAAATAAAATATACAGACTTTAAAATGATGACCAGTTGGATTTTATTTGATGATCTGGAAACAAGAGTCTTGGGCTAATGCAATAAAACCATTAGGAAAAGAAAATAGGACCGATAACGGTTATAGTTATGAATTCCTGGGGTTCAAACCATCTCTGGAATATACTGACTGTGTGACTCTCAGCAGGTACCTTAAAATGTCACTGTTTCCAGTCAACTCACTAAGCCTTTACTTTTCTCCCTTTGTAGAGGGAATTTTCCTCATAGGAAATTCCCTACAATGAAATCGTAGTCCCACTTTTTTAAAAAAGGTAATAATAAAGAAGAAAATGTATATGTATTGAATTTAAAAGAGGGAAATTTAAAAATCCACTGACACAAATACATGCTAGACTTTCATTTGACTAAGTTTCAAATCCTTTTAATGACCCACATTTTCCCCTGAAATGGAGTTTCATTGAAAGCGCTGTGTGAGTAGACATCTGGGAACCCTCCCTTGGAGGAGGGCACCCAAAGAATTCACTTCACCATTTCCCATCCAACTGCTGCTCTCCTGGATTTCATGATCTCCAGAAATTCATCATTCTACAAGATGAATTCAACTCTGTAACTCGTGCCTCCTCAGATCATTTCTTACCACAACTCCAGGACTTCATCTTCCCCCTGTGCTAGGTCACCACTTCCATTTTCAGGTTCTTTTTATGTATTACCTATCTTCATCAGACTGTGATATCCTTATACCTTTATACCCTTCTTTTCATTCCCAGAGCTACACACAATGTCTGCCACATAAGTAAGCATTTAAGAAATATTCCTTGACTCAACTCTTTTACAACAACAAAATTCTTTTGATGGAGTTATATAGCCAAGAATTGAGGAACGCCACACACTGCAAAGATTTAAAGTGGAGGTTCATCTTCAATTTAATTCAATGGAAAAGCATATGGTGGGTGGAGCAGTCTAACATACAGAGTGTTCCAAAAGGCTTAGTGCAGTTATTTAAGCTGTTAGAGCTTCAAAGGGCACCAAGGTTTTGGGGACACACTGTATTACAAATGAAGAACTACAGAAGAGAAACAGGGTAACGGATGTCATCATAGAATCTCTAGGATCAGAAGAAAAAGAGGTAAGTTAGCCATATAGCAGAAGGAAGAAATGAAGCTAGAAGGATAGGCTATTTGTTCCACTGTTCTCCATGCAAAGTCAGGAGGTTTCTAGTGCTACAGAGCATTTTATGAGAAGACAAGGAAAAGTCACTCAGATTGGGCAGATATGGAGGGGTTACAATCTATAGTGTTTTTTTAAAAAAAAGAATATTTACACTGAAGAGACTGTAGCTCTGAACAAATAAATTTAAATCCTAAAGCCTCATAGTTTCAAATGATCAATTTAAATAAAAATAAATACATTATTAGTATACACATTTATCATCAAGTTCTATTCTAATGCTTCCATTGCAGCATGATGGTTACCCTTGGTCAGGCCAGGAGTGCATAAGCTCTGGAAGGTCCCACAAGCTGAAATGACTTTGGTTAGAGTCTAGGTTTCACCTAAGCTTTGTTGAGATTCATCACCAAAGAGTTAGCCACATGGTGAAGATTTTTTTTTTTTGGTCCCAACAGCAATGCATGAAACCAATCTATAAAGGCATGAAAAAATTTGGGATCTCCATCAGTGAAGAATGAAATCAGTTGTAATGTACCCTTGAACTGCTGGTAACAATAGATATTTAAATTATTTTAATAAGCACTAATATAGCCACACTCTTTCACATTACTTATTTCTAGTTTCTTAAAATAAGCTGACTTACTAATTTTGCAAAAAAATCACTTAAGATTTTACTATAGTATTGCCAAAATTGACAACAGATGCACTATGAACCAATTTCAAGCAGTAAAATATTCTTATAACATCCTTATGAGCTGTATAGGTTGTAGAAAACTCATTTCTTGACATCGATACAAGCTTGGATTTAACCCTTTTGCTTTGCATCTTTTTAATAAGACTGAAAATGACTGTCAAGAGACTAAGCTTCTTAGAGAAGGATTATTCAGCATTATAGCTAACCCCAACTTAGTTCACATCCATAATGATAAAGCCATAGTTATAAAAACGGCAAAATACTACAGACTACCTACTTGGAAGTTCTCTCACTAGGCCATTAAATGCTTTATAGCTAATGGGATCTGTCTTCACTGAGTTTCATATTACAGCATTTACCAGATGTCTTCAACAAGATGAATCAAATATCTAAATATCATGTTTCTCAAATCATCTAAAGAGTCTGCATTGAATAGTATGAGTAGCAGTTTTGCATTCTTTATGTATATTGTTAACAGGCCCAAGGCACTTGATTTAAGAACATCACCAATTTCCCATTCATTCTCTAGTGACTAGATCCAATACATATAAACTTATGACATAAAAGTAGCAAAAATTTAAACCAATGCATACTTAAATAAAAACACAAGAATAATATTATGTAGGTAAATTAACCTGATAACATCAGCAGCATCAAATACACAAACAGCTCTATATCTGGCCATGACGACAGTATTTCCTATCTGCTAATGGAGAAGGGTCCATTAATCAGTATAGCCCAGTGAAGCATTCATCTGATGCCAGCCACTATAGAGACCCACAGGTGAGGCCCACCCACTTCTGGTTACCATCTCAATATAAAAAGTCAATTCAGCTTGCAGAGTTTATACTATGAACTGGCAATAAAACTGCCCTTGACCTCTGATTACCTGCCAGGACCTCAGCATCTGACCAGTAGTGTTGCATCTGAAGTCAGAGGAGCTGGATTCAAATCCTGACTCTTTCACTCAGTCATGCACCTGTGTGACTGTAGGAAAATCACTTAACATCTCTGGGCCTCAGTTTTCACATCTGTGAAATGAGGGAGTTAGACTTGACAAGACTTTTCAAGATCTAAATGTATGCCTCTAAAACTCTGCCCCTGCAGTATGGATTGCCATGTTTTTTTCACTTGTGCGAGTTTTGTGTGCCCTGTTCCTAGACAGGTTTTCGCCTCTGACTCAGTGCAGCAATATAGTATTTATATCCTTAGGTGGGTAGAATCCTATTTTGTGGCTCATTTGTCTAAGTTTCCTTTCAGGAGTTGGTGGTCCCTATGGAGAAGTTCTCTCCTAGAAGAACCAAGAGGAAATCTATGAAGAAATTTCACTTAGATTCTGGGTTCATGCAAACTGAGATACCATTTTAAATGAGACTACATACGAACTGAATTAGCCACCACTGAGATAACTCCATAGGCCATTTCCTATATCTAGGATGTCTTCTTCCTCAAGACTTTTCAGCAAAGCATATCCATTATCACCTTTAAACCATACTAAAAATTTACCTTCTTTGTGAAACCTTTCCAGACAAAGATGGCCAGATTCCAAGTGCTGCAGACAACCCTGAAGCATTTATGTATATCACCATGCACTTGTAGTTGGTTATGGGCCTGTTGTTTCAATATGTAGTTTTATTACTGCTTGTCTTTAGACTGCCCTTGAGGAGCCATATATCTCTTCATTCCTAGTAAATCTCCACAGTACCAAATTCACTGAGTGGGCACTTAATAAATGATTAGTATCAAACCATACCTGCAATTTATCATAAAGAATAGAATTCCTTCCCATAAAAATATGTGATTGATAAGGTCACAGTACAGAAGAGACAATAAACTGTTTGGCTAGTCTATACTTTCCTGCCTGTTTTTTTTTTAAAAAAAGGAAATAAAATTTAACCCTAGTTAACTTAGAAGTATTCAGCAACTTGGTTTATAATAGGTAATCCTTCATTATGAGGTAATAAAAAAAAGAATATACTTATACTCTGTTCTTCATTTCAGGGTACAAAAATATTTTCTGAGTTCACTATAATGAGAATGAAATTCATAGTTTCATAGACACAGATCTGGAAGAGATCACAGCTCTTATAATCCAATCTCCACATTTTAGAGATGAAGATCTTAAGGCATAAGGCTACATGACCTTTCCCAGGTCATACAAGTAGGAAGTGCTAAGGCTCAATCCTAGGTTCTCTAATTCCCAATCCAGCCCTTTTATCACTCTACCATGCTGCCATCCCTACCCTAAGGATTTCTACCACCTGGCCACTATTCACTCTTTATAGCCTTATTGCATGCTGTTACACCAGGTACTCTGCTTTTCAGGCAAACAAGCTGCCTCCAGCTTTCCTACCTGCATTTCCCTATATCCCAAGAAGGGAGGAGAAAAAAAATATACATAAGTAGCTATAATAAACAAGGCAAAATGTCCCAAGTATCATAAGAAAGTTACACTTCAACAGTCAAATAAAGCAAGCATTAAAAGTCTACAATGAAATCTTTCCAGATGATAACACATGCTGTTCCCCATACTTCTGAATAACCTTGCTTGCTCCATCTCTCTCTGTATTAAAATCTTCCCTACATCCTTGGAGATAAAACTTAAATATGTCCATCATGAAATACTGTCTGATCCTTCCTCCCATCCCATTAGAACTTATCTTTTCTTTCTCAGACCTTAAATATCACTTTGTTTGTACCACTCTTATCTTTGTATGTTCTATTCTGAAAATTCAGCATTAGAGTCGCTAGTTATTGTAGTAACCTCCATGAGGTGTCTATCATATCTCACACTTATATTTCAAACCTCAATGCCCAGCACAGTGTCCTACATAGTGGATGATTAAGAATCAACTACTGATGAAGTATTAAATCATGTTTTGTAGAGGAGGAAAATAAGTGAACAAACAAGAAGGAAGGGGGAAGAGAGAGAAAAGGATAGAGGGAAAGAATACAAATATATATCTTGAAGTCCTCTCCTAATTTAATCACTAGTTCAATCAGTTACTTGCTGTAAAATCAAAAAGCAATTATATTTAAAATCTCTTAAGTAGTTTTAAAATCAAATTTTTAAATGGACTTTGAGCAAGTTTTCCCCAAAACTTCTAATAAAAATATTTTTCCCTTGATGTATATTTGCTTTTAGGGTTCTCTTTGAGTGAATGGCTTAAGGCATTAAAGCAATTATTGAAGCATTTGCCTTTTCAACATAAAAATGCAAGTCTAGGCAAAACCAGCAACAGGACTGTTTGGCAATGGTATACTGAAATGGTAATTTGTAAATGAAATCATGAGATTTCAATAAAGATACTCAATATGGTAAAAGGGCAGAAGAAGCCTGCAGACCAGGATATTGGAAAATTTGTTCAATATACAGAGTATTCCAATAGTCTTAGGGCAGTTTTAAGTAATTGAAAACTACTAAAGCATAAAACTGCCCTTAGACTTTTGGGACACTATGCATAGTACAGATTCTCCTGAAGTCTCATCAGAAAACTAATTATGGAAATTGAATTTGAATTCAATTTCGATTATTCAAATTGTTACATTTAGAAATTCACACTGTAAAGATGTCACTAAAGTAACTCCTATTAAGTAAAACTTTTGAGATGCTTTATCATTCAGATCCCACAGAATATGAATAATTGCAAGCCCTCAGACTTTTGTCCTGGAAATAAAGTCATTTCTTATGGTTAAAGAGCAGGTGAAAAAGTAGAAAATAATTTAATAAATAACTTAATAAATTAATGACATTTACTGAGTTACTATGAATTAAAGGTGATTTCAACACATGAATTTAGGTAAACAATGAGAGGGGAAGCTAGATGATACAATGGAAAGAGTGACAAGCTTAGAGTCAGAAACACTCATCTTCCTAAGTTCAAATCTGGCCTCAGATACTTAGTAGTTTTGTGACCCTCGCTGAGTCATTTAACCCTGTCTCCCTCAGTTTCCTCATCTGTCAAACAAGCTGGAGAAGGAAATGACAAACCACTTCAGTATCTTTGCCAAGAAAACCTCAAATGGGGTCACAATGAGTTGGACAAGACTAAAAAATGACTGAATAACAACAACAAACAAAACAGGACAGAGAATAAATATGAAAAGGGCGGAGGTAAAGCAGGATGCAGAAGTCAAATCAGTATCCATTTTTACATAAACCTGTAGCATATTAATTCACAAGATACTCCGAAATTTTAAAAAGAGGTTAGTAACACAGTATTTCTTTCCCAACAATTCTGTTTAAGTCTACAGCAAAGACTGATTAAGGTCATTTGACATTTTAAACTTTACACAAATTTGAGAGTAAGCTAGCAAAGAATAATTTCCCAAAGTATGCCAAAAAATAAAATAAAGGCTGATCAATCAAATCAGGGCAACTGTTTGGCTGGGAATACAGAATCCTCTTTTAATTCCATCAGGAGAAGCATTTGTGACAAGATAAACCTTCCCTCCTGGCACAAGCACACTCTCCCTCCCCTCTGAATTCCACTAACACTTTTTAGCCTACTGCTTTAGGGCATTTAGTGCTTGCTGAATTGCTTAAATATGTCTTTCAAAGCATTTATCACATTTTATCTTATAAAATATCCTTATTTGTGTACATGATTTATGTTCCCTACTAGACTAGAAGCTCTTGAATGGAACCATTATATTTTTTTTATTCATTTTGTAGTTCTGCAACTATATAATATATATATATATATACACATCCACATCCACATAATATAAAGAGATAGAGCTATATAGACATATAAGTGCATTAAATTTAAGTTAAAAACTTCATTTATAATAAAAACAAAAGACATCTAATAAATCTAAAATAGTATGTACAAATGGCTTTCCAAGGGCTGTTTACAGTGTAAAACTACACCCAGGTCTTTCACAAAGGTAAATTTTTTTAAAGCAAAATATTAGAAATTTTCTCAAGGTTAGAATAGCCCGAAGAGAATAAATTGAGAAAGAAATTCATGTTGGAAGTAGGGTGGGAAAACTCAAGTGTTACTAAACACCCCCAAAGTCAAAAAGTCCCTCTCTGTCTACTGCAGTCTAATGGGTGTTGTTTCCCCCATTAAAATATGAGTTCATTTAGTTCAGGTACTGTCCCTACTTTTGTATTTGTAGCTTGTGTTTATCCCAGTGTTTAACATTTATTAAAAGAAGGTATTTTTATTCATCCATCCATCTACTCATTCATTCATTCATTGCAAAGAAAATGAAAAATCTCACTAGTGAAGAAGCACTGTGAGAATTTGATTAATCTATTCAGAAGGGAAAATCTGAACCTGAAGAGAATAAAAAAGGAAGAATTCAGGGTAACTATACATAAAATATTGAGGATCTTTGAATTTTCAAGTATGTCAATGTCAGAACAATATTATATACGTGTGAACATTTTTCTACCAAATGATAACAAAATAAAATATTAAGTGGCCTGTCAACTACAAGAATTTATATATAAGATCAAGTGATTAAGTAGAACTGAAGGAAACCAAGTGGAAGGAAGGAAGGAAGGAAGGAAGGAAGGAAGGAAGGAAGGAAGGAAGGAAGGGACAGAGGGAGAAAAGGAGGGAAGGAGGGAGGGAGGAAGGGAGGAAGGGAGGGAGGAAGGAAGGTAGGGAGGGAGGGAAGGAGGAGGGAGGGAGGGAATGAAAAAAAGAGGATTTCTGATAAACTAGGAACAGCTTCTAATCTCATAAGCCTATCTTCTCATAAATATCCTTTTCATGTCCTAAAGTAGTTTAAATAATTTAAAATTAGAAATATAAGTCATAAGTAAGACTGGGTATATAATAACTATAAATTATATATGGATATTTTCCTATTTTCCAAAATGCTTAGTTACATATTTGTGAAAGATCCCCTAGTATCTGTCCAAGTTTTGGTAAATAACTTGACAACGATTCAGTACTAACTAAAGTGTATGGACTCTTTGAATGAGAGCTTAGAAATAGGTACAAATACCCAAGTTCCCACCAGAACTTGGATTAAATAGAATAAAACATTAGACAGTACTGTTGAGACATTCAGGTTTTGAGAACTTAAGATTCTGAAAACCCTACAAGACTTTTTTTAAAAGGCACTAAAACTAGCATCCACTGTGCTGTAATTTGTTTAATCAAGTGAGAGCTAATGAACTTAATAGGTTTAAAGAGCTATATATGGTTCCCCCAACTTCAGTAAGGTTCACCTCTAATGACAAAACTAAGTATATATCATTTTTTAAATATGTCTTATCATATGATGTGGCTCTTTTATAGGATGTGTAAGTACCTTTAAGTGGGAAAAAAAGTCAAGAGTAAGGGTTCTTGACCTGGGATTCACAGACTCTCAAGGGATCCATGGATAATATTTCAGGGGGTCAGAAGAAATTACATCTTTATTTCAATAATTGATTTTCTTTATAATCATAAGTGTTTTATTTTATGTGTTCGAAAAATGTGTTCTGAGAAGTGGTCCATAGGCTTTACCAGACTGTCAAAGAGTTCCATCATACAAAAGAGATTAGGAACCCTGTTCCTCGAAGATCTGGATTGTCCTGTATGTATTTCAAGCACTTAACTCTTAACAGATCTTCTCTTACAAAATTAAAATTACTGCACAGAAAATAACAAGGACTATTATCATCATGTCATTCAATAAGAAAAAAAAAAAGGACTGGTGTCAAACATCTTACCCCTCAGCACCGATTTGAGGTTCAACTTGGCTTGTCGATGCAAGTCTTCCACACACGGTGGCCTCGTGGTGGGTAGGAAGACATTTTCCTGCTGGTGCCATGGTGCTGTGTAATGAACTGTCCATCTGCTCTCCTCATCTAAATTGGAGACAGCTATAAAGAGAAAAAATACAACGTTGAGTGAAACAATGCTTGTTCCATGACAGCTAGATCAAGATAAGGAAAGGTAGCTTGAATTAAAAAAATAACAATGTACTATGGAGGACCAAATTTTGACATTCAATCTTATAAACACTGAAATATTATTAATATATTAAAATTTTGCAAGGAAAAACTTAAATTTCATCTATCATCCATTACACTAATGACATAATTACACTTTTTAGCTGACTTTTCTCCCAGAATTCAATATTCCTTTACTATGAAAAAATTATAAAATGGCTGATCAAACAGATAAAAGGTGTTTGTACCCATTCCCTAGTCTAATAACTATACTATTGCATTATATGACCATTTTATCATGAAGTTTTTGATGCCCCATTTAGAAAAACAGACACTAAGTAAGACTGAAAAAGAGGTAAAGCATTCTTTCCCAAAACAATGCATAAAAGCACTGTAATTATAAAAACTGTCACATTTTGCTTAAACAAAGTATGAAAATGCCATTTAATAGCCTTAGAGCAATCCTGAGATTATTAATGGAATTCTTTATTTTTATGTGTTTTTGTTATTTTCAAAGATCACAAGTGAATACTAGGCAATTTTTCATGCAAAATTTCTGTGATTACCTAGTCTAACATATACTTGACTTATGAAGCCCCTTAGAGCATTCTGACATATAGTTCTTGGCTTCAGCAGGGAAGCACTTTTAACACTCTTACTCTTTACTGTCAAAGATTCCTCCATTCAGGTCTTCTAGTGTCTCTCCAATTGAAGCTAAATTGAGATGAGAGGCAACATGAGCTGGAGTAAGTACAACAAATATCCATCTAGCAAGTACTTATCTCTTGCCTACCACTGATCTGACAGGCATGGGAGGGAGAGAAGCTGAAGGGGTGGTGAGGAAGGGATACTAGTATAAAATGAAATCTCTGTTTTAGAGAGACTTAGTTAGGAGAATGCTCTAATAGAGATGAAAGAACGGCAGAGGTCAAAACTGTGTAGGCCAAGAAGCTGAATCCAACCACTCTGATTGTGTACCACTAAATATAGTTTTTACAGGTCTAACTTTTTTAATTTTAGGAGATCATAAAACAGACTAAACAAGTGCAAATCATTGACAGAAAGCCAAAATGACCAGGCCAATGATTCAAGAAGTGAACTATAGATGTTAATTATCTCAATATTTCAAGGGGGTATGATTTCATCAGTATAGGTACTCCATCCACTGATACAAACTGGAACTTCTTATTCATCCATTGACTGAAAAAATTCAACAAACTGGTGGTGAGCCACTTGGCATTTAACTCACATTTCTATACTTCCTTAAAGTTTAAAAATTGCTCAAAGACTTAATAGAGGCAAAACTTGAATCCCCCATTTCTGACAATTCAATTCAGTAAGCATTTATTAAGCACCTCCCACAGGCAAGGTGCAGTGCTAGGTGCCAGGGGATACAAAGGCAGAAAACCAAATAGTCCATGCTCTCAAGAGATTCGCATAATTAAATAGGAGGTAATTTGAGGAGGCAAAGAGCACATACAAAGAGAAAGAGGAGAAAGATCAGGAAGTGGCACCAAAGCTGAGGCCCAAAGGATTCTAAGAGGGAAAAAGGAGGAGAGAAATAGTTCCAGGCATGGTAATGGCCTCTGACACTGGAGATAGAATGATCAGTTGGGAGCACAGTTAGCATTGTAGACTCCAGATCCAAGGCTCTTTATACCATGGCTGACTTAATGCCACAGAACTTCCATTCAGCAATCTGAACCCCCTTTTCCTCCTCTATCATATTGTGCTATAACCCTTCTGACCTGATCTTAATCCATTAATCAAACTACAAGCATTTATCAAACACCATTATGTGCTAGGGTCTGGTGATACAAAGACAGAAGTAAACAGTACTTGAGCAGCTAGTGTTCTAAAGGGATGGAGATGGAAGAAAACATAAATGAATTAATGAGTAAATAAATATACACATAATATAAATATATTTATATGTATGTATGTATGTATATATAGATACATAAGATGTCTGTGTATCTTACCTTCCTGTGAACTCATCTAAAGAGAAACTAAACCTTTGTGTTAAATATTTATTCAGTATCATATAGCCAGAAAGACTTTTGAATTATTATGGTTCAAAACTCTCATTTTACAGATTAGTCAATTAAACATTTTTATGTGTCAAGCTGTGGGGATACAAAAGGAGGGAAGGAAGAAGGGAGGGAAAGAGAGGAAGGAAGAAAGAGACAGAGAGGGAGAGAGACAGAGAGAGAGAGATTAGATTAGATGATTTGGTCATTCACTTGGACGCAGAGCTAGACTTGAACTCAGCTAGTAGTCTGATTCCAAATTCAGCCCTCTAAGAGATATCCTTAGCTGTCTTCTTTTTTCTTACCTAATCACTTGCTGATTAGGTTATGGACTCATATCATGAAATGTGCCTAAGACTAATCAGGACCTTTTCTTTGACTTTTGTATTAAAGTGTCTAATTTAGTGCTATAGATCTCACTTTTAAAGTACAGGATAATATATGCAAAGTGCTTTGTAAATTTTAAATTTAAAATCTTAACTCTATTATTGTTGTCACTACTACCACTACTACTACTACTACTACTACTACTACTACTACTTCTGCCACTACTACTACTTTTTCTACAACACCAACACCACAACTAATGGCCATTGGTGATGGTGTCACTAAACTCCACTGAGTTTATTATAACACTGAGTTTATCATAACAAGTTACTTTACTTCCCCAGCAAAATAATGTTGAATAATGCAGGATATTTTTTTATGACAGCTGATCAAATCCAAGTAATACTATTCTGATTTCTACCTCTTTATAGTCTATTGCTACAAAAGGAAAAAGGAAAACATTTATCAGGTTGGCTCACTGTGAAGATGCAGTTGTCTCCCCACCTTAAACATTGCTATCTGCCCTTCCCCTTTCAGTGTAGATTCTAATCATGAAGAACAGTTAAGTAAACATTTTACATGAAAAAACAGCCTCATGTGCTGTTCTTTGTTGCTACCACAATGCTACATAGAAATTTATTATTAAGCAGCATAAACAATTGACACCATGAAAGAAGAAAGAGTGAGAAAGAAGCAACCAAAGTATAAGAAAACCACCTAAATATTAAGTTGTATTTCCAAATAAATAAAAACATGTCCAGATGGAAAATTTTCCTTTAGTGACATTTCTACAGAACTGTATTGCTCTGGCTCTTGACTTCAAAATGATTGCTCTTCAATTTAGATCGAATCTGGGAGGTAGTAGGGTCCTTCTGTGTTTAAACAAGTACACAGCTGGGAGCTCCTGAGGAAACTTGATAGGATTATCCCCACCTTAAATATGGAACAAATCACTCAAGGACTTCCTTACCACATTACCATTTAAAACACATACACACACACACACACACACACACACACACACACACACACACACACATATACCCCTCCGGACTGTACATGAAGGATAACACAAAGCAAACAAATACATTTCTTTTCCTCTTCTCAATGACATTATAGAAAAACAAAGAAAGGTGCACAACTTGGATTTCCATTTTTAAAATGGGAGGCTGAAAACAAAATGCTCTCCTAGTATTAAATTGTAAAAGTTTGAACTATAACAAAAGCTAAACAGTACTCCCACAAACATTATTTCATTGATTCTTTCAATACCCTTGTGTGAAATAAAAACTAGTTTGTATAGACAGCCATTTAAACTCATGGTTAATTATGCATTTCCACCATTTCTTTCCATTCCATCACTCAAAGGGTGAGAAAGAGAATAAGACACACACAGTAGGGGGTGGGGAGCGTCCATAGAGAGGAGTGAGAGGAAAGAAGGACAAAAGAACTACTTACTCTTCTTCTTAAAAAGTTTGATTAAAGACTTGATCTTTGTATTAATGAATATGACCATTTCCAAGGTGCCTTATATGAAGTTCTGTAGTACTTTATATCCCATAAGAAGTCTGATGCAGCAGCGAGCACCAAGTCAAGATTCAGTCTAGATTTGCCTCAACTTCTCTTCCTAACTTTCCTTCTCTCTCTTGTCTCCACAAATGTAGGCATCTGCCAGGGCGATGTAACTTGGAGGCTGGGCTGATTATCCCTGTAGTTACAAACCATTAACAATCCTTGAACCTGAAAAGCTTATTCTGAAACCTAATCCTCAAGGCTGAGAGCAGCCAGTTACAACATGTGGGGGGAAGAACAAGAAGCCAATCGCTCTTCTTATTTGCATGAAACTCACATCAGACTTTCTGCTTCGGGACTCATCCATTCAGTTTTCTCTGCAACAAATCAATAGAGGCTACTCCTCTTTCTACTCCACCACAACATGGAGATTTCACTCTATAAAATAAGGGCAAAACCAAATGCATTTTCATTTTCCCCTAGGCCATTGGTAGCTTCCAGGTCCTTTGTAGCAGTCCACAGGTCTGTGAGCAATTCCATGTTGATTCTTTGTCCCTCTCCGGCTAAGGCAGACTACATGGAACTGACTTCCAACCCCAACTTGCAACTATTATTTCCCCAACACTGCTCCCCTCTACCCCACCCCCACCTCTGACATTGGAACCATTTACAGGCAGTAAAGATTTTACAATAGAATCTCCATGGAGCTGCAAATGATGACTCTACTGCATTTTCCTGCAAATTAGAATGTCCTTGTTTTCACATCCCTTTTTTGCTCAGTCTCAGGCAAAGATCCAATAGCTGCATCTTAACAACTCTGCCAAAGTGTGATTCTCATTTGCATGTCCTTTCTACTACCTTAAAAAGTCCCTCTTCCTCCCTTAAAAAATGGGAAAATCAATTGCCAGCTAGCCAATTAATTTAATGTTTAGGCTTAATTACCTAAATTAGTACTTTCCAAAAATGATGTGCAATTTTGTTTGTTTTTTCAGGGATGGAGGATTCTGGTAATCAAAGGATGAGAGATGATTTACAACTGGAAAGGCCATTAGACATCACTTTGTCCAACCCTCTCACTTTACAGATGAGGAAACTGAGATTCTGAATGTAAAAATAACTTGCCTAAGATCACATAAGTAGCAAAGAACAAATCCAACATTCAAATTCCTGTTCTCTGATTGAAATCCAATATTCGTTTGACTAATCAAGTTTCCTCCCCATTAACAAACACTGAGAATCTTCTAGTGTGTAATCATTACATATTATAGTTGGTTGTTGTCTTTCATGCTTGAAAAGGACCAAAATGACATCACTATGTTTGGGTTAAAGTATAGTGTGTCGGACTATGGCTGATCAGACCAATATAAGCTTAGAAGGCTCTACCACAGGTGGGGAACAAATACATGGAGCAGAAATGTCTCTAAATTTGCACATCTCACCTATCTTTTGAGTTACTGCAATTCTGATTCCAAAGTTTTTCAGAGAAACATTGACAGTATCTTTGTATTGAGCTTCTGACCTCCATGTGCTTGACTTGTGTGAGTTCTCTGTAAAAGATCCTTTAGGCAACAATGTTTCCTACAGCATATATACACCATCCTTGACAGAGAGATGGACATGGGAATTCACGAAAAACAGAGATGCTTATGAAAGCAGCAGAACAATAAGTAAATAAATATGAACCAGAGAATAATATTCTAAGGGAAAGTAAATAGAAAGAGAGGTTGAGGAAAGGAAAAGTAAAATCAATCTTGTTATACTGTGAAGCATCTTAATGCAGTATAGAGAGATACGGTTTTGAATTCAGGAATATCGAGGTTCAAGTCTAGGCCTCTAACACATACTGGCTATGTGATCCTAGGGAAGTCCCTGGCTTCCTTTAAGCTCCAATTAAAATCCCATATTTTATGGGAAGCCTTCTCTCTTTCAATTATTTTCTATTTATCCTATATATAGTTTGCTTTGTATATATTTGTTTACATATTGTCTCTCTCATTAGATTCTAAGCTCCTTGAGGGTAGGAGTTGTCCTTTGCCTCTTTCGTATCCCCAGCACTTAGGTGCAATGACCAGCATGTAGTAGGTGCTTAGTAAACATCTGTTGATTGATTGGTTGATATCTCTGTATATAAATATTGGTCTGCCATTTGTCTAGAAAAGATGAAGGGCCCCTAAAATTTTGTTTTTCTCCTTTCAAGGGAAGTTTCTGAAATAAAACTTAGCAAAAGTTAATATTGGTATGGGTCAAGCTCATAACTGCATGGAAAAAATGTAATAAGCTACTAATTCAAAACATTCCATTTATAATAAAAAGCACCATTACTAAATGACTGAAACTTATACAAAAGTGTTCCTTCAGGGCAAGATTTGGAATGCACTGTCCTTTCCCTCTCTCCTCAAATAGAAAAAGAAAACAAAAAAAAAAGCCCAACATGTTTTTCCCTTTTAGTTTTTTTAAGACCAAAAAGAAAATCATAGCCCTACATAGATTTCTATCCCTTGTTCTATTGGCCTACATAAATACTACTTTATTTAGAAACAAATGAATTTGCTAAAAGGTAAAGTAGAAATGTTGAAGATTCTGTCAAATTACAGGAGTGAAAACTGTCATCAAGGATCATAAATAAGATTTAGTGCTTGAAGGGATCTCAGTTATTATCATTCTAATCAAACCCCCTCAATTTACAAATGAGGAAAATTTGAGAAGTAAAAGACTTGCTTAAGGTGACAAAGTAAGAGACAGAAATGGAATTTTAATTGAGGCTTTCAGATTCCAAATCTTTAGTACAGTCAAATATGGCACCTGTCTCCTTTGCAATAGAGGGAAGTCCAATACTAAACAGAAGTATTCTAATCCATAGCACACTGGTTTTGTGCTAAACTTACCCATGTTGAATGTCAGCAGAAAAAAATCAAATGTTTTTCTAGAAAATAAACTTTCAATATTGGGGAAAAGGGATGGGAGAATAGACTTTCAATATGGTTCATCCCTCAACCAGTTATAAATCTTTTGAGGTAAAGAACAAATGCATTCTAAGTTATCTTGCAAAGTAAAACTCTGTAAAATGAACCCCATTTCCCAACTGTTGTTTATTTAAAGGGAAAAACTAGGACTGGAGAAAAGGATCACCTCTCACAGAGACCAATCAGGTAAATAAACTGTGTAGTAGGTGCTTAGTAAACATCAGACAGGTAATCAGGTAAATAAACTGTCCTTCCTTGAAAATGCTATTACCAATGGGTCAGTTCTCTTATACATTGGAAGTTTCTCTATAAAGGGTCACTGTGACTGGAATAAAATCCCAAATGGGAAGCTAGTGAAGATGAGACGTCAACAAGCATTAATTAAGTACTAAATATGCGCCAAACACTCTGCTAAGCACTGGAGATACAAATCAAAGCAAAAAGAAAAATATTCGCTGTCCTTAAGCAGTTTATTTCCTACCCCACCTCAATGGAGGAAAGACAATACATTAAAGGGAGCTACAAACTTTGTGGTAGTACCCAAAGAGGGCATGGTAGACATATGCAAGAAAAAGCTCCAGTTACATTGCTGTTAAACCCAAGCCTTTAATTGACAGACCAAAATCATCACCCCTATTTATCATCTGTAAAATGAGGGAATAAAACTAGGTGACCTGTATGGCCCTTTTCACATCTAAATCTATGACCCTCTAATGCTATAATCAAGTCTTGAATTTGAAATTCCATATACAAAATGGCACTTGCTCTAACAAAATACATCCCAATATTGGAATATCAGCATAAGAAAATACACTACTCCCCTCACTCCCCCCCCCCAAATGGCAAGCAAATGCATGATATGTAGGCTTGTCTGGGCATATCCAGTTCAGACAACATTTGTTCCCTGCCATGTGGGCGGAGGTAGCTTCTTCTGATTGATTGGCTACCTGCATCTATAACTGAGCCTATTCCTTTTTTCCCCAGTGGTACTCTCTTCTTTTCAGCAATTTTCATCCATTAAGTCCATCATGAACTCAACTGGTAAGAGGAGAGAGTACTTTCCCCTGCTGCCTCTCTTACCCTAGTTCCAAGGAATGAACCTAGGGTTGGTTGTTTCTGTTCTCTGTGGCTTGTGCTTACTTTCAGGCACCAGAGGTGATCTCCATGGGATAGAGAGTTCAAGCCAGTGGGACCTTGGAACCAGGATGATAGGTGTTGTGATACAGCAAGTCAGCCCAGTATGGAAGTGAGGGTAACCTGGGACTCAAGCCCAAAGAGGGTTTTGGTCTTGAAATGTGGACTGTGTTCTATAGGAACCAAGTTAAGCTATGAAGCTAATCTCTCCACAAACTGAGGTTGTGAGAAGGGGGACAGAGAGCAGGAAGATTATGACTCTAACATGTTGGGGGAATAAGTATACATATTTGTAATTATATTTTCTGAAGTAAATATTTCTGTGTAAAAGCTAATTTGACTGTTAATGGCTAATGGAACTGGGGTATGTGGTATCTATACCTCCTATAATCAAGGGAACATTATTAGTGAGAACTGGAGCCAATGTCAGAGAGCCTAGGGGTGGGGAATCTGGTCTCAAGGCCACATATGGCCCTCTAGGTCATCATATGCGGCCCTTTGACTGAATCCAAACTTCAGAGAACAAAGTCCCTTAATAAAAGCATTTGTTCTATAAAACCTAGGACCCAAGGACTCAGAAGGTCACATGTGGCCTCAAGGCCACAGGTTCCCCACCCCTGTAAAATCTCTTTAAGAATACCAGAGAACCCTGGCAGGGGTGGTGAGGCAAGGATAAGAAATAATGAAATCTACACTGTCCCAGGCAGCAAAAGCCAGGGAAATCTCTGTTACTTTCCTTTTTCCAATTTTTTTTGGCTTTTTGGAGGGGAGAATGTAGGGCAGTTGGGGTTAAGTGACTTGCCCAAGGTCACACAGGTAGTTTTTTGTGTTAAGTGTGTGAGGCTGGATTTGAACTCAGGTCCTCCTGACTCTAGGGCCAGTACTCTATTCATTGTGCCACTTAGCTGCCCCTTTCTTTTGTTGTGTTTTGGATTGGTTTGTGTGTGTGTGTGTGTGTGTGTGTGTGTGTGTTTGTGTGTTACTTTCTTAATGGTATACTCCTTGTTAAATCCTCCCTCCCCACTCCACTCTCACTAGAAAGTAAGGTCCTTAAGGCCTGAGTCTGCTTTCTTTATTTTGTCTTCATATGCTTAATCACTTGTACATAATACGTGTTTAATCAATTTTCTCTGAATTTAGTATTGAATTGAATTCCGTTATCTCATGGAAGAGCAATACTGGGGAAATCTATTGGCAGTTTTTTTCCCTAAATACTTCTTTCAGTTTTTTTCCCCTTAAATCTCACTTATTATGATCCTCCTTGAGAATGTTAAGAACCAACTAGGAAGTGATTTTCTTCCCTCAATTAAATTTTAGAAAATGATGTTCACTTTATTTTGACATCTTTCAAAATTTTGTAAACTCATACTTTAGACAGTTTGGTGATTTGATTAACACAAGAAAATGCAAAACAAATGCCCTTTCTAATTTATCTTTAGGTTAGTTTCAATGCATCACGGTATAGCGGGAAATAGTACTGAAACTGATGTGCTTACTCATAAAGAGGGTTAGGGCTGCTCAAGACCCCAAAATACCAACATGTTGGGTCCTGCTGAAAGAATTTGACTCAAGTCTTCTCAGCTAAAGAAAAGTTTATTAATAGCTCGTTAAAAGTCTGCCGTATGAGGTAGACTTTTTAAGGAGCCTAAGTATCTGTGACGCTTGCAGTGGGCAAGCAGGACAGACTAAGTCTATGCTAGGTCATTCTATGGCGCTCTCACAGAGCAAGTTTGTGCTAGGTCATTCTATGGCACTCATACCACATGGAGGGAAGATGGGATCTTATTTACAGAGGAATCTAGGGGTGGTCTAGAAGAGGAGTTTGGAGAGTCTTCAGGAGGAGCTAATGAGGCCAATACAAGGATGGATTGATATTTTGATAGGCTCAAGGGTGGGAAGTAGATAAAAACTAGGGCAGAGCTACAACTTAGGGCCTATGGCCTCAGGCAAATGCCTTCCCTAGGAAGACCCAAGGAGCGCTGAAGCGGGCTCCCAGAGCCTGCACCTCAAAGATTCAAGGGGAGTTCAAGGAGGATCCCAGAGCCTGCACCTCATCAAAGCTAGTTTGTTTTATAGGTACCAGCAGTGCCACTTCTTAGCTACCTTACTTAGAAGTTGTATTACTTCTCTGAGTCTCTGTTCCTGTCTTTGAAGAGTGGGGATACTAGTTCTATAAAAAGGGAATCAATAACTTGTTTACCAACACATACGACTACTAGGAATAACAATGAGATAACCAAGTAAAACCACTTTATAGTCCTCATTATATGCAACATATAATTATTTCATTTAAAAAGCAATAACATCCACAAAAAAATCTCCTAAGAATGTAAAATTACATAGGAATGGTTATGTACTCAGAAATTTATATAAAGAAGGGTAGAAATTACTTTTCCTGTCCTTGCCATACCTGACACCAGCCCCTAAACCAATTAGAAGCCATGAACATATCACTGCCAGTTTTCTTGTCCCTGTTTTCCAGTCCCCAGTGTAGGAACCCTCAATTGCATACAGAGAGAGGAAAAGATTCCTGTTACATACCCCCAAAGTCTCTACATGTTCTTTACATCTTAATAAAGCTACAGCAGGTGTAGAGGATAGTGACAGATTGCCCACAGTGGGGAAGAGTAGTAGGAAGCTCCTTCTCCCTCCATTTCCCACTCCACAAAAGGCTTGGAGTGACAGGAGAATATCATATCCCAATAGGGAAGGAGGAGGGACAATCATGAGGATAGTTTGGAAGGGGCCATGGGAATTTTGTCTACAATATTCTATCTTGAACACTCCATTTGAAGTAAACAAGGGCACAGAGAAGAAATACTCTCAGTATTTTTTCAAAAATGGGGGGTGGGGAGCTATAAATTTTCAAAAAGGCAACTCATGATGCTTTAAATCTCAAATATTTCTGAGTCTTAGAAAATCTGACATCACATTTATGACCTCTCCTGAATAAGACTTGCTATTTCAATAGCTCTTTAGAGCTGGCATAGTGTTTTACATATATTACCTCAGTCTAGCTTCAAAGCAACCTTCTGAAGGTTATATATATAACCTAGATCAAATTGCTTGCCTTCTCAATGAGGAGGTGGGTGGGGATGGAGGGAGAGAATATGGAACTCATAATTTTAGAGATAGATGTTTAAAATTGTTTTTATTTTCATAAAACTGGGGAAAATAAAATGTTAAATAAACAATCAATGTTCATTTTAATTGTTTTGAGTTTATTCTAAGGTTTTGCCAGATCCTATTTTTAGTGCTCCAAGTCAATGACCATGTGCCTGAGAGGCATTTATGTCTCCCTTCATAAAGTAAGTACTACAGGTACTGTGATGGCCATTTTTCAGGTGAAGAAACTGAGGCTCAGAAGGTTAAATGATTTCTCCATGGTTAGAAAGCTAGTAAGTGTTAGAGTCAGGGTTCAAACCCAGGGCTACATGATTCCAAGTCTAGCATTCTTATGCCACACTAATTTTTAGCATTTGGCTTAAAGCCAAATACTAATACCTTTAGTTATAGAGTCGGAACTTTTACCTACTCCAGTGCTCTTCTTTAACAGATGAGCAAAGTGAACCCCAGGAAGGTGAAATCACCTATCCAAGATTAAATAGCTAGTAAGTAGCAAAGCATGTAATTTAAAATTTGCTCTTTTGACTTCAGATTTGACTATTTCCTCTATATGCCTCTCTATCATGTAAAAAAAACCTTTTAATATTTAAGAAAAATGGTATATTACCTTATTTTAACTGAGAAAATAGAAATCAGAGAAATTCTGCAACAACCTATATGTTACATTAAGAATCAATGTTTATCAGGTTGTGGTATGTGATTACAACAGAATACTATTGTATTATAGGAAATGATGAGCAGGATGCTCTCAGAGAAACCTGGAAAGACTTACATGAACTGATTCAAAGAGAAATGTATTGTGTACCAAGTAACAGCAATATTGTAGGGTGATCAGTTGTGAATGACTTAGCTATTTTCATCAATACAACAATTCAAGATAATTTTGAATAATTTATGATAAAAAAAAACTCTGTCCATCCTCAGACAAAGAACTGATGGTGTCTGAATACAGACTGAAGCATTCTTTTTTTTAATTTTGTTTTTCTTATGGGTTTTTTGTCTGTTTTCTTATAGAACATGACTTATGGAACTGTTTTGCATGACTACACATGTATAACCTATATCAAATTGCTTGCCTTCTCAATGAGGAGGTAGGTGGGGATGGAGGAAGGGAGAGAATTTGGAATTCAAAATTTTAGAGATGGATGTTTAAAATTGTTTTTTGTTTTCATAAAACTGGGGAAAATAAAATGTTAAATAAACAATCAATGTTCATTTTAATTGCTTTGAGTTTATTGTAAGGTTTTGCCAGATCCTATTTTTAGTTCTCCAAGTCAGTCAGTCAATGAACATTTGCCTGAGAGGCATTTATGTCTCCCCTCATAAATGATTTTTGCCCTGCTTGGACTTACTACCCTGAATCCTGATGCACTCTGATCTTTTTCATATCCTAAATTTCTAAAGTCCTTGAATGTGAATATTAAGCCAGATGTTTTCATTTCTTAATCACTTATGGTCCTTTCAGTAGCATAAGATTTGACTCCTGGTCTCAACTCTATTACAATTAAAAATAAATTACATTAACAATGTACTTTACTGTCAGGACATTTATAACTCATGTGGCCCCTTTCCAGATACCCTTAAGTCCCATTGTGTGAGTAATGCCTTGCTTAAGCCTACAGAAAGGCAGCCTGTCATAATTATTCAGTAAGGAATGAAACATCTGAGTGACAGGCAGTGTTGCCTTGGGATACCAGTCTGATGAGGTTTTTTTTGACAAACTGGTACTTACTTGTGTAGACTAGGAGATCATTTAGCCACAGTCACCTAGACTGATCCTCACCCCTAAGTACTACTGCAGAGTATGGGATTCTTAGCCCTTTTTGTCAAAGACACCTTTAGCAGTCTGATAAAGCCCTGTGGACCCCTTCTAAGAATTTCTTAAAATATTTGAAGGAACTGTTAAGTTTTAGTTTGAGATTAATGAAAATAAAGGTACAATTTTTCCCATCCAAATTCATGAAATCTATGCATATCTACAGATTCCAAATTAAGAACCCCTGAATTAGAGGGTGAAATGAATAATATTCAAAATATCAAATTAAGAAATCTATAATCTATACATAGCCCATTAGAATTGGAAACAGGGAAATTAATTAAGAGGCTATTATAGTAGTCTAAACCTGAACCAGGATGGTGGCAGTGTGAAGGGATGGATGTAAAAAATGCTGCAGAGGTAGAGTCAATAAGACTTGGAAATTTAAGAAAAAGAGGAATTGATTCCTTTAGGAGAACACAGGACATGTGGAATTTAGAAATGGTACTATTCCCTTTTATTAACAGTTCACTCTAGGAAATTAATATTTGAACGAATCTGTTATCTCAGAGAAGTAGGCAATCTATCCACCTCTGCAGAAAACAAAGAATTTATGACTTCTCTTATCTATGTTTTTCCATAAAGCATTCAAAGATGGCAGTTTTGTTCTTAGTCTAGGACATGATATTCCCAAAACTTTTCCATATCAAAACCAACAACATTATTATAATAAATAAGAGTTTAAGGAGTACCAGATGAAAGAAGTGAAAAGGATTTTCAAGTACATTACCTGTACCCTGTATTTAGAGACTGAGGGAAATTTTATCTAATTTACACAATGCTTTTAAGGTTTGCAAGGCATTTTACAAATGTTATCTTATTTGCCTTAACAACCCTGAGAGGCAAGTGCAATCATTATTACCTTTTTATAGGTGAGGAAACTTGAGCAGACCTAGGTTAAGTAACTTGCCCAAGGTCACAGAGCTAGTATCTAAAGTCACATTTGAACTCAGGTCTTCCTTACTCCAGACCCACTTTTCTACCCTAGCTCCAACTAGTTATATCCAGGTACTTTGTGGAGATTTGCGCTACTATGTGCTCATCAGTTAAAAAGCAAGCCAAAAACAAAAACAAAAACAAAAACAAAAACAAAACCACTTGTAACTTAAAAGTTTAATTGATGACATCAGCTGAAGAATTTACTGCCAAAATTTCTGTCCCTTTCCCTAAAACAAGGAATTTTACAGTGAGTTGATCAAACTTCATCCAACAAAAATTGTATTTAGTGCCTGCTATGCACAATACACTTAAACTGATTTTAATATTCTAAGGATATTTTGGCATAATCATTATTTCACCTATACATCCTTTTTAGCAAACCTCAAAAGAAAGGTATTATCATCTATCCCCTCAGTCTAATGAATCTTATAAAAAACTGATAAAATTTAAATAAACAGGCTGATCAGAATCATTCACTGGGGAGTGAAGAGGATAGGGGAGAGAGGTAGGAGGACCTCCAAAATATATATTATCAGTTCTTTGGAAGTAATTCAGCATTTGGTTTACATGATAATTCTGATGTTGGAAAGCACCCTTCAGTCTGCATGTGTTGCATTTATGCACTTCTGTCTCAAATCCTACTTAATAATTTAATCTGATACTATTGCTACCATCTGTTCAGCACTCTGCTTGGCCAGTTTCAAAACACCAACTATCACTGTCACTATTCTAGTCGGGCCATGATATTCATGAGACAAATGCTGAACAAATGAAAAGACAGGCAGGCAGATAAAAGCATGTTCCAAAACAACAATAGGGGCTCATCTAAAAAAGTGTTCTAAGCTCATCACTGTTCAAACCAACAAATGGGAAGATTCTATTGCACAGAAACAGAGAGAGGAATGGGAAAGTGTACAGACTGTGTGACCGGTTAGTGATTGGATGATGTTCTATGAACACTGGGAGATGAGGCTTGTGCTCTGATTTAATTGAGGGCAGGTACACAGGAGAGGATAAGAGAATAAGCATTTAAACATCTATGTGTCAGGAACTGTGCTATAAGTACAAATATTATCTCATTTGATCCTTATAACTCGGTGACATAGGTGTCGTTATTATCACCATTTTACATTGAGGAAACCAAGGCAAAGAGAGATAAAGGGATTTGGCCAAGGTGACTCAGGTATTATGTGCCTAAAGCTAGGTCTTCAGGTCTAGTGCTCTATTTGTTGTACCACCAGCTGCTTTGGCACCTATAGCAGGGCCTATGAGAGAAATAAAAAAGGATTTTCTTATAATGCTAGAATGGGTAGGACTTTTAGAAATTATCTAGTAAGATTCTGCAGATGAAGGAGATAGCTAGTGCCTCCAGGATCAAATATAAAATTCTTTGGTTGGCTTTTATATCATTTCAAAACATGACCCTTTCCTACCTTTCCAGTCTTCTTCCATCTTACTCCCTCCCTTCATGTATATCATGGCTCAGTGACTGGCCTCCTTGAGGTTCTTTGCATAAGACATTTCATCTTCCAACTCCATGCATTTTTACTGGTTCTCAAGCTTAGAATTCTCTTCCTCCTCACTTCCACATCCTTCAACTCCTAGATAAAATTTCACCTTCTTCAAGAAGTTTTTCCTTGTCCCCCTTAATGTTAATACCTCTCAATTAATACCATCTCCAATTTAGATAGATATATCTTGCATGGATGTATGAATACAAACCTTTATATACACACACATATACATGTACGTATCTTGTTTACACACAATTATTTACATATTGTCTCCTGTATTCGATTCTGAGCTCCTTGAGAGCAAAGATTGTTTTTTCCTTTCTTTGTATCCCCAGGACTTAGCACAGTGCCTGGTACTGAATAAGTCCTTGTTGAGTTGACTTGGAGAGTTTATATGACTTATCATGGAAACACAGTTTTCATTCTGGAAGGACCTGAGAAGCCATCTAGTCGGTCCATTTTCCTTATTTAGCAGATGAAGAACATTAGTTGCATAGAAAGTGACTAGCTTCAGGTCATACAGATAGTAAGTAGCAAAGCTGGGATTCAAACCCAAGATACAGGATCATAGCATCACATAACCATAGGATCATAGATCTGGAACTAGAAGGGACTCCAAAGGCCTTGTAGTCTCTTTTTGCAGATGGAGAAACCAGGGAAGTTAAATTACTTAAATGGCTTGCGCAAGGTTGCATGACTAGTGAGAGGCACTACCTATTTAAGTAACCTACTGCTCTACTGGTCAACTAAAATTAACAGGAAGTTCTTCCTGCCATCAGATGAAATTTGTTTCTTAAAAGCTTCCACTGATTCCTCTTGGTCCTCCCTGGGATAAAATACAACCAAGTCTAATTGTTACTTCACATGACAGTCCTTCAAATAAAAATATTTCAACTAATATTATCTCCAAATAATCTTTTCTTGAGGCTAAGGATTCCCAATACCTTTGACTAATCTTCATATGAGATGGATTCAAGGTCGTTTACCATTCAGATTTCCTTCCTAGGTATACTCCTGCTTATCAGCACCTTAAAGTGAGTCATCTAAGATTAAACACAATGTTCCCTACAATGTTCCCTGATTAGGGCAGAGGACAAAGATACTATCAACTCTTTATTTCTGGAAGCTATGCTTCTTTTTAAGAAGCATAAGATCACATTGGTTTCATGCTGAGCCTGAAATTCACTAAAACTAAAGATCTTTTGGAGATAAATTGCTGTTCAGACATATCTTTCTATCCTGTACTAGTGAAATTGTTTCTCTGTACCCAACTGTAAGCCTTTACATTTACCCCTATTGAATTTGAACTTCCAAGATTCATCCAAATACTCTAGTTCATGAAAGATCCTTCTGGACTCTGACATTCATACAGAATGTTAGCTATACTTCTCAATTTTGGGTTATCTACAAATTTATTAAGTATTCTATTTATGACTTTATTCAAGGAAGTATAAAAATGTTCAATCACCTAGGATCAAATATATAGATCCCTTGGAACTCCTGTGGAGATGTCTTCCCAATGTGATATGTAGCCATCAATAACAACCATTAGATTATAAATTCCTTGAGGGTAGGGATTGTCTTTTGCCTCTTTTTATATCCCCGCCGCTTAGCACAATGCCTGGCATATGGTAGATGCTTAATAAATGTTTATTACTGATTGATTGATCAATAGATTTAAATCAACCAATTCTGAATTCATCTAATTGTATTATTGTCTAGTCCACATTTCCCCACCTTTTCAACAATAAAAGAACAGGGTACTTTGTTGGATGTTTTGCTGAAATCAAGGTGAGCTCTATTTGACATTCATTCCTCAGATCAATCTACTAAGATTGATATACCCTCTCAGAAAAAGGAAATGAGGTTAGTTTGGAAAGATGTATTTTTAATTAACTTATGCTGGCTCTTTGAAATTATCCCTTCTTTTTCTAGAGATTCAGTGATAATTTCTTTAATGATCCATTCAAGAATTTTTCAGGAAACTGAGGTCAAACTAATGATGATGGTGATGATAATGATGACAGCACTTACATAATGTTTTAAGGTTTGCAGACTACTTTCTATGTGCTTTTTCATTTGATCTTCCACCTATCCTGTGAGATATGTCCTATTATTATCTTCTTTTTACAGATGAAGAAACAGAGGCAGATGGAGTTAAGTGACTTTTCCAGGGTCACAATGCTGGTCAATGCCTAAGGTTGAAAGTGAAATTAGGTTTTCCTGATTTGAAGTCCAATACTCCATTCACTATACCCAAATAACTGCCTATAATTTACCTCTTTTCTCTTCCCTTTGTTGATAATCAGGAAGACATTTGTTCTTACACATATCTTGCAGGACAATCGCATATGCCATTTTCTGATGTCTAAGGATTGGGTCCATCTGAGTGAGATGACCTGAATTTATCAAGGGTAAATAAAGTTCTCTCTTACTACCTCTTTACTTAAACTTCTCATTACCAATTTTTGTTGTCATTTCCAGTACAAGAGCCATTTGTCTTGATAGACAAAACAAGAAAAGCAAGAATTAGGCAGTTTTACCTTTTTTTTGTTGTCAGTTATTAACAATCCTTCCACCTCAAACAGGAGTTCTATGCTTTCTCAGTTCAGTGTTCTTTCTATACCATATTTAGGCAGCTGGATATCATCTCCAAGGTCATGAGAGGGAAGTATCCCATGGGATCACAGCAAGGAGGTTGTTGTTGTTCAGTCATTTCAGACTCTTTGTGTACCCATTTTGGGGTCTTCCTGGCAAAGATACCAGAATAGTTTGCCGTTTCCTTCTCCAGTTTATTTTACAGTTGAGGAACTGAAGCAAACAGGGCTAAGTGGCTTGCCCAGTGACACACAAGCTAGTGAGTGTCTGAGGTCAGATTTGAATTCAGAAAAAGGAGTCTTCCTAACTTCAGATCTGGCACTGTCTCCATTGTACCATCTAGCTTTCAAAAGAATGGTCATCTTCAAGAATGAAGAACAAACAACAACGATGATGAGTTCAGAATGGGAGACAGTGGTAAAACTTCATAATTTGCTTTAGCTTAAATACAGAAGACACGCAATTCATGCTGTTAGAATACAGAACAAAAACACAGAGATTTACCAAGAAAAACCCTGATTTTTTTCTTAGGGTGCTGAAATGTTACCATATTGATCCTTTGATATATTCCAAATCTTTCTTGGCAAAGCATTTAGGGGACTTAGTACTCCATGTATTTAATGGTTTTTATTTCTTGATATTTTAAAATTTGTTAGGCAACATAATTCTGGAGTTTGAAAGAAGGTAATACACAAAAGACTCGGAAGCTATTATTCTAATAAACATTTGAAGGAAATTAATTTAAAGGAATTCACCTGAATTTGTAATCTGATTTTTGACTTTGGACTCTATAATAGACATCATATTTTTACTATACAATTTAGCACTTACATGCCATATTGTCTACTAATCTTTCATGTACTTTAGTCTTGTCTCTCCAAGTAGAATAGTGAAGGCCTTGAGGGAGACTATATCTTATACATCTCGATTGTCTGCAGTGCTTAGTAGAGTGCTGGGTACACAGTAGATGTACTAATTTACTAAGTACATACATGTTGATCAATTGGATAGTTAAGCTGAAGGCTATAAATAGCTTCCAAAGTATTCACAGAAGTTACAGTACATCAGTGCTGCTGTCCCACCCACCATTTTAAATACATTAGAATTTGAAGATTAGCTCAGTTCTTTTTTCATAGCATCCCCCTCCTCGGAAAAATGAGAGCTTAAAAGTTTCATCACAACCTTACCTGTTAACAAGTCAACTACTGCTCTTTTCCCTATGCAACCCTGGCTACATCTAGAAATTTCCACAGTATTAGTTCACTGCAGAAAACAGGTAATTCTCCTCTTTTGTCTTCAACTTAAAAAGAGAAGGGGGGAATCAAGACCTTTTGATACTTTTCCTTTTAGAAGTAAATATAGAGGACAAGTGTTGCCTTTTAATGAAGAGAACAAATAACTTCATTAACTGCAAGCCTATTATACTAGACATGAACAATGCCCTTCATTACACCGGATAATGCTTGCCACTAACTCTTATCCTAACTCCAGCCAATTACAATTAAGCTTGTACAAGACCTAACTTCATCATGTTCATTTTTTTCCCTGTATTATGTACACAATGAAGTTTCATTCCAGAAAATAAGTTGGATGACTCCATTCCACTTAGCTTAGCTCTATTAATTTACTTACCCTTTTTGAAGAAAAGGCAATGATATTCCAAACACTTAAAAATTTCTATTTCCTTTAAAAAAAACTTTCTACCCCTTCAAGCCATGACAACATTGAAAAGGGGAAAATATCTAAAATAATAAAAAAAAATTATGGAGGACAGAGTCCATCAAAAATGACAGGTAAAAGTTTTCTAATTTATGACCTTGTAAATAAAGTTAGATAAATTTGTAACAACTACTTTATATATGCTTCAAGTTTTCTATATTGGAAACTTCCCTTCCTTTAATGTCAGATGTAGGTATATGAATAGCCTATGTTGTGTACTTTGGATGAAAGACTTACTGAAGGAAAACAAACATGTGCAATAAAGTACTTTACCAATGCCAAGAATTTCTAGCATCAAGCGAAAGGCTGCCATCTACAGGGAAAAGCTTCCAAATCATGAAAACAGTCCTACAAGAATGAATTCTGTGTTGTCTCTTACAAAGGAGGAAGGAAGAAAAATTCAAACGTCCAACATAGTTCCTACGTTCTACTAAAAATGAAAAATGGACCAAACTTTCAAAACAGAACAATATATTCTGGAACAACAACAAATATCAAAGGGATCTTCAAGGTCTTGAAATTCTATCCAAGGATGAAGAGACTGGAAGGATGGTATTAAGGAAAAGAGTATTAGAGCTGGAGTCAAAAGTCATCTGACTATGCAATTCTTGTTCTGATATTCTGGACTTGGGACAACTATGGGCAAGTCATTTATCTTCTCTATGTCCATTCTGCTAGTCCTATGCTATATGTACATAATGTAAGGTTTATTTTTTTATTTTTATTATTATTCTTTTATTGGAGGGGGGAAGGCAAAGCAATTGGAGTTAAGTGACTTGCCCAAGGTCACACAACTAGTAAGTGTGTCAAGTGTCTAAGGCCAGAATTGAACTCAGGTTCTCCTGATTCCAGGGCCAGTGCTCTATTCACTGTACCACCTAGCTGCCCCAATAATGTAAGGTTTATTACAAAGGGACAGGATATATAAAAATAAAGTGACATATAAATCAAAGCTATTAATGGATGATGGCTCATTCAAAATGATGTGTTTGTATACCTTTTTCAAACTGCCATCCATCTGAAACCAATCTCATATGACAGAATCATAGAATCATATCCAGTATTTATGTAACAGTAAAAGGGCAGCAACATTTAATCAGGTAATTAAGAATAGGAGACTCTTGATCATATAAAAGTATAGAAATGGTCCTAAAATTTAAAGAGGATGGATTATAGGGATTAGGAAGAGTTTGTTCTACTGTAGACAGAAGATGATTCTGAAAAACACTCTAAAATGCCCATGGAAGTCATTTCACTAAAAAATGTCCAAAAATACCAAATGTCCAAAAATACCAAATTTTTCTCATAACCCCTAAATAATATTCTGAAAAACAAGGAAAAAATGAGGGGAAAAGTCAGAGATCAGGTTCTTTTAGAAAGCTCAATTCATAAACAATCTCCAATAGAAATCTCTATTCTGACAGGAAAATAAATAAAATGGTTCTTTTTTCCCTACATTCTTTGTACCTCCTGTGATTTTTGAAAATGTTTCACATATGGTTAAGATGAATGCAGCAATTAATACGCAATTAATAAGCTGGTGTGATCAACTGCTTTTGTTGGAAAAGACAGCTGGTTCCCATACAAAATGATAATTAGACAAATTAAGACAGACTACTTTTGTTTGCTGATGAACTGACAGCATTGCTTGATGATAGTTAAATGTTACCAACATTATTTGCTTTTCTAACAATCCTAAAGGATTGTCTAGGTGAGAGAAATATTTACCATTTATAAGGAAAAGAGTAGTAAATGTAGTATTTTTTTCTCCATACTAAATCATTGAATGGATGGGACTGTTCCCTTTGACAAGGAAACTATGCTTCTTTAATAGGAACTGGTAAGGATAGTGTCATTACAGTATGCTAAAGTAGTAGGTGCAGAGAAATATCAGCATAAATCCAATAAACATTTCCAAAGCATTATCTATGTACATGGTGAAAGAAACAACGTGATCTTGACTCATAAATGAACATGTCGAAGGTTCTATGCAGCAGAAAGAGATAGTCTAAGTGGCAGCACTACTGTCAGGAAACCCTAAACATTTTCAGGACTGATTTCTATACAAGTGAAAATACATAGCATACAAAAGAGAAAATAAGAAAAAATGGCATTAGCTATTTTTTTAAAAATCAAGCAAAACCCAAGCAAGTAATGGTTAAAATATAGGTTAATATATTATGTTGGTTAATATGTTGGTCTTGTTCCAGAGTATTAAAGCATTCCATTATTTCTAAAGTTGTTTCCTAGGAATGAAGCTCCACCATTTGGATTTCTAAAATCCAGAAGACTGCCATTATAGCTTCAGCTATTAACTATAACTAGAGAATAACAAGGAAAAGGAAAAGGAAACAAACTCATTGCAAGGCCAATAATTAGATCCATATAATAGCTGAGATAAACTCAGACAAAACTTCAAATTCAAATCCTAATATTGGCAATGGAGGAAATTCAGCGATTTTTACCAATAAAATCCTCTTTAGTTTTCCCAGTCAAAATAGCTGGTTGCTGAAGGCAAATCTAAAATAGAAGCTGTCCAGATAACTTAGTTAAAAATGTTAAACTTTAAAAGTGTATTTTAAAATTAAAATAGCACAACAAATATTGGAAAGGCTTTGAGGAAACAGGAACATTAATACACTGTTGATGAAGCTGTGGATTGGCACAGCCATACAGGAAAATAATTTGGAACTGGAAGCATTGAGCCAGTGATACAGTAAGGAACAAGACACATACAAAAATAATAAAAATTTATATATATATATATATATATATATATATATATATATATGTGTGTGTGTCTATACACACATATGATCTCTTTTCATACAGCTGGAAACTAATAGGGTTACCCATTAACTGGGGAATGGCTGAATAAATTATGACATAAGTATACTGGAATACTACTGTGCCATAAGAAATGATAAAAGGGAAAGAGACAGTTTTCAAGAAATCTTGGGAAGACTTGTATGAATTAAAGCATAATGAAGAGAGCAGAACCAGAAGAATAATTTATACAATAATCACAACATTGTAAAGAAAATAGCTTTGAAAGATTTAAGAATTTTTATTAAAACAATGATCAAATATGATTCCAAAGGACACCTGGAATACAGAATGAAACATATTCTTTGGATATGACTAATGTGGGAAGTTGTTTGGCTTTACTATGCATTTCTGTTAAAATGTTTTAGTTTCTGTTGGGTTTTTTCCCCTGATATAATGGGCAGGTTAGAAGTAAAGAAAATAAATTTGTTAATTGCAATAATTAGATAAATAAATGAATAAATAAATGCATGGAGAAAGTAAAGGAATGAATCAACATTTGATTATGAAATATTTCTTCTAATGTGCAAATTTAATGACAAAGAAAAAAAACAAATCTATTTGGCTTATACAACAAGGGCTTAGGCAGTCAGTGTCAGCCTGCATCAGACAGAAAGAGAGATTTAGGGGAGAGTAAACCAGATCAGATCATGCATCATAAAATAGCCTTTCCACCAACTCTAGTAATCTAATCTCTGCAGTAGCATGATCAACCCTTTATCGCCTTATCTGGGAACAGATGTCTCTTCCACAGAAGCAATCTATGCAAACCATTACATGACAAAATAGGTTTAAATTAGGCTGCCATAATCAATTTTTGTTGGCAAGCAACATTCAATTAAGGCTACACTTAGGCTGACAAAGGCAGTCCTGAAATGCTTTCACTTCTCCATATTTTGCTAGATGTTTACATTAGGAATCTTTTTCCTTCACTTTTTAAAGAGAAATAACTACTCACCAACTGCAGCCCATTGAACAGTGGAATCAGCTGTAGACTCCAGAGAATATATTACATTCATTATCAACATGAATCCCAGAGCATTGAATGAGAACATTTAACATTCCCATTCCCCATTCTGAAATAGCCTTCCTTGTTGCCTAAAAATTAACTTTTTCATTTTGTTTGTATGGATCTTCCACCTGATTAAAGTAGAATACTCCTGCTCACCAAAGATACCTCTGTACTCTGTAACTCCGGAATTCTCTAGACTCATTTAAATTATGTTAATAAACCTTCTCTCCCCTCCCCACACCAAACTGCTTCTTCCTTCTGCAGCTGCTGAGTGCCACAGATAGCTTCTTGTATGATCTGACTTAAAATGCACCCCCAAACTAGATACATAGAATGGCCAAGTGAATGAATCATTGACAAATAAAGTATGTAGGTTGTTTTAGACAACATAAATATGGCAAAGGAATCATTTAAAAGTCCTGGTGTTAAATGTTGAAAAATGTCAAAGAAAAAAATATCTTAACTTTTCTTTAAATTGAACTAATATTAAAAAGGACAGAGATATTTAGTACACCTTGTTACCCAGGATAAATGTGGAAGCCAGAGGGAAAAGGATCCACAGCACTTTCACCCTTGTAGCTCAGTGGAAAGAGCAACAAAGTTGAAGCCAGAAAACCTGGGTCAAAATCATCTTTTCCCTACTACACATGTGACCCTGGGCAAATCAGAAGCCCTTTGGGCCTCATTTTCCTCATCTGTGAGGTCTCTGTCAGCTCTAAAACTAAAGCAAGAGAGGAAAATACTTATATTTTCTCATCTGCATAAAAACTGGAAAAGACAAGTTTGAACTATCAACCATACCTCATCTCAGAGAAGCATTTTGCACTGAGGACTGGACAATGATACAAAATGATATGCATTTTCAACACTGTACAGATGGATAAATAACACTTATCACCAATATTTTATAGACTAAGGTGAAGGCAACTCTGAAAAAAAAAGTTATCCTAGACAACTCTCTAAGACTGAGCTACAAAAGAGTTGCTAATATAAATTGGTAGAAGAAACTTCCCCACTGGCACCTCCCTGTAGCAAGAAATTTTGGGGCAAAAAATTGATATAAATAACTTCATATTTTTTTCTGTATTGCCTATACATGTAGGATAATGGTGAAATCAGTGCAGACAATTTGCACCACACAGAAATTACTGATTTCATGATTCCCTAGTCAATTAACTAAACCTATCCCAGCCTCAATTTCCTCATCTGTAAAATGGAGAAAATAATAACACAACCTCACAGGGTGGTTATGAGGATCAAATAACACAATTTCTAAAGTGCTCTGCAAATCTGAAGTGCTATATAAATGTTAACTATTATTATGACTTACTCTTCTTGATCAGTTAATAATCATTAAGTGCTTTCTATGTGCCAGGCACTATGTTTGATAAAGTAAATTACAATCCAATGTATTTCAGTTGCTGATACAAAAGAATAGTACAGCTACCGTATCATCTCCCCATCTCTTTTACTTTCTTGAGAGTTCTAACAATTAAAGGCGAAAAAATTTCAATTTTATATTGTTCTCTACTTCATCATCTAGCCTGTTTGAAAAGGCAGACTTGAAGACTAATAAAACTGACAGAAGAGCAAAGACATTTTCTAAGCTTAGATAATGAAAATAGCAGCTAGGGATGGAGAATAGGGGCCTCTACACTTCTGACATGGTCTCTTAAAGGAACGAGCTTCAGTCACAGTATTTTCTGACTAGTCCCATAAAACTGCTCAACTTTATATAAGGTACAAATAAAGACCACTCACAGGTCAAGAATGATATTCACCAGACTTTATTAAATCAGACAATGACAACAAAGATGAAAGTTCTTTAATATATCAGGACATTTGAGAAAAACTGGTCAAACTTCTGATCTAAAGTCTTAAGTGATAACAATAACCAATATTTTCTAAAACTCAATTAGTAGTTTTTCAGCTTTATATTTCAATTCCTCCTCCACTAATGTCCTGCTGTGAAGTATCATTAAGGCATGTGTATACTGCTAGTTTCTCAAACACTAAGCCCACAGAAGACAAGATCTGACAGGTTCTGCAGAGCAGGAAAGGTTTTGAGAGCAGACCTGGGGATGGACAATCTGTTAGTTATCCAAGGAAGGGCAGCTGATTTTAGTGAGATTCAGTGGCAGAAAGTCGATCACCAGGCTGCTGTTATTGCCTTTATTTTAGCTCCAGCAACTCATGAAAACTATCTGCATAAAGGACATGCAATTTTCACTGATGTAGGGAATACCTACATCCATGGATCGTTGAACATCTAAACTATTATAGCATATATCCAAATCCCAAATACTATATTATTTATATTAGCAGTTGTTTAATCAGAAGCTGAGAAAATTAGATAAATGCTCCAGCCAAATAGCATCAGCACCTTATAGTGACAAACATTAACCACTATCAACACATGCCAAGTAATATTTAACAGTGCCACCTGCTGAATCTCAATTGAACGTATTCTACAGATAGGCTATCTGTCACTGTTTTCTGCTCTTTCATCAGATTTTCACCAGGCACAATAGGGTTCTAAAGGAATTCACTTGTATGGACAAAGAATAAAAGAAAAGAGTTGGGAGGGAAGAGGGAAAAGATGCATGCCAGAATTTGTAAGTACTTCAAGCATCCCAGCTATCCTGCTTATACAAACAAAATGAATGGATTCAATGGTATCACAATTCAAACTACTCTGAATTTAATAAAAACTGAAATGCATAGAATATATGTTTGGGTCTTTTTTCCTGAAACAAATAATGTGTACTCATGTTGAAAATGCTGTACAATCGCAGCAGATTGCACTGAACTTCGTAACTCATACAAGTTACAGAAGACAAAAATAATAAACTACCTGGTGCCCTAATGATATTCATTAAGATAAATCCAATTTCACTGACCAGAGATGTACAGTTTTGTCTTTCTGAATCTGATAGTGGCATGAGCAGTATTTATCATGTAACAAGTTAATTCAGGACATTTTTTTCAAAGTATTCATCTCATTTGAAGTCACACATTCAAGAGTAGAATGATTTTACATACTTTAGACCAAAAACACATTTTTTAAAACTCTAAAGAAAAATCCTTTTTATGAGATGAACTTAAATGAATGATTGTGGTTTATTAAACAGTCAATCCAGGTATTCTATTCATGTACAAAATGTCAAGAATAATACGTCTTTGGTGTTATATGCACAAACCCCAAGTAAGAGAATTACAGAGATGTATAATTTAATTTAGCACAACTTGAATTATTCTGGTACAAGATAATTTTCAATTGCTTGTGATAACTAGATAACTAGACATCATGAGAAGATCAGCATGGGAGCAAAGGGAAAAAGAAAATCAATACTCCTCTGAATGAATCAATTCACTCCTTGCAAACAAAGCCCATCCACCAGCCTGCAGGCCTTTACAGGGAAAGCTTTTTTTTTTTTTTGGCCTTGTGCATGTTTTTTTTTTCTTTCCCATGCTTTTTTGAAATACTACTCTATAAACAGCTGGGTGTCCCTGAGAGGGAAAATGAAGAAAGAGAAGACAAGCAGAGATGCTGACAGCTGAGTGCTTACAGTGACATTATTTCTTACTCCTCCAAACTTCAATGTTCAGCTAGGGTTTACATTAATGATTCTTTGCTCAACTCATTCTGAAGAAATACTCTATTTTCTTAATAGGTCCTAATGCTCAACTCTTTGAATGTGGCTACAAAGAGAAAAAAAACCTGAGTTTTCACAGAATAAATTAAATATAATAAAATGTAAACCTAAAAAGTAAACCTAAAAATATAATAGTGAAAAAATACAGCTACTTACCAAATCATGAGATGGACCTTTTTAAAATAAAACTGTAGCCGGTGCTAAGAGAATGATAATCAAATAACCATAGTCACAGCGAAGTAAATAAGTACTACCTCAGTTAAAAATGGTAATATAATCCAAAACATGACCTTCACCCCAATATAGGACATTAAATGTATTCTCTCTAAAGCAGTACACTCTAATTCTCATCAATCTTCAGTTTCCTTTACTCTTAATACTAGAATACAAATGATTAACTAGGTTTATCTTAATAAGAATGACACGCAGCTTTCTTTTAAATGAAAGGTTTTTCTTCTTAATATGGATACAAAATCTCCTCTAGAAAAATATTCAGTATAAATAAGCAATACCTTATTGTCTGATTCATCACAAAGCAAGTCAGCTACTTGTGTAAGGGACTTGTTTAAAAACAAAAAAGATAGGGGACAAGAGAACATCCTCTTAATGCCCCCTGCACAATATTGCTCTTACTTGTCTAGAAGCAACTGTCATTGTCTGTATGACAGTCTTTTTCTGAGGCACCATTGTACCTGAGAATGATTGTTTCCCATGTAAACATCCATAAAGTGAAATGGATTGCTGCTCCTTATCTTGTAGATCCCCACTGGCTTCTTTGTGAATATCCAACCACTGGCTCCACAGAAAGGAATCAGAAACATACAGTCTTCAGGAGGAATGTTTCGAAGGTATACCTCAGCCTACACTGAGTAGAAGCAGGAGGGGCCTTTTCACAGCCCTTCATGGGAGTAGAGAAAGGGAACATTCAGAAGGAAATAAAAATAATGAGTTTCTCTTAATTCAGCCCCATGTCTTCCTAAGTAAATAAAAATAAATGTTTTTTTTAATTATCTAAAAAGGGAATTAAAAAAAGAAAAAACATGAAACTACTTAATCAAGCTTAAAGATTACATACACATCTATCCATCTGGATTTGAAAAATCTAATATTGCACCAATGATAAGGCTCAGCAAAATACCTTTATCTGATCCAAGTTTTCTTTATGTTATTTACACTGCTCCCACTTTTCCTAAACTGTAATCTGAATTATCTGATCCTTACTTTGACATTATGATTACCTCTGTAGTATGATCAGTCAGTCATTAAGAATTTGCTAGGTGCCTACTATGTGCCAAACACTGTGTTAAGTGCTAATGATACCAAAAAAATAGGCAAAAGACAGTTTCTACCTTCAAAGAGGGCACAACTTTCTTTTTCGCTTTTATTTTTAGTTTAATTTATTTATTTTCTTGTTTACATCATTCATTTCCACGAGATTTTAAGTTACAAATTTTTGCCATCTTTCCCCTACCCACCACCCCAAAACAGCCATCCCACTGTATAATCCCTCCCCCAATTTGCTCTCACCTATATGCTCCCCCATCGCCCCTATGACTTTCCAGTAGGGCAAGATGGATCTTCTTACTCCAGCGCCTGTATATCTTAATTCCCAGTTGCATGTAGTTAATAATAATAATATATACACATATATTTTTTTAACATTTGATTATAGAACTTTAAATTCTAGATTCTTTACCTTCCTCCCTCATCACCCACCCCACTGGAAAGACAAGCAATTCAATACAGGCTGTACGTGTGTAGTTACACAGAACATCTCCACAATGAACATACTGTGAGAGACTGATTATATGCCCCTCCTTCCTATTCCACCCCCACCCTTGCTCTATTCTCTACCCTGTCCCTGTCCCTTTATAGAAGTGTGTGCTTCCATTAACCCTTCCCCCCAACATCACCCCTGTGGCAAGATACCCAGTTTAGAGTTTATGTCATTCCTTCCCTAAGCCAAATTCAATGAGAGTAAGGTTGACCCTTTCCCTTTTGCCTTCTTGTTCTTCTCCTCCACTGTAACAATTATCCCTCGCCTCTTCTATATGAGATGATTAAGCCCATTCTGTCTCTCCCTGTCTCCTCTCATTCTATTCCTCTCCCACTTCACAATTTCACCTTGTAAAGTATCATCCCTTCCTATTAAACTGATCCTGTGCCCTCTATGTACACATATATACACATACTCAGATATGTATTTGTATACATATATATACCCTCCTATATAGACATATGTGTATGTATACATATATATGTGTGTGTATGTATATATATATATATATATATATATATACACACACACACATATACACACATTTGTATTCCCTTCACCTATCCTCATACTTAGAAAAGTTTCATATGTTACAATTATCGTTTTCCATGTTGGCATGTAAATAGTTCAACTTTGATAAGTTCCTTATTATTTCTTTTCCATGTTTACCTTCTCATGCTTCTTGTATTTGAGTGTCAAATTTTCTTTTTCAGGTCTCGTTTTTTTCAGCAAGAATGCTTGAAAGTCTTCCACCTCACTGAATGACCATATTTTCCCCTGGAACATTATACTCAGTTTTGCTGGGTAGGTGGTTCTTGGTTTTAATCCTAGCTCCATTAACCTCCAGTTTATCATATTCCAGGCCCTTTTATCCCTTGATGTAGAAGATGTTAGATTCTGGGTTATCCTAATTGTGCTTCCACAGTATTCAAATTGTTTCTTCTTGGCAGCTTATAATATTTTCTCGTTGATCTGGGAACTCTGAAACCTGGCTAGAACATGACTAGGAGTTTTCCTTTTGGAATCTTTTTCAAGAAGTGATCTATGAATTCTTTCAAGTTCTATTTTGACCTCTGGTTCTAAAATATCAGGGCAATTTTCCTTGAGAATTTCTTGAAGGATGATTTCTAGGTTCTTTTTTTGATAATGGCTTTCAGGTAGTCCAATCATTTTTAAATTGGCTCTCCTGGATCTATTTTCCAGGTCAGTGGTTTTTTCAAATAGATATTTCACATTGCCTTCTATTTTTTCATTTGGTTGGATCTGTTTAATAGTATCTTGATTTCTCATAAAGTCATTTGTTTCCATTTGCTACACTCTAATTCAGAAGGAATTTTTCTCTTCAGAAAGCTTTTGAGATTCTTTTTCCATCTGGTAAATTCAACTTTTTAAGGCATTCTTCTCCTCATTGGCTTTTTGGGCCACTTTTACCATTTGAATTAATCTATTTTTAAGGTGCCATTTTCTTTAGTCAGGTTGTTGACTCTCTTTTCATGATTTTCTTGCATCATTCTCATTTCTCTTCCCAATTTTTCCTCCACTTCTCTTATTTGGTTTTCAAAATCCTTCTTAAGCTGCTCTATGGCTTGTAACCAGTCTACATTTTTCTTGGAAGCTTTTGGTACAGGAGTTCTGACTGTGTTGTCTTCCTCCCATTCCATGATTTGATCATTTTTGTCCCCCAAAAAGGAATCTAAAGTCAGATTGCTGTTCTTACTTTGATTCCTTTGCTGGCTCATGTTGCCAGTCAATTACTTGACTTTTTAGCTCTGTGTAACTCTGCTTCCAGAGGGGAGTGCTTTGTCCCAAATTGCTGGTGTTTTTGCAGCTGCTGGAGCTATTAAGAGGCCACTGCAGCCCCCATCAGCTTTGGCTCACTGAAAACACACCCCAGGACCACCACCCAAGGCCATGATCCTGATCCAGGCAGCTTAAGGCAAGATCACTTAGCCTCTGAATGATTGGTTGCCCCCCCCCTGCAATCTGCAGGCCAGGAGCTTCTGAAGCGGTGGCCCTGCTGCTTCTGCTGCTTCCTTGCCCTGAAGGCAGTTCAACCAGATCCTCTCCCCCTAATTTAGCTGAGTTCCACTAACCTTTCACTTAGTCCTTATTTCTTATGGCTTAATAAGTCTGGAAATCACCACAGCTGCCACTGATCCACTCTCCTTTAGGCTCCAGCTGCAGCTGGTCCTGGTGGTCCCAGGGGCCAAGCCATGGTTTCTGGCCCAGCTCTGTTTCAGCTCCCAGCATGCTGTGATGAGCCCTTCCTGTCCTGCCTGCTGAGCTGCCTTCACCAGGAGATATGTTTTTCTGTAATTTTGCGAGTTCTGGAGCCCTAAAATTTGTTTAGAGTTATATTTTATGGGTATTTGAGGTGGTTGTGAGAGAGTTGCAAAATTTTCCTGCTTCTATGCCACCATCTAGGCTCTGCCCCAAAGAGGGCACAACTTAATGCGAGGGACAACAAGCAAATAAATATGTATAAACAAATATGTACAAAGAAACAAAAAATATATTATATATATATATATATATATGTACAAATAGAATAAATGGGAAGTTGTTAAGAGAAGAAAGACTCTAGAATTAAGAGGGGCTGAAAAAGGATTTCTGTAGAATATAGGTTTTTAGTTGAGATATGAAAGAAGTCAGGGAAACCAAGTGGTGGAGATGAGGAGGAAGAGCATTCCAGGCATAGCCAGAGAAAATGCTCAAAATCTAAAAATGGATTGTTCATTGAATAACAAGGAGGCCAGGTTCACTTGATAGAAGGGTATGTGTGAAGAAGTAAGGTGTGAGAAAACTGGAAAGGTACAGGAGAAAGGAGATGTGATGGCTAGGTTATGAAGGGCTTTGAACACCAGAGGATTTTGTATTTGATACTAGAGGTAACAGGGAGTACTGCACCTTTGGGAGAAAAGGGGTGCTGAGAGAATTGTCATGGCCAGAACTGTGTTTTAGGAAAACCACTTTGGTAGCTGAATGGAAGACAGACTAGAGTTACGACTGACTTGTGACAAGTAGAGCAGGCTATTGCAAATAGTCCAAGTGTGTGGTTATAAGGGGCTATATCTGAACGATGGCAGTTTCAGAGGAGAGAAGGGGGCATAATTAAGAGATACGGCAAAGGTAAAAATCAAAAGTTGCAAAAATCTTATTGCAACAGATTGATTATGAGAGTAAGAAATAATGAGGAATTGAGGGTGATACCTAGGTTGCAAACCTGGTGGACTGCGAGGATGGTGTTGCCTACTTGAGTAATAGCAGGGGGCTTGGGAGGAAGGGAAACTTTAGGCAACTAATGAGCTCATTTTGAGATATTTCAAGTTTAAGATGTCTACTGGACATCTAGTTTGAGATGTCCAAAAGACAACTGGAAATATGAGCCATGACAGAAAAGTTATAGCAGGATAGGTAGATTTTTAAACCCATGAGAGCTGACGAGATGATCAAATGAAATAGTATAGGGGGAGAAGGGAGAAGGAGCCAAGAGAAAACACTGTGGGACAATTCTGGCTTAAGAGTGTGACCTGGGTGAGGATCTGACAAAAGAAACTGACAAGGAGGAAGAAGAACCAGGAGACAGTGATGTCCCAAAAAATCTAAAGAGAAGAGAATACCAACGAGAAGATGTGCATCAATAGTGTCAAAGGCTGCATAGAGGTCAAGAAGAATGAAGACTGAGAAAAGGCCATTAGATCTGACTGTTAAGAGATCTTTGGAATCTCTTAATGAATCTCTTAATGAATCTCTCTTGGAGAGAGTAGTTTTGGTGGAATGATAAAGTAGGAACCCAAACTGTAGGAGGCGAAGAAGAGAGTGAGAGGGCGAAAAAGTAGAAGCCATCTCAAGGAGCTTAGACACAAAGGTAAGAAGAGATATAGGACATTATTAGTGGGGATAAAAAGATCAAGTGAGAGTTTTTTGAAGATGTAGAGTCATGGGCATGTGTGCAAGTATTGGGGGAGAAGCCAGAGACCAACAATTAAGAGAAACAATGGAGATGACTAACTTTAACAGATGGTAAATAAACGCAGTATAATAATAGTTAGCCATCTGTTCACTGACCAACCTCTTTTCCCAGTAACAAATATCCTTGATTTCAACAACACAATCACATCAGTATTGTTAATGTGCTATATAGCCTAGTTATGCCCATTGTGCATCTTTTTATTTTGCCCGCCTCATCCCATTCTTAATGGTTACAAAAAGGGTTATGGTTCTATAGAACACTTAAGTACTACAGACCTGCTATACTTGTGCTTCAGTACAAGGTTCCACAGTATTGCCAGAATGGGAAGTCTCTCCATTGATACACACATTTCATTCATTTACACTTCAGGACAAAGTCTTCATAAGTTGCTATCCCCAAAATTTCATTTTACAACACTGATGAATGTTGCTGATATCCTTCTGGTGATTAACCTATGAGGCCTTAACTAGGCTGGTCTTCAGATAACAGACATACAATTTTCCCCAGGCCCAAACACAAAGTTTTTCTAGTGTGGAAGAACCTGCCAGAGTTTGTACACTGCAAGCTACTTGAGAACCCAGGGTCACTTTAATAACACAATAAGAATTCTTTTTAGGATTTTAGTATTAATGTTCAGTTATATTTTCAATTAAATAGGGCTTTGTGTACTGGCCTTTTAAGAACCAAAGCATCCTTTATAACTGTTATAAAAATACAATACAGTAAATACTTATTAAGTGTCTGTTCTATGCAGAGCTCTATGCTAAGCACTGGAAGATACAAAGATTAAACAAGACATGGCCCTTACCTGTACTTTACATGCTATTATCATAATACCAACACAGATAGCTATACAATTTAAACACATTAAAGTGTAAGTATTTTGTGAGACTACAGGGGTAAAATCACTATTAACTGTGGGTGGAGTGCAATGTGTGTGGGGTGGACTATGATCAAGAAGTCCTTAGGAAGGAGGCAGTGAAATTTCTGATGGGCTTTAAAAATAGGGCCTGACCTTAACAAAGATGGGGAGGAAAGTCACCTTGGGAATGGAGAAAATTCTGAGCAAATGCACTGAAATGTAAAAGAATAGTGTATGTTACTGGAAAAGAAAACAAAGAATGTGGAGAAGGGAGTAACATAAAATAATCCTGGGACGGATTTGGGAACCAATGACTGAGTCACAAACAAAAAGTGAGCGATGCTAGCTAGATGCATTCTCTCTCTTGTCCATCATTTTCTATTCCAGTTTTTACAAATGGTACTTGTAGCTTGTTCACAGTTCAAGAAGAGGTAAAAATAACACTACCCACAATGTCAAGTAGGTGGAAAGAGCAAGTAGATGGAACACTGGATTGGGAGTCAAGAAATTCCAAGAATGAATACTGCCTCCAACATCTGCTAGAATCTGAGAATCTGGCAAGTCACTTAACTCCTCTCCAAGCTTCATTTTCTTCATCTGTAAAGTGTAGAGAACAATTGCACCTAATTACAACGTCAGAGGCTTGTAGTGGAAATAGACAGCATATAAAAAGTGCTTTTTCAACCTTAAAATGCAACCTAAATGTTAACTATTATTATTGTTGTGGCCATTGTACTCAAACAGTTATTCAGTGTCTTCTTCTACTCTGTGCCATGTGGGGACATGAGAACTTCTACTTGGTGTATGAACCTTCAAAAATATTGTAATGTCCCCCCAGGTCACCAGTGTGGTTACAACTCTGCACCAGAGCAAAATTTGATCACTACCAGAGTTGGCGGGATAGACATATATGTATACACAGAGACATACAGATACATACACACATATATACACACACAATGTATGCGTGAACATTTTACCAGAGGTGATAAAGAGCAACTGAAAAAGTTTTAGCAAAGTCAACAAGGCCAAATCTATACATAATAAAAACTATACTATGAAAATTATGGAGGATAAATTGGAGACACAGGAGAATAGATGTGGGGTGTTTATTGCAAAACTGCAGTCAGAAGGAAGTGAGGGCCTGAATGATGATGGAGGCTATGACACTATAGGAGAAGAGACAGATGCAAGAGCTAGAAAGACTAAATCAAGTGAACCTGGTAATTAGTTAGTTAGGAGATGCAACAAAGAAAGGAGACTAAAATACCTCCAAAATCATAGAAATGAGGAACTGGGTGAATGGTGGGACTATAGGCAGAAACAGATCAGAAGGAAGAGGCAGTAAGGAGGGGAAGATAGTGAACTCAGTTTTTAATATAGGTTTAATCATAGGTTCCAGTGGGATATTCAGAAGGAGGTAAGGAGTCAAGAAAACAGAAGAGAGATCAAGAGTAGATGAAAGATTTGAGCATCATCTACAAGGAAGTGGTAATTGAAGTTATTGGAATGACCAAGATTACTAAGAGAGAGTGTGTGTGTATAGGGTGAAATGAGTCAAGGTCACACACTGAAGAGCTGGGAAGATGATGGATATTCAGTAAAGGACACACAGGAGGGATGAGGATGGTAAGACCAGAATGTCTCTGATACCTAAGGAGAAGAAAGAAGCCAAGAAAGAGGGTGGGGGGGGGTGGGGAAGGAGAGATGAATAATCAGAAGTGTCATAAGTGTAGGGAAATATGGAAAGAAGACTGGAAAAAGCCATTGGGTTTAGTTATTAGAAAATCCCTGGTGACCTTTTGAAAAAGCAGTTTCAGTACAGTAGAAAAGCAAACCACTGATTGCACAATTGAAGAAAGAGTGGATAGTGAGGAAGTTGAGCATATCTGGCATAAATACCTTTTTAAAAGAAGTTTAACAGAAAAGAGAAAATGGGTTATTAATTAAAAAGGATAAAGGAGACAAAGAAAGCCTTTTTATCAAGACTGGTGAGACTGGGAAATATTTTTAGATGAGAGAAAGGATGCCTGCTGGAACCAGATCCTAAAAGAGACCCAAAGGAATGACATCAAAGGCATACTTGGAGAGAACGAATGATCTTCTTCTGCAATTAGGTGGAAGAAGAACATACAGGATGATGATGATTGGAAAATTTGGGAATAGATAAGTGTTAGCTAAAAAGATTCACACTGAATTTGCTGAGTTTTCCTATTGAAGTTGGAGGTTAAATGATCTGCCATAAATAGGTATGGAAGCTACATTACTGATGGCTAGAAAAGGGTGAAAAGGTATAGAACAATCCCAATAAAAATGTCATACAGTCAACAAGGGCAGAGTAAAAGGATTTCTGAGCATTAACAAGGATTCAGCTAAAGTGTATCATGAATTTATAGTGAGTGAAATCAATTTGATGTCATGACTTTCTCCAGTGATATTCCATAGCCCTAGAAGAAAAGCAGATAAATCAGATGATAAGGAGATGCTCAAGGAGGGGGACTGACAGGTTAAAGACAGAGGAATAGATTAAGGAATTATGTAATAGTAACTAGTGATTTACTAAAATATTAAGCCATGAGCACAAGACTGGTTCCTGAAGCAAGTAAAAGCAGAGCAGAAAAGATGGGAGAAGGGGGATTGGTTGAAATAAGAGGAAGGAGCAGGCTTAAAGTGAGTAAATGAAAGAATGGGATAGGTAGAAAGAAGGCTGTAGCTAGAGAATTGAATTTCAAGATTTCAGAACTCAGTGGTGGTAAAATTCTGAGGGATGGTATGCACAAAAGTTAAATCTTTATGTGTGGATGAAGTGAGGTGGAAGAAGACACAGAAGCATTACTAGTTCAAGGACATCCAAATGAATACTGATGTTTCTGAGAAGAATGACAGGAGAAAGATTATGAGAAAGCTGAAGACCCAAGTTGTGTAGAAATCCAAACACTTAATTTAGTCACTGAAACTGAGGTTTCTCAAAAGGCATGTCATAATAGGAAAACAAATTACTTCTAAGGAGTCAAAGGTTGTGCTCTTAATCATCATTTCACTCTAAGTATCTTACCTCTAACTCATGGAAATCAATACTGTATGGGCTGACTACATAGAACAGATATTTGTTCCTTTGTTAGAAACTTTGGTAACATGTTTGATCTGGCACCATTAGCTTCTGCCAAAGGAGGTACGCTATTTCTGTCCTAGTAGAACAAACAGTCAAGTATTTTAATCCATCACTGCACAGTAAAAAACCAGAGTAAATGAAAATGTTTCATTTCTTTTTACTTTATATATTAAATCAAAGACAGAAGTTATATAATCAGTAACTTCTCAGAAAAAGATTTCAGATCTAATCATTTAAGCAAAACTCGGAAAGAAGGAAACAGAAATAGAGTGAGAAATTAGTGAACTAAACTAACAACTCATAATAGGACTGCAGCTCTTGAAACAAACTCCCAAAGACTAGATTTAAGGATATTCAATCTAATTTATGAATATGCAATAACACTAAATTATACTACTGGTATCAGTGATAATTTTTAAAAGCATACATGACACATAGCATGAATTCCTTTTTATTTCTCTTTAAAAGTTGGAACAAAATCAAATCCATTCAAGTTTTGCTCATTAGTTACTAACAAATGCAAAACCAACTATGAATGCATGCATAAATGTGTGAGTGTGGCTTTATCTCAGTAACAGCTATTTGTGGGAAAGGTAATTTTCTCTACTCAGATTTTTGTGGAGACCTTAATAAAATTAGAGGTTTTATCTAAGACATTTTACATTATATAGCTTTTTTACATGAAAAAGTACTAATCAAAGCCTCATTATGTCCACAGACCTGTACAAGGAATAACCAAAAAAAGAAAAAAGCTAAGAAATGGTAGCTCAGCATTGTTATTTCCACATACAAAAATATATTTACATTTACTGTATGGCCTATAATTAAACATTTAAATTACTTGAAATGCAGGTAAGAATTCACTAAACAACCTATTATTAGCATTCACCTTTTATGGGTTTTGATAGTAGGTATAACGAAAAACAGATCAGATCTAAAATTGTTCCTTCAACCTCAACAATCTAAGGGAAATACTATATACTAAATTTTCAAAGACTCGTGTTAATAAGGGGAGAGTAGGCATGTTTGAACAGTCACAGACTGTAATCTTCTCTCCTGCAAAATCTTTTTATCAGAGCTGAGGAGAAATAAAAATTTACTGGTCTGAGATATCAAGAAGTCTTTGAAACTATTTTCTGTGACTTGGAAACATTTCCTGGCAAAGCCACCATGAAGTCTGGTTCTAAAATCACTCTGAATAAGAAGCCTAAACAATATTATTTGAACAAACAACACAATTTAGGAAATATACCTAATTAATTTTTTTTGCTTTTTTTTTGGAGGGCAATTGGGGTTAAGTGACTTGCCCAGGGTCACACAGCTAATTAGTTTAAGTATCTAAGTCCGAATTTGAACTCAGGTTCTCCTGACTCCAGGGCCAGTGCTCTATTCACTGCACCACCTAGCCACCCCTAATTATTTTCATTAACAAATGAATTGCACTTACAATAGAAGAAAATAGTTCTCTATGGTTTCTTTGCTCATATCTCCTGGTCCATCATGTGAAACCTTCCCTTCCCCACCCCAACCCCCAGAAATCCTGCCTTTCCTGCCCCCTGCTAGGTACCATGCTAAGGGCTTCATGTGTAAATACTTATGTGTTGGAAGCAGTTGATCCAGCCATACAGATGTCCATCAAGACTATGCTACTGGGCTTCACCTTTCTGGGGTTCAGTTTCCTCAAGGGTGGATCTATGATTGCTAAATATTTTCCTGCTATAAACCCTTCAATCCTATGAACTGAATGAAAATTAGGAATTAGCCAGCAAGGGATTTCTCAAAGAACTTCTAAAAAGAGGCTACCAATGCTGCCTTAAAAAAATAAAAACTACAGCAGCTAGGTGGCACAGTGGTAAAGCACTGGCTCTGGAGTCAGGAGGATCTGAGATCAAATGTGACCTCGGACGCTTACATAAAACTAGCCATGTAATCTTGGGCAAGTCACTTAACCCCAATTGTCCTGCCCTTCCCTCTCCAAAAAGAAAAAAGTATATAAATTGCCAAAATCTGACACAAAGTCCAAAATGGATCTAAAAGGGCTGCAATTAAGTTGCAAGTAACAATTACAAAGTGGTCACAAGTCATAAGAGGAAGGTAAAGAAAGGTAATCTGGATGTGTACAGGCACAGTTGGAGACACAGTGAATTGAGTCCTGGATCTGGAGTCAAGAAGAACTGAATTAAAATCCTGTCCCAAACATTTACTAGTTGTGTGACAAAGGTTAAATAACATGTTTGCCTTGGTTTCCCCAACTATAAAATGTGTAATAATAAAACCTCCCTCTTGGTGTTGTGGTAAGGATCAAGTAATATAATATTTGTAAAATGCTTTATATAGTGCCTGGTACATAGCAGGCACTTTAATTAAATCTTATTTCTTTCCCTTTCCCTGATATAAGAACTGTATTAGCTTGATGTATTATTTCCTATAAAATAAAGAACAGATTGAACAAGCCTATGCAGGTCAGAGTCACAGAGGGTCAGAGTCATGGTAGTCCAGGCCCATACCCTTCCCAGGTATGACCTACATATGATTTTTAAAAATAAAAATAAAAACATCACAGGCAAGCAAGATTGTTCCAAGTGTAATTCCTTACCAAAGCAAGTAGCAAGTTTTGGTGAACTAAGAACAGACCTGAAAAGATCATTTAGGTACCAAAGACCTATTTTAGGATTTAATAAGTTAGGGGCAATGAGGTGGTGAAGTAGAAGGGCCTTGAGCCAAGAAAATATGAGTTCAAATTCAGATTCAAACACTTAACAGTGATGCCAGACAAGTCACTTAACCTCCATCTTCCCCAGTTTTTTGAAATGTCAAATGGGGATAACTATAGCACTTACTGTTGAAAGTTGTTGTAAGAACAAAATGAGTGAAAATGAGTAAAAAATTAGATAACATTTGTGAAGAACTTTGCAAACCTTCAAGTATTATGTAAATGCTATCAATTGTCATTAATATCATCATAGGTGCTCCAGGAAGAAACAAAAGGCAAATTAATAACAATAATAACAACAATTGCTAACATTTATATTACTGTTCAATCGTTTTTCAGTCTTATCTAATTTTCATGACTCCATTTGGGGTTTTCTTGGCAAAGATATTGGAGTGGTTTGCCATTTCCTTCTCTAGCTCATTTTGAAGATGAGGAAACTGAGGCAAAGAAGGTTAAATGACTTGCCCGGGCTAGTTAAGTGACTAACCAGGGTCATGGCTAGTTAAGTGTCTGAGGCTGGATTAGAAGTCAGTAAGATTGGTCTTCCTGACTCCAGGTACAGTACTCTCTCCACTGTGCCAGCTAGCTGCCCCAGCATTTATATAGTACCAGCCAAAATAATTCTATAGTTAAAAATTATAAGAATAATATTCACTTAGGTCTTAAATTATAAGTTGTTCTTCAAGTTGTTCTGATGTTTGACTATATTTCTCTCCTTCATGACTTTGTTATTCCTTCTCTTGCAGAGGCTACCTTGCAGACATTAAGGGGAAATGGTTTGGAAACCTCCAGTGTCCTTCCCAGGTTGACAATATCTTCCATTTCACCTACATTTCATATATTTAAGTAGAATGCATTACTGATTTCTCAATTTAGTTTAACTGATACACATCTATGTTAATAACTGTCCTTCAGAGATGATTTGTTACTGGATTTTTTTTCAAATCTCTATCATCCATTTTTTTTCTTTATGTTAGACATATATCTTAAAAGATAATAAATGCTCTCATGCATATGACACTAGTTTTTCTATCTTTGTTTTGCAAATGTTTAAACAAGAAAGCAAACATAGCCAGCTGTATAAGCAGCACCCAAACCTATGTAATCCCTCTATAGTCTCTTTCTTTTTAGCCTTATTGACATATGGGGCCAAGACTATTGCTGTGAAGCTCCCATTTGCTTGCTGTAGCTCCATGATTTATTGAGTAGCTGCATATTTTGGAAACTGAGTTTAAAAAGAAGGGAGGGAAAGAGTGAAACATAAAAGCTTACAATCTGTAGTTGCTATGACATTACTCTTGGCTGTGAAACAAAACCAATTTATTTTAGATTTTAGAATGCATTTTAAAGTTTTGCTAACCAAAAAAACTCAGGAATCTGAAAACATGAAAAGAGAAATGTGCCAAACCAGAATAAATAAATAAAAAGCTTTCCGGAGTGACAATGAAGTGATATAGCTAATAAGGCTCATACACCCAAGTAGAGAGAAACCAAAGCCTCTTGTTGACAACCCCAAATAGCAGCTAAATGTACAACTCCTTTTAATTAGCAATTCAGGCACAGTGGCAATAGAATTATAGCAGTTTTAGATCATTTGTTAAATCCACTTCCATATGCAGAAAACTTATGGTTCAGTCATTTTTCAGGCATGTCCTACTCTTCATGACCCCATTTGGGGCTTTCTTGGCAAAGAGACTGGAATGGTTTGCCATTTCCTTCTCCAGCTCATTTTGCAAATAAGGAAACTGAGGTAAACAGGGTAAAGTGACCTGCCAAGGGTCACACAGCTAGTAAGTATCTGAGGCTGGATATGAACTCAGGAAGATGAGTCTTCCTGACTCTATCCAGTGCTCTATCCACTGTGCCACTTAGTTGCCCTATGTAGAAAAAAGTTCACTGCAAACTGTCCATTAAGTCTTCTTAGGAATTTTAGTATTTTTTAACATTACATTGTTTTGGTATATGGAAACTTCCCAACTAACATCTGCAGTCCCCTTCCAAGTATATTTCCTGAAAACTGTTAAAGCCTATATTCTTCTCTGAATGCTAATGGCCTTTAATGTTGGATGCTTGTCAAATACTTTGAGAAAGTTGTCATGTAGTAGATACATTATACTGTGAAAAGGCACCTTCTTTCTTCATGTTTTTAATTTCCTAAGAAGACTGATAATAGACATTATGCCTCCAACATTAAAGGACACAAGCATTCAGAGAAGAATATAGGGGACTTTGGGTCAGTGGGGAAGTTTCCATCATGTCAAAACAATATAGCATTTTTTAAAAATCTAGGACTTTCAAAAACTGGTTCATTTATTTGAAAAAGAAATGACACTACTGATCAGAAACCAATTTTCCGTTAGTGATTTTTAGTGATGAATAGGATTATTGTCCTAATAAAGAATGCATTGTCGGGGCGTCTAGGTGGCGCAGTGAATAGAGCACCGGCC